>OX439139.1:88079361-88679361 GCA_949318255.1 Pollenia labialis | reverse complement strand
TTCTAGTCAATCTGTTAATTTTCTAATTTTTTTTAATTCATATTGAAATCGTCATTAAAGATCAATTGTTGAATCATCTAACCACAATTTCATGTAATTGATACACACTCTTACTCAAGGACGTACAATTGGCCGTAAGAATTTTATTTAACAAACAACGCTAAACACTTTGAGAGGAATTCAAATCAGGGGAGGGAAATAAGGAAAACAGTAACAGTAGCAGTAAAGACAGTTTCTAAAATTCTAAAATAGATCAATTCTATGTACCTAAGCCGATAAATAAATCAATATTCACATAAACTAAAAGAACACACTACAAAATGAAATAAAATTAGTAGACAAAACGTGTCATCGATTGAATATGGGTCAGCTATTCAATATGAGAAATAAAGCAAAACTATTGCAATGGGAACACCTTTGTTTTGTGGGTCGTTCGATCACTTACCGACTTACGAGTACCTATTTATTGTTACCAACAATTGTAATGAATTGTAGCGGGGAATAAAATGAATAGTTTTTCACCAAATATGGATTTCAAACATTTGTAATCGTCGACAAGGAATATAATTTATATCCATAAAATACAATGCAGTTTGTTATAACTAACACATTTGTACAGACACACTCGCACAGATGCATGCAAACACGAGTTCATATTTAGAAATACGATCTATTGATCTTTTTTTTTTATCGATAATGCGTAAGATCAAAATATGTATATGTATAATTAACTAGAAAATCGTTGGCGATGAAGAAAATGAAATTACGGAAAAGAAACCGATAAAAACAAACATATAAAAGAAGGAGGAGGAGGAAAATGAAACAGCTTAAAACAAATACCAAACTACATATTAAATGGAGCCAGCCAGGCATCGTGTAAAACGAGTAAACGAGAAAAGCGGTAATAGAAAACGGCAACGATCAGTAGTTTTTTTTTTGTTTCTGCTGTTGTTATTATTAAATGCAACTGTTTCTGTGTAAGTTTGTGTGTCTGTGTTTTTTGTGCCAGGAGTTGCAAGATTGCAACATTATACAACATTTTGTTGTTAAACAGCTGCACGTATACTTATGTATGTACATAGAGCGCAAACGTATTTATGTATATGCCACAAATCTACTTATTGCAACAATAATAAACAACAACAGCGAAAAACTGTATTTGTTTTAATTTTATTTGGCTTGCAGCTGAAAAACAAAACAAAATGAAACCCGAAAGATCCATAACAATGCACAAAGAGACTTTTCCAAGTCTGCTAATGAAAATGTGCATCTTGTTCCAAGCGTTGCAACGTAGTGCCTTTAAGAAAGAATATCTGCTTTTACTCATACGTTGTGGATGAATGTTTTGTGTGGATGGGTATCAGATGCTCCGCTTTATGTGTTAAATTGTTTTCTATTTTATAATTTTTTTACTTTGGAAGGTTGTTTGTTCATTCGTTCATTATTTTTTTTTTTTTTGCTATTTCACTGATTTTTTTCTTTTCTGTTTTATTTCGCGAATTTAATGTGAATCTCTTGAGGATAAACATTGCAAGTCGCAAGTCCATGTCTATATGTAAGTATGTTCAGCTGACCATATTTGTACAAGTAGTATTTGAGAGCTTTTAACAAACATAGAAATACTTATATTTATATGAATTTCATCAAAGAAATAACACTCGCAGATACCCACATTCACAAAACCAAAAGAAATAGCAAAATTAATATTTGTAAATACAATGCGTTACACAATTTTTGCGGCATCTTAGAAACACCATATGGAGTATTTCTGAAAAAATATGACTATTATTACATGCTAGCAAACGTACGGAAATACATAAATTAACACAAATGGAATGCAGTGCCATCTATTCCAGTAGCAGTATTTTCCCATGCACTCAGATTGAATTACTAAACTTCTTCGGAGAGTTTTTGAAACATAAAAACTTTGATTTGACGAAAACCACAGTTTATTATTGCGATTATAAATTGGGACAACTAAATAATTGACAAAAAATTCCCGGGAATTTTAAAAATTTCCCTACAAAGTCATCAACTTAAAATCCAGGTTTGGTGGCATTATGAAATATCCAGCATATGGATGATGTTTTTTTGAAACCGGAGCAAAAACCAATCTTGGCTTATTTTTAGGAACTGAGTTTTAATCATGCCTTCACTTGATAGGCTAGTGTCTATCATAATTTTCCATCTATTTAAAAAATCTGCAGGTTTATGTAAATGTAAGGAAATGTACGACGGCGGGTCAATGAATAACTTAAACTTTTTTTTTGTTAATTCAGCATACTCGAATAAGGTTAAAACCCTGGGTGCAGGACGTTTTATAAAAATAAAGTCGCAAAAACGTCGTTTGAGAAAATATAATTCGCACATCTTTTTTTAACGTTTTTTTTTTAATAAAAAGCATAGTAAAACAAAAAAAAAAAAAACAATTGAAAAAAACAGTTGCTTTTTCATTTTTAGATGCCTTTTTTTTATATTAAAAAAAAGGCCGCTTTTATTCCATGTGTTGGTTAAGCCTTTTATTTTTCGGTTTCCAGTCTTTCGAATACAGTAGTTTTGACTTAAATGCCATTTGCTTAAGTGCACTTTTTACTTAACTGCACAGAATGAATAATTTTTGTTATTATTCTTTGAAATTCCATAAAAATTTCTTTTTCAAGGGCACTTTCAAAATACATATTTTCTGTAACTATTCTCCTGAACATTTATCATATTTGTGGGCATCTTTAAAATATTTTCATATAAAATATCAAAGTTAGCTGCACACATAACAAAAATATGGTGGCCACCATTTTAATAATATATGAATTTATTAAAAAAAACGTTTTTTGTTCTTTTTTTAAACGATTTTTTTAGCTGCACTTTTATGCAGGCAACCTTAATTGTGTACCTGCACTTTAAGGCAGATAAATACATTTAAGATAACAGCACTTTCGATATATTTGAACACAAAATCCTGTTAAGGAGGTTGTGCAGCTAAGTCAAAATTACTGTAGTATCACGAATTATTACTTTTCTTGAAAGGACCTGGAGTAGGGTAGCCAGATTTTCAATTCGGAAAAACAGTACATTGAACACAAAAAAACAGTACAATCAAGAAAAAAACAGTACATTTTTTTTTGTTGCGAAAACACAATTATTTACTTAAATTATTATATATTTAAAACTTTTGATCTAATATGCAACAATTATATAACGAAAAACACTTAAAATGTGTAACGTCAAAGGAATAATTTCCGTTTTATTGCATTTTAAACGTATGCGAAATTATTCCATTTGCGTTTGAAAAAAACACTAAAACGAAGCATTTGGCCTAAATGTTTTTTTTTTAATTTGAAGACAGGAAAACCATAACATTCCTGTAAAACATATAAGAAAGGAGAAAAGCCTAACTTAACTTAAAACAATTAACTCGTTGATTATATGTGTCCTAAGTTAATTTTCCAATTTCAAACAATTTTTAAATTATTTGCGGCCAATTTTACCAAGTTCAGCTATAATCTATAAAATCCAAAAAACATAGTTTGGTGTATTTTTATTCAACAAAATCTGAAAATATTAAAATATTAAAAAACCAATTTCAATAAAATTTATACGCTGAAGATTTTCAATAAAATGTTTGTAAAAATTAACGTAGCTTTTCTTTATTTCAAAAAAAGTTTAGGTAGAGAACAGTGGTTCTGAAAGGAATTAGGTATTTTTATAAATATTGAGCCTGGAGAATTTTTTAAATTTGTAGTTTTCAATTTCACGTGATTTCGATTTTCAGAACTTGCCCGAATATTAAAAAAAAAATTCTAGGAATTAAAGATAATTGCGTTGGTATAAGTATTTATTTAGTATTTAAAATATATAATATTTTTAATAAAATTTCGATTTTGTTGTTGTCTTTCTCAGGTGTTTAAAGGCAAATACTATTGGAAGAGGTAGCCATTAAATCATATGTCTTTAAAATAATAATTAAGATTTCTACTGCGTATTTATGAGAAAACAATGACCACAGCGTAAAAAGTCTTATTATATTACAGCATTTTTGTTTGGAACACAACATTTTTTTAAAAGCTATGTAGGTACTGTTACATATTAAGATATTTTCAAAATATGACTTTAACAGGGTTTTTCTTGATATCTTGGTTTTTTGGAGACTGAACAAAAAAAACAGTACAAAGTGTAAAAAACAGTACATTTGCGTACTGTTTTGGACATTATGCATAAAACAGTACAATTGCAAAAAATCAGTACATGTACTGTTAAAAACAGTACGTATGGCAACCCTACTTGTTCAACAAATCTAAAGAAGAAATCCTACCCTAATGCCTTAGCTGGACAGTTTGCCTTAGGACAGTTTGAAAAGCCAGGCCAACGCTGAAGCTGGCTCTAATGAGGGAGAAAACCTTAAACACCAGAAGGATGTTGCAGGTGGAGCAGCGAAGAAAGAACTGCAAAAAAACCAGGCCGGTACATCAAGACAACAATTGCCGAAGACCCAGACTGGCGCCGCAGCTGCATCAGCATGTATAAATAAGAAGGATGCAACAAGCAACCCCAAAACTGTGGAACCCAAGGAGGGTGGAAAGAGTAAGTCTGCTCCTGTGGTGATAACTTATAATATTAATGTTATGTATGTAACTGCTAAATTAGAGAGTGTATTAGGTCACAGTGATTATAATATTAAGATCTTAGGTAGAAATGTGACGAATATAGGGGTCTGCACCCTTGAGGATTTTGCTCGTTTAAGGGCTTTATTGGGTGTGGAGGGTGGTCATTACTTCACCCATACGCCAAAGGCCCAGAGACCTTTTTCCCTGGTGGTGGAAAAGGAGGAGGTATTGCATTATATGCAATGTTAGGATTATGGGGCTTAAAAAATTAAGTAGGGACAGGTGGCTATTCCAGATGGGTAGGGAGTTTGACATTAGGGGCTTTCGTGACATTAGGTATATTCTCCATTGCAGGGTCTATATGAAGAAACACTCTCGTAGTGATGTGGTGCTGAGTTGCAACTGCCAGCGATTTGGTCATGTGGCCATGAATTGTAGCATGCCGTTCCGTTGTGTAAAATGCGGTGGTTCTCATGAACCTGGGAATATGTTATTCCTCCGAGGGGTGACAATAATCTTAAGACGTTGACAACTGATCCTGTAACGGGTCAGGCGATTGGAAGGATAGGTTTGCCGGTAAAATTACTTTTTTTACCAACGCAGCTCAAAATAAAAAAAAGTACATAGGGTTATAGAAAACTGCAAAATAAGAAGGTGCATAAGGTACCTTCCGGTACCGTACGTGGAGTATTTTATGCTGCTGCTGCTAGGCCAGCGGTTGGTAATACCGCCCGCGCCTAGACGGATTCTTTGGGCTCGTCGGGTGCTGACGTAACGTTGGCTTCTGCTGGGGCGTATTTAGACGTCATTGACGGGGACTGTTAGCCAAAGTTCGGTGGAGATCTCTCTTGTTTGGGGAAGTTGAGGGGATTTTCTCGGAAATGATGACTGTAACATGATGACTGGTATATTAAGTGTATATTTATAAACATAAATTCTGAGGTTTCGCGACACAGACGCCACTTTCTCGATATTTTTCTTAGAAAACATCAGCCGGCTGTTCTTTTGACTACCCCCCACACATACACTGGATCTGGGGGGTACAGAACAGAATTGACAGATAGGGAGGGGATACTGCTGTACTTGTGAGGAACAATTTGTGGTCCGAGAGGATTGTTCCTGATTTGGGGCCTATTGAGAACACTACTGTGAGGGTTCGTAGGGCTGATAGTAGTCTGATGGTTTTTGTCTCGACGTATTTACGACCTCAGAGTGGTCTATCACTCTCTGATCTTGAATCGATCATTGACCTTTCGTCTCGCGGGGGGCTTTTGGTCGGTGGCGACTTTAATGCTTAGCATCCTTATTGGGGGGGGGGGAATTTCTAATCCGAGGGGATGCACCCTTTATGATTTCATACTATCATGCCCTGACCAATGGCCCTAGCCGAGTAACGCGTCAAACGTTATCGTACATTAACATATTTATGTCTTCCTCTGACATTCGTCTGGCCCCTTCTTCTGTTGGTGGCCTTGAGATTCATGATTTTGAATCCGACCATTCGACAGTTGAAATTACTGTTGAAGCTGGCGAATTCCATGGCCGTAGCGATCCACTCATATTCGACTACAGTCGTCTAGAGGGATCTCGTTTTAATGGGATACTTGCAAGGAATCTACCGTGTAGTGAACTTCCGGTTGACCGTAATGTTTCACCACCTGAGATTGATGAATGCATTGAGTCAATGAGTGCGGTGTTTAGGGATGACATGGACATATCTATTCCGAGGGTATCACTGGTTAGGAAGAAACATTTAAGGCTTTCTCCGAATATACTTCACTTCATTCGTGAAAGGAAGATGATATTGAGAATTTTACGCCGGACTCCTGATCAAGAAAAGTTAATTTAGAAATAAGTGGTACACAAGAGAGTGATACTTGTTTTAATATGAAAAATGTATGGACAACTGAGAATTTGAAATTGCCGCCACAAAGTCTAAATTTAGAAAAGTTTAAGAATAAATTTCCGATTTTAAATAAAATACAAATTAAGAACTATTTTAATGCCATGCCAAAATTTTTAATCGGTTTGCCGCATATAAGACTCGTAAGGCCATTTGAGGTAGTTAACTTGGACGAAAGTTTTGCGGTACACAAGACTAAATTAGGTAATATTATGTTTGGTGCAAACGAAGACTCAACCGAGGCTACTGTATGCAAAATCGATGTGGAGGTTTTAGACGACATTCATCAACAAATTGAAGATTTCTTTACAATCGAAAATTTTGGCGTACAAAATACAAAATTATTGATTTCAAATGATGATAAAAGAGCAGAAGAAATTCTTCAGGGTACTACACAAAAGATTGGTCCACAGTATGAGACTGGCCTTTTATGGAGGCAAGATAGATTTAATCTTGTTGATAGCTACAATGTTGCGATTAAACGTTTGCAGGGCCTAGAAGCCAAGATGAGAAAAAACGAAGATTTGGCCAACTGGTACAAGACCAAAATAAGGGATTATGTCTCAAAATCGTATGCTAGAAAGTTATTGCCGGAAGAGGTAGCATGTAAGGATAATCGTATATGGTATTTACCGCATTTTGTAATAAATAACGTTAATAAAGGAAATAAACGTCGCCTTGTGTTTGACGCAGCCGCTTGTATAGGTGGTGAATCTTTTAATTCAAGGCTGATGAACGGTCCTAGCCAATATCAGCCTAAATCTTTAATATCAATACTGTTTAAGTTTCGTCAGCGAAAGTTCGGAGTTTGCGCGGATATAAAAGAAATGTTCCACCAGGTTATGATTCGAAAGCAAGATCAGATTTCCCAACGTTTTTTATGGCGTGATGGTGTCAAGGTGGCCGGATGTATACTTGATGCAGGTGATGATTTTTGGTTCAGCCTGTTCTCCTTGCTCAGCGCAGTATGCAAAAAATTTCAACGCAATACAATTTGAAAATACGCACCCTAGGGCTGCAAGAGCAATTATTGATTGTCATTATGTCGATGATTATGTGGACTCCTTTGACACTGTTGATGAAGCGTTAGTCGTTAGTAGAGATGTAGTTACTATCCACCAGCAAGCGAACTTTATGTTGAGGGGATTTGTGTCCAATTCAAAACAGTTTTGTCAAGTAATGAATGATGGTATACCTGAAGAGAATAAATTATATTCAACAAACTTAAACAGTGGTTTGACGCTATCTGAAAAAATTTTGGGAATGTATTGGTTGCCGTCAGAAGACAAATTTTGTTTTGTTTTAAAATTTAACAAGGTGCCAGAAGAAGTCTTGAGCGGAAATCGCAAGCCCACCAAGCGGGAAGTATTAAGTCTTACTATGTCCATATTTGATCCTTTTGGATTCTTAGCCAACGTTATGATAGTATCTAAAGTGTTATTACAAGAATTATGGAGGTACAAAATGGATTGGAGCTCTCCAATTCCTGATGAAGTGTATCGAAAATGGTTTAAATGGTACAAAGAACTTGAAAGTGTACAACACATAAAAATTCCTAGGTGTTATAGTACTGCCTTGTGTGAACCTATGACCGTCGTTGATTTACATATCTTTGTGGATGCCAGCGAGGTGGCCTTTGCAGCCGTTGCTTATTGGTGCATAAGTAGTACAAGCGCTGTAGATGTTACATTTGTAGCTGGGAAATCAAGATGTGCCCCAATAAAGCCAATGTCAATCCCGCGGCTTGAACTTCAAGCCGCAGTTCTTGGTATAAGGCTATCGAAAGCAATAATATCAAGTCACGACATAAAGCCTAGGAATGTAATATTTTGGTCAGACTCCAAAACCGTCATTAAATGGATAAAATCAGACTCCAGAATCTACAAACAGTTTGTGGCCCATCGAATAACTGAAATATTAGAATTTTCAAATCTGGATCAATGGCGATGGGTTCCCGGTACTCAGAATCCGGCAGATGAGGCGACGCGATTAAGAAGACCCACCACATCGTTCTGGTATAGCGGACCCGGGTTTTTAAGACTTAATGAAGAACATTGGCCAATGCTACCAGATGATATATCTAAATATGATTGTAAATCTGAGAGAAGATCTAAGTTCATATCTGTAGTAAACGATATCTCAGTTATTCAGTTTAATAATTTTTCAAGTTATAGTAAACTCTTAAGAGTTATGAGTTGGGTTATGCGCGCAGTAAAACTTTTTATAATGCGGTTAAAGAACCATAAATGCCCTGACCTAAAATTTCAACCGTTTTTAAGCGTTGTAGAACTTAAGAAAACAGAATTATTTCTATGTAAAACCGTCCAACGTGTAAGTTTTTCCGATGAATACAAACGATTGAAACTTAACAAACCAGTATTAAAACCCAGTGCCATTTATAAACTTACACCTTGTTTAGGGGATGACGGTTTAATAAGGCTTTCTAGACGTATTGAGCGAGCTATTTGTCTTTCGAATTGTACAAGAGAACCTATAATCTTGCCCAAAGGCCACGAACTAACAAACCTGATAATAAAAAAGTACCATGAAGATTTCAAACATCAAAATCAAGAGTCAGTACGTGCTGCCATACGTTTAAAATTCTGGATTCCGGGCCTTAGACAATTGATAAGATCTGCTAAGGCAAAGTGTCAATTATGTAAAAACAAAGACGCAGTCCCAAAAACCCCTCTGATGGGCCAACATCCAATTGACCGGCTTTCTCCGTATGTAAGACCATTTTCGTATACTGGTGTGGATTATTTGGGTCCATATTTGGTGTCAGTAGGGCGAAGGAGTGAAAAGCGATGGGTGGCCCTTTTTACATGCTTAACTATAAGGGCGATTCATGTAGAAGATTTGTCTACAGACGCAGTAATTTTATGTATACGTAACTTTGTCAACTGTAGAGGCTGTCCAGTACGCATTCGAAGCGATAGAGGTACCAACTTTATTGGAGCGAGTAAGGAGGAACTTGTCATTGATGATACAAAAATAGCAAACGACTGCAGTGGACGCGGCATTGAATGGTTATTTAACACACCTGCAAACCCATCAGCTGGAGGCGCATGGGACCGCATGGTGCGATCAGTGAAAAGAGTGTTAGCGTTTACGCTGAAAGAAAAATCGCCCCAGGTAGAAACCTTTGTAAGTCTACTAATAGAAGCTGAAAACCTAGTCAATTCGCGACCATTAACACATATTTCCATTGACAGTTCAGATCAAGAGCCTCTTACCCCGAATCATTTTTTGCTTGGCTGTGCAAATACGTTTCAAACGCCAGCCGTACCAGAAAAGGTATGCCTTAGAAAACAGTGGCATATTTTGCAATAATTTAAGCAAACCTTTTGGAAGAGATGGGTGTTAGAATACCTGCCAGAATTAACGCGCCGAACAAAGTGGCATCAGCTGGTGCCACCGATTAAAGTGGGTGATGAGGTTGTTATATGTGACGACAATGAAGCACGTGGACAGTGGAAGAAGGGTGTAGTTGAAGAAGTATTCCTGGCAGCAGATGGGCAAGTTCGCTCGGCAGTGGTCAGGACATCAGTAGGAAAGCTAAGAAGACCTGCATCAAAGTTAGCCGTATTAGATGTTAGAAGTGAGCCTCCCAGATCGACTCACGGGCGGCGGGATGTTGCGGATTAAATCAACATTTTACGTATTTTAAGTATATGGCTGACTTCATAAACGCAGTTTGCAAAGCAACACTGAAATGTAAAATGTTCATAAACGCAGTGAAATTAGTTTTGGCAATGCCTCAAGTTCATTATTGCATGGCAATACTTTTTAATGCGCAACATTAGTCAAATTTGTGCAGTGGTTTTACTTGTGATGCTTTATACATGAAAATTTTTTTTATTTATGTAAACACAAACGAAACACAACAAATGATGCAAAGTATTCATGCGTTCATAAATGTGTCAAAATATCATTGCATTTTTTTACAATGCAGTGTTGCCACAATGTATTGCTTTGCCTTGTCTACGCATTTGTTTGCAGTGCTGCATTGCAAACTGCGTTTATGAAGTCAGCCTATATTTTGAATATTTGAATTTAACTGTATGTTTTTATCAAATTTATAATATTACCGGACTATTTGTCATTTAGTTAACCAACTCTGTGTTGGTCTCGTTATCGTACTTGTTAAGTAACTATGTCAACCCTATGTTGATCTCGTCTTTTACGTTGTTCGTATTTTAAAACCTCACGAAGCTTAAAAACCTCATTATAAAGTAAAAGGAGGACATATTGTATTTTAAAGTGGAAGTCGACAAAGCCAAATTATATAAACTCGTATTTAAAAGGATAGAATTAAGTAAGTTTATTCTCTATATTCTAAATGTATTTAATTAAATTGTCGATTTAATTTGCTGTAGATAATAAAACAACCAACCGACCAACCAACCAAATAACAGATACTAAATTAATTAAACATCACATACAAAGTGTGTCATTATTAATAAAATCGTATTAATAAAGAATTACCATCAATATATAACGTGTGTCTGGTTTTATTATTTCTGTCCAAGCTAGTGTTACCGCCGTAACACTTGGAACCTAGTTGCTGCCGCAACACTGCCCTTGCGTGAAAATTTTTTAAAAAATATTGAGGAGGACACTAGTCCGAATCCGGGCAAAAGGCCCCGCATAACAACCTTGCTAGAGGAAATCCAAAGTGAAAATAAGATTTTAAAGCAAAAGCTCAGCATCATCATGGAAGAAAATGAAAAGTTAACGAAGACAGTTGAAAATCTTCTTAGCAGACTTGAAAATGTCAGCTCTGAAAGTGCCAGTGAAAGCGAGATTACAATTGATGGGGTAGCCATTACATCACCTTAAGCTGAGGGGATGGCGAATGACGTTCAAAAGCCAAGTGGAAGCCAACGTACTGCCAAAGATGTGGAAAATGCTGCAACACAAGAAATGGGCGCTGGAGAGGCTGGTAATGATGTGAATCGGGGTAAGCAGGTATCCGGAACTAGCAGTAAGTCTATACCTATTTTAACGGCTAATATAAATGTTAGACATATAAGTAGTACCTTGGAGGTGATACTAGGTCAGAAAGATTTTAATTTGAAAATATTAGGAAAGAACGTAACGAATATAGGGGTCTGCACCCTTGAGGACTTTGCGAGTCTTAAGGAGATGCTTAAGGCTGAGTGTGTCGAATTTTACACCTACACGCCTAAGGCGCAGCGTCCAATATCTGTATTGGTTAAAGGTCTGTCTGGGACTTTTGAGGAGCAAGAAGTTTTGGAGTATATGCAGTTTCTACAGATCATTATTAGAATAGTGGGCCTTACAAATTGGGTGGTGATAGGTGGCTATATCGGTTAGGCAGGGAATCGGATGTTGAGGGATTTCACGGGGTGAAATATATTCTCCATTGCAAGGTACAGATGGAAAAGCACAGGCGCCGTTGCGTAAAGTGTGGTGGTGATCATGGTCCCGGCAAGGGCCTGGTACCACCAAAGGGTGAGAACACCGGTGAGGTTTTGTCAACCGATCCGATAATGGGTCAGACTATCAGGAAGGTAGGGCTGCCGGTTAAATGTGTCAATTGCGGTACCGAGGGCCACGCGGCAAGTTCAAAGGAGTGTCCGAAGCGACTGGAACTGTTGAAGTGGGGTCTCATATGCAGTTGTATCTAGGGCATCAGTTGGAGTTCCTGCTTCTAGGGAATTTAGTAGAGTTGACTTCGATTGTAAACGTCTATTAGGAGTTGCTCTGCTGGACTGCCTGGCTAAGTAAGGGGGATTTTCACTTGAGTATTGTTCCTTAAGGGATGATGGCGAAAGATCGCGGGCGTTGCTTGGGATGTCAATATCATTGCAGCATCATGGATAGTAATCTCAAGTGCATATTTATATATATAAATTCTATTTTCACTAGGCATAGGAGAAATTATCTGGACATGTTCCTTAGGGAACATCGACCTGACGTTTTATTGATTGCGGAGCATAAACTATCACCCAGGCATACTTTGGATCTTGGGGGTTATAGGATTTTTAGGCAGAATCAACTTGGCAGGCGCGGTGGTGGAACTGCTGTATTTGTGAGGGATGGTTTAAACTCTGGCAGGGTAGATTTGTCTTTTGGTTCAATTGAGAATACTGCTGTGAGCATTCGCAGGGTAGACGGCCGTGCGCTCACTTTTTTTGTAATGTATTTGCCTCCGTGTGTGCCATTGGCAATCGGAGACCTTGATGCTATTTTGGATATTTCTGCGAATGGTGGCCTTACACTTGGGGCTGATCTGAATGCTAAGCATCCCTGTTGGGGTGGCACAAATCCGAATCAAAGTGGACGTGTACTGCATGATTTCCTGCTGTCCTGTCCGAATATTGACGTTCGGCCTACTATCGGTCCCACTCGGATCTGCCAACGTTCTTTTTCTTTCATAGACGTTTTTATGACATCATCGGATGATCATGGTAAGGTGGAGGCCTTGGCAGACCGATCCTTTGAGGATATTGTCGGACTTGTGTTGTGGTTCCGGTGCTGAAGTCGCGAACGGACGCTTGTCGGGTGGGGTTTTATCGGCCTATCTCGTTGCTGTCTTCTCTTGGGAAGCTACTGGAGTGGTTTATCTTGACCAGAGTACGTGATAGGATGATGGAGGGCGGCATTCTGAAGAATTACACAGTGCAACACGAAAAAACAACCATAAAGGACCAAAAAAACAAAGACCCGTGTCTCCCAGTTTTGGCCAAAGTCATGCACTTCTTTTTATATGGCCTTAAAGATTTAGGGTCTGGGTGTCATTTTTGCAAAAAAGTTATAATTTTCTCAGGCTCATATCTTGCAACCGGTTCGGAATTTTGATTTGAATCTGAGACAAAGCTGTAGCTCTTGCCATAAAGAACATAAATTGTGAACATATAAAATCAAAAAACTTCATCTTCAAGATCAAAATCGCAAAAAACTTGAAAAAATTCGATTTTGTTCTCCCTGTTCAGGTCCATAGGTAGCAAACCTAGGAATGTTTCTTAACACCGCTGAGATAGCGCTTAGGTAGCCGCAAAAGTGAAAAATTTCCCGAAATTTTTTCAATTTCATTTGTTTTTTCTTACCTTCAACATTGAGATACTATTACAGTAGTTTTGACTTAACTACCTTTTGTTTACGTGCACTTTTGACTTAACTGCACAAAATTGATAATTTTTGGAATTATTCTTTCTAATTCCATACAAATTCCTTGTTTAAGTGCACATTTTTGGCATTTTAAAATTATTTTCATACAAAAAATCAAAGTTAGCTGCACTCATAAAAATATATGGTGGCCACTTTTTCACATAAATATCCAATTTAAGCTGTTTATAAAAATATAAATCGCAATTATTTTGTTTTTTTATGTTTTATGTTCTTTGTGAATTCTCATTGTTTTTGTTAATGTTTCTTTTATATTAAACTAGCTTAACCCGGTGCGCTTCGCTACACTGCTTTAACCACTTTATCGGTTGAGAGATATTTAATATATGCATCCTATGGAAGGTAGTTCCCCCCTGCGCCTACCCGCTTTATTTTTATTTTCAAAGTGAAGTATACCATAAGAGTGACTTCTACAAAGTTTGAACTTTCTTACAATAACAGTTTTTAAGATATCCGATATTAAACATTGGCGTCCTATGGGGGATAACACTTCCCCCGCTGCTATTTAATTTCAATTGTGGGGCTCAGAAGATCCTACTACCAAAAGTTCAACAAATTGCTTGCAGCGGCTCTTATTAATATTTCTATCTATGAGGGGTACTGCTCCTCCTCTGGCTACCCCGCCCATTTCTATATTGAAATTTATTGTTTACCATAATAGTACCTTTAACCACGTTTGAAGACCTTCCCTTTAATTGTTCTTCAGTTGAGCGATATTTAATATATGGATCCTATGGGAGGTATGACCATTCTCACTAAAACAGTTCTTAAGATATGCGATATTAAACATTGGCGTCCTATGGGGGGTAGCACTTACCCCGCTGCTATTTAATTTCAATTTTGGGGCTCAGAAGATCCTACTACCAAAAGTTCAACAAAATGCGTGCTGCGGCTCTTAAGATATGCGATATTTAATATTGGCATCCTATGGGGGGTACCAATTCCCCTGCCCCTATCGAAAAAATAAGTAGTAGTAGATAAACATACATCTATATATATATAACAAGTAAGAGTGTTATATTCGGCTGTGCCGAATCTTGTATACCCTTCACCATTGTGCGAGCAGAATACAGAGCAACTAGACAAAAACTAAATAATTTTATATATACATACATACATACATATTCACAATTCTAAAAACTTCATTATAAATTAAATTTAAAAATCTAAATCCGGTAAATATTTTTTTTACAATCGTTTTTAGAACATAAAAATTCTCTTTGAAAAACCAAGATTTGAACCAGATTTGAACTCACAGTTTCTTAACTCAACCCCCTAGACGACTTAAACGAGCGTTGTTTGAATATCATTAAAATGAAATGTGGCCCATTTTAGGTTTCACAACTCAACTCAGCAAAGTTGTAAACCATAACACAAAAATTACAATTCAACTTATTTGAGTTGTGAACCATAATAGTGGCATATATTCACCAAAATGGTTTGTACCATGAATGTGTGTTTGTTTGTTTGTTTCTTTTAGTATAGACAGTGTTGTCTTACCGTAGATTTACCTTTTTAACGAGTTTTTAAGTAGCAAAAATAATCAAAAATTCCCCGTTTCTATTTGTTAAAATTGTTTCGTTAAATAGATGAAATAATAAAGAAGGGTGATAACGAAAATCATATTGGGCATTATGCTAATATATGTTAAGAAATGCAAAGGGGGAGGGGGGGAATAAGAGACAATCGGATTTGAACTTCGCCAGACTATATATACTTTATAGGGTGTAGAATCAATATTGAAGAAATTGCAAACAGAATGACAATCTGATTTATACCCTTTTACCTTCGGTGAAGGGTATACAAAGAGTAATTTTGGGATTTCAGTATTTTGGTTATAACTCAGCCATTTTTTAACCGGTTTGAAAGATTTATATACCGACGTGTTTAAAAAGAAATTTACCATTTACCTGGGTTATAAAACTTGGACTCGGAAAGATCTTTGGTTCCCGAAAATGGGTATTTCAAAATTTTATTTTGGCCATAACATATTTTGGTATATAAGTCATATCCATAGGACATATGGCAGCCCTAAAATGTAGGTTTTTATACATTTTTTAATTTTTTTTTGTACGGGAGGTACCACTTCTCCAATCTCGCCCACATTTTGTAGGATGGTGTCAGAGGTGTCACGAGACAGAAAATATTGTGTTTTTTTCTGTCTTTTTCTGCGAAAGCTGCCCTTTTTGCATTTTTTGTTTTGATTACGCAATTCGTGTTGATAGTAGCGGCCTGTTTTTACACATTGCCACTTTACTACCAAAAAACATTTTCTTTCTCTTCCTTCGAAAGCTGCCCTCGCAACTGATTTGGACCTTTTTCACACGTCACTTTTCACAGTTCTGTATATTCTGTGGTATTGACAACCTAAATGTATGTACCTAATTTGGAAACTTTGGCTGTTGCCGTTCCCCAGATATACAGCAAAAAGTAATAAAAATACAACAACCACAAGGGATTTTTGGGAAAAATTAGAGGTAGTCGTGGTTTTTTATTCATATCTCAGCCATTTGTGGACCGATCTTTTTGAATTTTAATAGCAAACAATTCCGGACCATATGTGACATAAATGTATAATAACCTGGCCCCCATCATATATGGGGTCTTCTTGTATGTTTGCTTTTTTGTTTGTTGGCTTAAAGACTAACTACTTAACTACTGAACCGATTTTCTTCAAATTTTTACAGTAACATCACGTGAGCCCTAAAAATAAAATAGGCTACATATTTTTTCGAAAGGGGCATGGGAATTGGTACCCCCCATAGGATGCCAATATTAAATATCGCATATCTTAAGAGCCGCAGCACGTATTTTGTTGAACTTTTGGTAGTAGGATCTTCTGAGCCCCAAAATTGAAATTAAATAGCAGCGGGGTAAGTGCTAGCCCCATAGGACGCCAATGTTTAATATTGCATATCTTAAGAACTGTAATAGTGAGAATGTTCAAACTTTGTAGAAGTCACTCTTATGGTATACGTCACTTTTAAAAATAAAAATAAAGCGGGTAGGCGCAGAGGTGGAAATGCCTCCCATAGGATGCATTACAATGCATTTAATCTAGCAAATTAAATTAATTTTCATTTATTTTGCATTCATTCCAGATTGCATCAATATCAAAACACTTTGATATTTTGAGGTTGCATTGAAACAGATTGCATGTAGATTGCACTGTCTGTACCCAGCATTATAATTCATATTTTTTTTACAGTTTTAAATGCAGAAACAAACTACAAACGACGTTTCATGCATAGAACAAAGAATTAATTTTTAAACAGTTACTGGCAATGTAGCTCAAAATTCCAGACATTAGCCGTGTTCGAGAACACATAAGTTTTTACTATTTTTTACTGAACATTTTACGAAATTGCGTTCGAGTACACAAAATACAGTAAATGAGAATACAAATTGAGAGCGTAAAGTGACAGTTCTTGTCTGAGTATTTACAAATTTTTACTGCAGATATTTTTGCAGTAAAATTTAGTAAATCAAAAAAACATATGTTTCAAAAGTTAAACAAACAAAATTAACAAATAAAATGCATACAAATTGTGAAAAAATTGTTAAATAAAAGAAAAGTGAAAATAAAAATTAAACCAAAACAAAAAGTGAATTTGTTTAGGAAGCATTTATTTGGCTAAATACAAACTTTTGATTTTTTTAAGTTAATTTTTTAGAGTAGTAAAAGTGTGAAGTATTTGGGTAATTAAGTAATCAATAGCAAAAAAATTATTCACGTTCTTTTAAATAATTTAACTCGCTACAAATTAGTAAAATCAAATAATATAAAAAACAAACAAATATGAATGATTACATAAAATAGTTTGTTTGTATTTTCCAAAAATTTTCGTGTTTTAAAAAGCATTTAATCGAGAAATGGCCTTCTCTTCCCTTCTCTCCTAAAAGTTCAAGACTTGACGAGTCAAACTTGACGTGTGTGAACCGGTACTAGGGGAGTTAAGTAGTCAAAAGTGTTAACAGTTTTCAACACTTCAATTATTTGCCATCAGCTGTTGCGTTTATTTTACGAACTTTTACAAATTTTGCGTTCGCGTACTTTTTGGACAACAGCTTTTTGTGAGAGCAAATTTTTCAGTTTAGGTACTCATTTACTGCATTATACTGTAAAAGTACTCAAACGCACCTACATATTTAATTTATAAGAATAAGATAGGAAATTGAATAAGTTAAGAAAAATGTAATAGAATAATTTTGTTTAATGCTAGAAACACAACTGGGACGAACGACGAATTATTCGCAACGAATATTCGTCGTCAAAAATAGAACACATGTGTATGTAAGAAAATACACACAATCATTGCGAAGACCGAAATTCGTCCTACGTAACGAACACTGCGATAGGTTAATTTATATTTCTTACGAATACGAACGACGAATAAATTGGGACGGGGACAGCTAATCGCAGCTAAATCGCGAAACCTGTAAAGAATGAAAGGGAAAAATCGCTTCTATTGCAAGCTTGGCTAAAATTTGCAAAAATGGCGAAAATTTTTAATATTTCAAACAAGCCACAAAATAGATTAAAAGTCTCTAAAACTATAAGGAATCGCAAAAATTCGTTAAAATGTGCTAAAATAGCAATGTCTAATATTTTTTAAAAATCGTTTAAGTTGTAAAGAATCACAACCCTTACAGATAAAAATCGCTTATATCGCGAACATGGCTAAAATTCGCGAAAAATTGCATAATTTGAAACAAACCCAAAAATGTATTTAAAATCGCTTAATCAGTTAAAATTATCAAAATATTCGATAACAACATAAAAATTTTGCAAAAATAGCGAAATTTCGCGAAAATTTTTCATATTTCAAAGAACCCATAAAATTGATTAAAAGTCCCTTAGACTGTTAGGAATGGCAAAAATTCGTTTAAAATTGCTAAATTAGCTGAAATTCGCAAAAATTTGCTAACAGCGGCATGATAACAAAATCTACTATTTATTATAAATCGTTAAAGCAGTAAAGAATCAGACAACTTACAGAAACAAATCGCGAACAGAAATTCGCGAAAAAATGCAAAATATGGAACAAACCCAAAAACGATTTTAAGTTTGCTAAATCGAAATGTAGAACAACAAAAATGCTTTAGTAATCCACATTCGAGTGGATTCGAATTCTAGAACACAACCAATTAAAATTTTTTTGTTGAAATATGGTCAACCTATGATTTATTGCTAGTTAAAAAAGATGAAAATGGATAAAAATGTTTAAAATGTATGTATTATTTATACACATATTTACATACATATTTTTATAAATTAAATAAAAAATGCAAGTCACATTAACACCTGGAATTCACGCACTTATTGTGTCTCATTTGACGAATTTACGCAACGAATTCTTGCCGACGAATTCGTCGTACTATGCGAAGTTCGTCCCAGTTGTGTTTATACCATAAAGGTGTGTATTATTTTTCATGTTGTCAATTATTGTTTAATTTAAATTTTGTTTTTTAAAAAATTGGTTTAAAATGTATCAACAAATGATCCCTGAAGAAGCGAAATATTGGATAAGCAATAAATAATTATTTTTTGCATAACCCGACCTTGAGCTTGAATTATAAATAAGAAATAAAATTATAAGGTCGAAGAAAATAGACTAAATAATTGTAATTTTTTTTTAAAATTTCAAGACCACAAATATTAAAACATTTTCAATAATAACATTAGTAAACATTTATTTTATATCAAATCTAATATTATTAGGTTTAATTTGTTTGTTTTACACTTTTATTTATCTTGAACTTTGCCCTTTGCACTTTGTCACTAACAATATAGCTTTCGAACAATTTCCTAACGCTTTTTACATAGCTGACGCTCCTTTTCGTTATACGCACGTATGGGCAAATGCAAAATGAAAATGCAAAAAGAGCGAACGATTTGTATACATATACAAAAAACAAAGAGCAAAAGAGCATAAAACCAACTAATGCAAACGTAAACAAACCAATACAATGCCACACTTGCAAAGCTTTCAATGTAGTGGTGCCCATACCTGGTTATACGGAATGGAGTTTCGAAAGGGATTTTTATTGTTCGTAATAGAGAGTGGCCGTTACGAAAGTAAATTTCTGTTTCCGAAAAGGTATTAACAACTTTCGTTCATTCGAAACAAATAGTACGAAAATCGTAATACACAATACAAATTGTTCGAACTCGTAAATTATATCTTTCGTATCGAAATACGCGGTAACCCCACAGTATGCCCTAATATGGCTGGGGGGTTACCGCGTATTTTGGTATTTTAATAGCAGTGCTACCAACTTTTAATCAAATTTCCCATTTGTTTATAAATACAACTCTGTCATTCGAACGAGTTACGCAGTACGGTTTAACTTTAGATTCGAAAATTGCTTTCAAAAAATTTTGCTTTTCGAATCGAAATACGTGGTAGCCCCCCTGTATTTTTGTTTCGTTTATACTACCACGCTCGATTGCAGCTACGTAACCCCACCTGGATAACAATCTTGTCGTGATGTGGTGGCTTAAGCGTAGGCTATGGTTACTAGTTTGTGCCCTGATGCAGTGTGTGACTGGTCAACACTGCATCTGGTCATAAACTAGTAAACCCAAAGGCCTTCGCAACTAATGGTTTTCCATCCTCTCTCCCATCCTCTTTCCCTTCATATCCCTCTGAACCCCATCCCTTCTCCCCCACTTGTAAGGTTAAGGTGGTTGGTAGCAGTGCCGAGAACCTGAATGACTAGTTAGTGGTTAAAGAGGACTAGTCGCTAACAGCTCCCCTCCGGTGCTAGGACACGGGCCGGTTGTAAGTTGTTGTCTAGTCCATGTACGCCGTCACTGCATGGATGGTCCATCCCCTTACGTGCCTACTCGTGGAAACAAAAATGGAAAGTAATTTTATAAAAAACAAGCAATTTTTAAAAAAACAAGATGAGAGAAATCTCTCATCTGAGGACGATCTCCTGGCCTCTAGTCAAGAGACCTTGATCGGACTCTCCGGCAGTGTGGGTGACAGCCAGAGCACGCCACTGCCCCTGAAAAACAAATCAAATCTCACCCAACCGACCGTCAAGTCTGATGGACAAACGGGTGAGAAAACAAACACAAAAAAGAGGAGAAGTCCTGGTGATATCCTCAGGCAAAGGTACAGCAAAGCGCAATTTATTCTCGGCAAGATCGCCAAGAACGCTGCGAACGGTACCCCACACGAACGCGATGAGGAAGATCGTGTTAAATATCAGGCTGTGGTAGAAGAGTACCTTAAGTTTAAGGACAACATGCCCAGCACGTCTAATGTCGCTCAAGAAGGGTCCAAGCGGAATCGCTCTCAGGCAGAGAGTGGAAAGCCGCCAAAACGGAGGAAGATCCGAGATAACTCGATCACTCCGGGACCATTGAGCTCTGCAACCACTAGGAGACCCTTTAATGAGGTTGTAAAGGATCACCTACTGATGGCCTTGGCAAACGACAAGAGTGGTCATCTTACCCCTGTGGTAACAGAATGGGGCGCGATCGAGTCCAAATTGGCTGAGCTCGTCATGGAGCACGTCCTCACCAATTTGGATAGTCCTGCGCCTCGTTTTGACTCCGGTGAGATTCACCGGGGCTACAGGGTAATCAAATGTCTGGACGTCTTCTCAAAGGACTTCCTAGGCAAGTGTATCGCTAAGATAAGCGATGCATGGGATGGCTTAAGTCTTAAGCTAATCCCCGCCTAGGAAATTCCAATGAGACCTCGGGCAAAGATTTGGTTGCCGAAGGTAGGCTCTGACGGACAGAAAATACTGGGATGTCTGAAGAGACAGAACCCCAGTATCCCGATGGAGGAGTGGAATGTTATCCGAAGATCACGGGGATAACAGCACTTGCCTTACGCTTGCCATCACAGAGGAGGGCTCAACGGCGCTGGAGAAGGCAGGCCTTAAGCTTTTCTTTGGTGTGCGGGACGCAAAAGTAAAGGTATTCCGCCCAACAAGCTCGGCGAGTGGTGAAAAGGATGAGGTCGAGGTCGCCCACAACCTGCTCACCGATATGCAGCTCTCCGAGTCGGAGGAGAAGCCACCCGATGGCAGTGAGAGCCGTGCAGATTAATCTGCAGCACTCAAGATGTGCTTCCGACAACCTCGGGGTCCTCCTAGCCGAGAAGGACCTCGACATAGCGCTAGTTCAGGAACCCTGGACGGTAAACGGAATGGTGAAAGGGTTCCCGGCCAAAACATATAATATACTGTACGCGAAAGACAAGGGTAGGCCAAGAGCATGTCTTGTTGCGAAAAAACACATTAATATTTTCTTCTGTTCACAGCTTAGCTCGGCAGACATTTCAGTCGCAAGGGTCGAGATGGCGGAGAAAAGAAGTTTTGTGATTGCCTCATGCTATATGGCACACGACAGGGACGCCCCTCCGGACGAGGTACGGGCGCTCCTATCCTCTTTAGGCGCCAAAGAGGACTTCATCCTTGGATGTGATGCCAACGCCAGGCACACCATCTGGGGCAGCAGTGAAATCAACAATAGAGGTGAGTGTCTATTAGATTTCATTAATACTAACAAAATTACCATTTGTAACTCTGGCTCAAAGCCAACATTTAGATTTCCTAGTTCAGGTAATTTCAATGGTTGGGAGGAGGTTCTGGATTTAACGCTTATGAACGACAGGTCTAATTTATCAGTTGATAGGTGGGGGGTATCGAGCAGTAGGTCCTTCTCGGACCACAACTGGATACTCTTCGACATTGGACACATAGGTAATACCGGAAAACTAAGCTTTAGAAATCCGAGACGTACGGACTGGGCTAAGATTAACGGAATTCTTGAACGAAAACTCGGCAGAGTGCCGATGATTCGGGATTCAATCTCTGCACTCGAGGGGGTGGAGGAGACCTTCAGTGGCGCCCTGACTAGGGCGTTTGAAATCTCCTGCCCCATTACGAGGGCCAGGAAGAGCTTCCCTCCCTGGTGGAACTCTAAACTCTCGGCTCTAAGAAAAGAAGCCCGTAGGGCTTTCAACACGGGTTATGCCAGTAATTTGTGGCAGGAATACAGCGAAAAACAGAGGGCATATAAAAAGGCAATAGCAGTCGCAAAAAGAAGATCATGGAGAAACTTCTGCGAATCAATAGATAATACCAAAGAATCTGCCAGACTTAGCAGAGTTTTGGCCAAGGGACACTCGAACCCAACGTATGTCAAAAGAACGGATGATACCTGGTCGGAATCATCGGAGGAAACACTTGACATTCTACTTAACACTCATTTCCCCGGTTGCTTGGACGCCACTGATGGGGAACCGATATACGATGATTCGTTCTTCGAGATTGACGAATATATCATTTCGGAGGAAAGAATCCAATGGGCGATCGGAAGTTTTGCCCCATTTAAATCTCCGGTACCGGATGGCATTTTCCCTAGGATGCTGCAGAGCGCACGGAGGTATGTCACTCCCTGGTTGAAGTTAATGTATAGACTCTGCCTATCCCTCAATTATGTACCGGCTAATTGGAGGAGGGTAAAGGTGGTTTTTATACCCAAAATCGGAAAAAGTAGTCATGAGACTGCAGGGGACTTTCGTCCAATCAGTCTATCATCTTTTCTGCTCAAAACTCTGGAGAGACTTCTGGACTCACATATAAGGCATCGACTGGAGGGTACATCACGACTCTCATGTAGCCAACATGCCTACCTTAAGGGTCGGTCTACGGAGACGGCGTTACACGACCATAGAACGATCACTGGAATATAAACAATTTACCATGGCCGCCTTCCTGGATATTGAGGGCGCGTTTAATAACGTCACGATCACTGCGACCGAACAGGCTCTGACTGATCTCGATGTCCAGGAGTACATCATTAGATGGTTAGTGAGCATGTTGAGGTCAAGGATCGTTACATCATGTCTTGGCAACAGTGTGAGGTCAAAGAATGTTAGTAGGGGTACACCCCAAGGTGGGGTGATCTCTCCTCTGCTCTGGCTCATCGTTGTTAACTCGATTCTTACTGGCCTGGATAACAGGGGCATTAAGACGGTAGCCTATGCGGATGATGGTGTTACTGGTATCTGGTGCGTTTCTGGATGTGATGAGTGACATTATGTCCAGTGCGTTGGGGGCGCTCAGCAACTGGGCCGCTGAGTGCGGACTGGGAGTGAACGCAAACAAAACGGAACTGGTACTATTCACCAGAAGGACAAAAATTCCGGCTTTTAGACTGCCACGGCTGGGGGGTTGCGAGCTGCCCCTGTCGAATCACGCGAAATATCTGGGAATTATCCTGGACTCGAAACTATCATGGAGATTGAATACTCAACGCAGGGTTAGGAAGGCTACGGTGGCTTATTACGCCTGCCGTAGAATGTTTGGCACCAGGTGGGGCCTTAATCCTAGACTGGTCAAATGGCTATACACGGCAATAGTACGGCCCATTCTTACATATGGATCTCTGGTATGGTGGACCGCGACGGGCAAGAAATACATCGTGGTTCAGATGGGCAGAGTACAAAGATCAGCCTGCATTGAAGCAACAGGCGCTCTACGCACTAGTCCTTCAGAGGCTCTGAACACTATACTGCACCTTGTTCCAATTGAAATACACCTAATGGCCATATCCGTAAATAGCGCGGTCAGGCTCTCTTCATCGGGATGTTGGAAGGCGAGGACGTACGGTCATGCAGGGATCTTACAGAAGCAACCCACATCTCTGAAACGACCAACGGACTATATGATACCTCGCATGGACTTTGATAGGAAATTCAAGGTCATATTCCCGTCAAGACGGGAATGGAGCAGGGGTACCCTGGACGAGGAATACCGTACGAGGGTTTACACAGATGGGTCAAAGATGACTTGTGGTGTCGGCTCTGGGGTCTTCTCGGAGGAACTACAAGTAAACCTCTCTTTTCGTCTGCCGGATTGGGCCAGCGTATTTCAGGCTGAAATACTGGCGATTAGGGAGGCATGCGGAACGCTATACGGCAGGAACATCAGCGGCAAAATTGGCATCTTCGTCGATAGCCAGGCAGCTCTGATGTCACTGGAGTCACACAAAACAACATCCATACTCGTCAACCAGTGTAGGGAAGAACTGTCCAGACTGGGCAGTCTATCTGACATTACCTTAATTTGGATCCCTGCGCAAAGGGACCATTATGGCAATGAACAGGCGGATGGGCTGGCCAAAACTGGAGCCGCTCTTGATATTTCACAAGCTGTGCCAGTCGCAACACCCCTGGGAACTATCAAGAGCGAAATCTTCTGGCACTATCTGGATATGGCTGACGGAAAATGGAGGAAACTGGATGGCTGCAGGGCTACCAAGGAAACGTGGCCCACATATGACAAAGGTCGCTCTGAGCGACTTCTCAATTTCAGTCGGAAGGACGTGTCAAGACTTACATACGTGCTCACTGGCCATTGGACGATCGGCAAGCACGCTATGAGATTCGGCCTCCCTTTCAAAGAATGCTGCCGCAGCTGCAGGGAACCTGGAACTGAGGAGACAGTATTTCATCTTCTATGTGATTGCCCGGCGTTTAACTCTATACGACATAGACTGTTCGGGAATTACCTTCTACAAGGACTCTCGGAGATATCGCGGGTGGGACTCAACAGCCTGCTGAAATATCTCAACGCAACGGGCTGGCTCTAGCCACCTCAGCATTGCCGAGGTCACGCTCTTTATTAAATCACTTGAGTTTTGCTCCCTAAGATATGTATATCGGGGGTGGCTTAGACGATTTTATCGTTTGGTGCTTCAGAGGATTCATCTTCCAGAATTGCAAAACGATTTTGAGAGTTTATTTTATCAAAAGATAGTACTTTTTAGGCCAAAGCAACTGCTGCAGAGGTAGGGCTGCGACCCCGTTTAAGTACTGTTATGTATGTACCTGACCATACCAACTTGTACTCGAGGCATTTGAAAACTTTTTACTTGAGATGTTGCCATTTCATCTGTGTTTAAGTTCATGGTACCATTTGTAACTAACCCCCCGTTTCCACATGCAAGTACAAGTTCGAAAAACTCAATACACTCACACTTTTTCACTAACATTCACACAATTTTTGTATTTGCAGCCAATGGGCTGTTTCCTCGATTTTTCGTTGATAATACGTATACACTACTTGCAAGTAATTACTTGCATGTGGAAACGCCGGGTAAGATTGTTCTTGCCGCAAGTGAGAAATACATTTTTTTTTACGTATCACCATCAACCGTCTTTGTAAAAACTGAGGGCGAAAGGGAACATGTACGAACAATTGGTTTAGTCGTTAGTCTGGGATCACACTATGAAAGTTTTCTTTCAGAAAGTCTGAGTTTATTGGTCAGAGGGGAAGAGAACATGCTTTTCTTTTCTCCTCTTTCACCCATAAACTCAGACTTTCTGAAAGAAAAATATCATAGTGTGAACCCAGACTTAGGTAGTTACAATTGTTTTCTTTTGTTTTATTTATTACAGCATTGCCTTCGTTAGCATGCACTGTCACATAAACATACATATGTATCTTTCATTACGTTTTATTGTTGTATCATTATTTTTACTCATGCAATAAATAAATTTGTTTTTCACCGTTTTAATGTGCTTTTAATATTTTTATTATTCATTGTATTTACAATAACAATACAAATGTATGTATGTATGTATGTACATTCATACATACAATATATTTTTTATTTTATTTTTCGTTTTTGATAATTGTTCATTTTATTTTAAATAATTGATTATCAAAATAATTTTCGTGGGAATACAAAATTTAATTTAAATGATTTTGTTATTCGTGCTTAATTCCCAACTTTTATTATTTGATAAAAACACTGAAATTTATTGTTGATGGGATAAGCTTTTATGTTAAATAATTTATTTCAAAATCGTATATTTTGCGTCCATTCGCAAAATTTTTATAAAGGGTCCGCCAAATACCTTTTTTTTTTGAAAATGCTATAAAAAAACTACTGAATATTTTCTCAAATTTCTTTTTTTATTTGAAAGTACAATCCTTTTGGTTAATAATGGAAAATAGTTTCATTCAAATGGCTGCCTCGGCTGGCCATGCAGTAGCCTACACTATCGGTCCAATTTTTAAGCACATTATCGATTGTGTGCAGCTGTGTTTCACCAATGGCTTCACGAATATTGTCCTTTAAAGCGTCAATTGTCTCTGGCTTGTCGGCGTAACACTTATCTTTGACGGCACCGCACAAATAATAGTCCAACGGTGTCAAATCGCAGCTCCGAGGTTGCCAAACGACATCATCTCTGCGGCTGATAATGCGATCTTCAAAAACAGTGCGCAAAACATCGAGTGTAGCTTCTGCTGTGTGGCACGTAGCGCCGTCCTGTTGAAACCACATGTTGCCAATATCCTCTTCTTCAATTTTTGTGAACAAAAATTCGTTCAACATGGCCCGATAACGATCGCCATTGACTGTAACGGCCATTCCTTGCTCATTTTCGAAGAAAAATGGCCCAATTATGCCTCTGGACCAAAATCCGCACCAAACAGTGACTCATTTTGAGCATCGGGTTTTCAAAGTATGCGTGCGGGTTTTCTGTGCCCCAAATGCGACAATTTTGCTTGTTTACGTACCCGCCAAGATCAAAATGAGATTAGTCTGAAATCCGTACGCAATTTTCGCACACATTCTGCAACATTACCATGATTTTCAAAGTAATGTCGCAATATTTCCCAGCGTTGTTCAAGCGTATACACAACCATATTCGTTCAGCGGAAGGATACAACTAATTATCCGTCAAATCAGACATGAGCTAAGTGTTGGCATTCACGAAATAAGCACAAGTTGAAAAAAAAACGTTAGATGGCGGACCCGTTATTAAAAAAAACAATTGAATCGTTTATTTCAGAAACCCGTCAACTCTCATTAAAAATAGGCACACTTGACGGGTTTCTGAAATAAACGATTCAATTGTAATAATTCAAATTGTATGCGGGGTTAAGAATACACGTCTGTTTTAGAATAAAACACAATCTGAACTTTGATTTTCTATATTTAACCATTTAAAAGGTACAGCATTAAACAAAAGATTAAAGGAAAATAGGGACCAGTCTCATGTACATACATTTAGCATCAAGGTTAGAGAAGGAGTCGTACTTAAAAAATTTCAGCAGATGGAGTCAGAGTTAAAACTTTTTCTTGACGACTCCACAGCCATGTGTAAAACAAAAACAATACTTTATAATTTGTTTTTGTTTTAAATGTAAGTTTAGCGACCGAAGTCTTCGTTCGGAAATAGATGAACAAGCAGTAAAATATTTTCAAGGACTTGCACGTTTCCAAGATTAAAAGACGAACAAGTCAGAAAATTTATAAAAAAGTAATAATTAAAAAAAGTAGATGTTTTTGTTATTATTATTCTTCAGATCTTCACCAAAACATTCTTTTAGGAGTTGTATATTAAACACAAATTTATTAAATATAATTGTTATAAATAGGACTTAAAATACACGTATTTTTTAATAGTAACTGTGGTAACTGTATAAATGCATTTGAATAATAATCATACATACATACATATGTATGTATATAAATTCTATAATATGTATATGTTACACATACTATGTACATTGAAACATTTGGGGGATTCACAAGGTGTCATAAAGTCATGTCTTAAAATAATAACATGAAAATATATGTACGACTGTTGTGAACAACCCCTCATAATTTAGTGTGCTATTTTGAATTTAAATAAGCTGATTTAAATCAAATATAAAAAATAAATATTTACCTTAAATCAAAATATTTTTTAAGTCTAATACATGAATAAATAAATTAATAAAATTAGATCCAATTTAATTCCATTTTTTAGTCGCAAATCACAAATAAATTTTATTTTGTTTGTTTACCAAACCGCAAGTGTTTTCTTACAAAAATTGCTAGCCGCAGGTTAAATTCGGATATTAACCGGATAAAACTATACCTTCAACGGCGACGGCTATAAAAACTAATGCGGTTCGGCATAGCCGCATTGCGCCGGTCTCTTCTTATTAATTACGACAGCAAAAATAAACATACCAAGCAAAGTTCTAATAATTTAATACACTTTTTGTTTACAAAGCAACAACAATATTTTTAAACCATTGTAAAATGTTAGAACATTATGACAATATAACATATTAGCACACCTTGTGAATACCCCAATTGTATGTATTATACATATTTTTTTTTCATTTTACAATAATTGTGTGTGTTAAATTATAATTTGCAAGTTAATTTTTTGATAAGATTTTTTAATTATGGTTAAAGAAACTTTGTTTTGAATGGAAATGAATTTTTGTTACAAGTACTGTCAAAAGAAAAAATTTAATATTATAAAAAAATTTGGGCGATCAAGTTTTTTGACAAATATGTGTTTAATAAATTTAATGTGGATTAAGGCAAGGTATATTTACACAAGGTAGACTCATTTGGGAGTGTAGACATGCTGCTCTATAAAAATAACCGAGTGGAACGGTAAACAGCTGACAAACATATGGGCCAACGAGTTTACCTTGTGTAAATATACCTTGGATTAAGGTTTACATAAAATAAATACATATGTTATGAAACATTTTTTTATTTAACGTTCATCAAAATAAACTACCAAATATAGAAAACATGGATTAATTATAGGAATTAGAAAAATATCAGCGTACATATGTACATATATAAAATATGGATAAAAAATGTGATTGAGATTCGTTACTCGTTCGTTTTGGTTAAGAAAAATTACGAAAATTACTATTTTCTTTAGTCATCTGTAAGAAAAGGAATTAAGTAAATTAAAAATAATAATTCATTATCAACTTAAAAACTCTTAAACAAACCTAAAACCTTCGATGCTTTATCATAGTTGTCCGACAAACTTTTCTTTATTTTATCAAAAGAACTTTGTACCTCATCACTGTGATCACCATCATGATAATAAACGAAGTACACCGCAACACCACCAATTAAAATAATTACCAGAAACGCACTAATAATTGCCATCAAAACTCCCAATGCACAATTGAAGCAGCTGAAAAACAACATATGTAAAAAATTTAAAAATATTTAGGAAAAATGTTTTTATAAGAAATGTTACAACAAAATAAGTTGGAGTCTTTTCAAAGATTCGTAAAAGGAATGCTTACAAAAGTCTCTCCATTAAAAATTCTAAAAAAATAAACTTTTTGAAAAAGTCTGTCCCATATTCATTTTATGTGTAATAATGTGTCTTAAATTAATAGTGAATCTGTTATTACGTATTTATTCATTTTCTATCTGTATCAGAGAACGGCTTTGTGTGTTTGCAAAAAATTCGTATTTTATGAACACCATCAAATACACGCATTTGCGTTCAAGCAATCAAACTTTCTTAGCCACACACATTCGCTGCTGTTTTTAAATTCATTCAAGTAGTGCACAGCGTATTGGCTTTGACATTCATACCATATTTATCTTCGTTCGTCAATAATTGCTATGGTACAAAGAAAAAAAGCAAGCAATCATTGCTCTGATGCCTATCTCTTCAAATAATAGGACTAGTCCAAACACGTGTGTAAAATGTAGCCTACAAGGGACTAGGACTAGTCCAAAATTAACCCAAACGTATGGGAAAAACATGGTATATTTAACATTACGATATCCTAAAGCAGGACCATATAATCCAACTTTGGATTACAAAGGATCAGTCTTAAAACTACTCCATGGTATACTTAAGAGGATTAGTTTTGACTCGTTTAAAAACAAAAACATGTCGTTAAAAAACGAAAACATGTCAAAACATGGTCAATGCTTGCATTACTTTGGACCAGTCCAGGGAGTAGTCCATTTGATCAAAATGGATCAAGTAGTCCAAAATTATTTGCAGGGATCATCAAATTCTTTAGGGGTATCATAAAGGGACCGCTATAAGGACCCAAGTGAGTCGTCGTCGTGACGGGTGCCCATTGAACCTAACCTATCATCAAACTCACACATGCACAAATAAAATGTTTACGAAACGATGTTAATATTTCCAACGTTGAACTTTGTTTTGCAGGCATAAAATTGGTGATCATTTAAGCGTATGAGTAAATCAAGAAAAATAGTGATTTTTGCAGTTCTCTGATGTTTAACTTTATCATTGCGTTTGTTAGTGCTACAATATTTGTTGAAGTTATATGTTTATGTTATGTTTAGTTAACATGATTATTATTTTGTACTATATACTTAGTTCAATCTAGTAATTATATTGTTTTGTATTTTTCAATCAGTTAGTTTATTTTCCTTACTTCAATAAAAACTTTGACTATAAAAGGTTATGGGCCCAGGCAGCAATTATTGGAAAAAAATAAATAAATTTTAATTTCAAGATTTAATTCAATTTAATTTCAAGATTTAATTCTGCAGCTGGAATATGGATTTTTCAAAACATTTGAAGCCATTGCAAAAAGAGATGGATTAGCATATGTGGAAAAGAAAGATTCGAGATATATTGGACTATCAGAAGGAGCTTTAGAAGTGATTGACAGAGTTTTATTGAAGCCAACACCTTTAGAAGAAAATGCAAGTGTTGAAGAAACAACGCAATTCAAATTAAACTCTGATCTTTTTAGAAAAGCAAATAGCTATGCAAAATCGATGTTGATAAGTGCAGTAAGTGATGAAATTTATGAAAAGATTATGGATCAGCCAACAGCTGCCGACACATGGGATGCATTAAAGTCTTTATTTGAAGCAACTACTAAGGATCAAGTTTTTAAGATATGTATAGACTTCTTTCAATTTAATTGGAACAATTATCTCGACATTTCATCGCATATTGCAAAATTAAAAACCTTATGGTATGAATTAAATAACGCACTAAGAGCAAGAAATGAAAACGTTTTACCAGATTTACTCCTTGTATGCAAAATTTTGCAAATATTGCCACATCAATTTGAAACCTTCAAATCTAGTTGGATGTTACTTTCAACAAATGAAGAGAAAACGTTTGATGAAATGTCAACGCAACTTTGTATGTTTCAAAGAAATTTTGAAGAAAAATGTACAGAAGAAGCTTTAGTTTTGAGATACTCGAAACACCAGAAGGCGGAGAGTTCACATCATTTTTCAACTAAGCAAAATAAGAAGAATGATAGTTGTAATTATTGTAAAAAGAAAGGTCATTGGGTTCGAGATTGCAGAAAATGGATTAATGATGGAAAGCCAGGTAAGCTTAGAACTGGTGAAGTAAAATCAATGGTGCATGACACATTGCAAGTAATTTCTCATGAGGTAAATGCAGTTGAAGAAGCAAATTTAGAAGACTGGTGGATAGATAATGGTGCCACACGTCATGTATGTAACAACAGAAAATTGTTCAAAAATTTTGAAAAGTTTGAAAGTCCGTATAAAATAAGAGCAGCTGGAAAAGAAATTTTAGAAGCAATTGGTAAAGGAACGATTGAAATGCAATCAAACCTGAAGGACAAAATAATGTTATTAAATTTGCATGATGTATGGTTTGTACCTGAAATTAATAGAAATTTATTTTTGGTCCTTATGGCACACGATCAGCAAAGAAATAGTGAATTTAAGTCATCAGCGACATATGCAGTTTTATAGAAAATGAGAAGATTGTATTGACTGGTGTACGGGAAGTTGGTGGTTCATTGTATAAAGCAAATATTAAGCCAAAAGTGCCAAAGGAAAATGAAGTTAATTTTGCAGAAGATAATAAGTCGTTATTGCAGTTGTATCACGAACGCTGGGGACACCAGGATAAACGGCATATCAGAAAATTGTTAAGTTCTATCTTGAACATTAACGTAAAAATAAGTGACAACATTTGTGAACCTTGCGTTTATGGTAAGGCACATAGAAAACCTTTTGGTACAAGATTGTAATCTACAAGTCCTGGAGAATTATTATCTGCCGATGTATGTGGACCATTTGTTGAATCTTTTAGTAAAAAGAAATACTTGGTAATATTTAAAGATGCATTTACCAAATATCGTTTCGGCTACCTACTTAAAACGAAGTCTGAGGTAAAAGATATTCTTAAAATAGTGCTAAATTTAGCAAGAACTAAAACCATCCAATTAAAGAATTTTTAACAGATAATGGTGGAGAATTTGTTAATAATGAGGTGCAAAAGATATTAAATGAATTTGGAGTAATGCACAGACTTACTGCACCATACACACCACAACAAAACGGGGGAAGTGAAAGAGGAAATAGAACCGTTATAGAAATGGCTCGGACATTTAAATGTTCTAACAAAATTGCAAACTTTCCTAATGAAATTTGCGCAGAATTAGTAGTCATCTATTTATATCTTAAATCGTACTGGAAAATCTTCTATAGAAGGAAAAAGTCCCTACGAACTTTGGTTTGGTAAGGAACCAAGAATAAAACATCTTAGAATTATTGGATGTGAATGTTTTGCTCATGTACCAAGTCAGAAAAGAAAGAAAATGGACTCCAAAGCAATAAAAGGATATCTTGTTGGATATGATGAAGATGAGCGATATCGCATTTACAATAAAGACAGTAAAAGTTTAATTGTTTCAAGAGATGTAAAATTTAATGAAAGTTTAAAAAATTGTAAAGAAAGAAATTTAAATAAGGAAAATAGTACAGTAGAGTTAAAAATTAAGCAATATGAACAACCATTAGTGAGTGTTGACGACCCATTTCTTAGTAATGAAGGCAAATCTAGTGATGTACAAGACGAAACGCGAATAGAAATATTTAATGATACATCAGAAGAAAATAGAAGTATTTATGGTTCTTTAGATGAAATTTCAATTGAAGACAGTTCCGTAGAAGAATTTGAAGATGGTAGAGAAGCAGAACAAAATAATACCAAAAAGAGAACACAAGAATCTGACGAAGAAAATTAACCAATTTCAAAACGATTAAGAGATAGAACGTTAATAACGAATTCAAAGTATGAAGACTATGTGATGATTTCTGAACATTTTATAAACGGAATAGAGACTCCAGTTACATATAATGATGCAAGCAATAGTAAACAAAGCTCAATGTGGAAAGATGCCATGAAATTAGAAATAAAGCCACTAAAAGAAAATCAAACATGGATTATGGAATTATTACCCAAAGGTTCTAAGGCTCTTTCTTCAAAGTGGGTTTATAAAATAAAGACAAATGAAGATAATAAATAAAATAAATATAAAGCGAGATTGGTGATTAAAGGGTTTAATCAAATGGAAGGCATTGATTACAATGAAACCTTCAGTCCCGTGGCAAAGATGGGAACAATAAGAGCTGTTTTGAGCATTGCTGCAAGGCAAAATATGCATCTTGTTCAATTCGATGTTTCAACTGCATTTTTATATGGAAAATTGGAAGAAACTATTTTTATGAAACAACCAGAGGGTTTTGAAGATAGTACCTAAAAGGTGTGTAAACTAAATCGAAGTCTGTATGGACTTAAACAAGCTCCAAGATGTTGGAACCAAAGGCTTGGCAACTTTCTTTTAAAACTTGGGTTGAAGTCTTGTGAGTCGGATCCTTGTCTGTATATGCGTGTAATTAATGGAAAGAAAGTTATTCTCACACTTTACGTTGATGATGGATTAATAGCTGCTACAGATGCTATTCAAAAAGGAGCTAATTGCAGACTCTGGTTTCTTTCCTGCAGACAAGCATAAAGCTTCGCGGGATAAGCTAGGAAATTATAAAAAAAAATTAAAATGTGTTTTTAAATGAATTAAAGAATGAATTTAAGATTGTCTCCAAAAATGCATCCTACTTTTTAGGCCTTGAAATTAAAAGATATAAAGAAAAAATAACTATAAGTCAAGAAGCCTATGCGAGAAAGTTATTGGAAAAGTTTAATTTTTCGGATTGTAAAAGTGTTTCAACACCAATGTTTAAGAATTGTGAAATTTCTGAATCAAGGGAAGAAGAAACTGAAACAAAATTTCCTTATAGACAATCTGTTGGTGGAATTATGTATTTGATGCTTGGAAGTAGACCTGATCTAGCCTACAGTGTTGGATTTTTATCTAGAACATTAGAAAACCCCTCACATGCTGATGTGGTACTAATTAAAAGGGTTTTTAGATACATTGCTGGTACTCTTAGTTATGGTATTACGTACGATGCTAAAGAAAAGCCAAGAATTGAGTGTTATAGCGATGCAGACTTTGGTGGCTGTTCTAAGACTGGTAGATCATCTTCTGGAGTTGTAATAAAATTTTCTAGTGGAGCAATAACATGGCTAAATCAAGGCAAACAATGGTAGCTACCTCAACTACAGAAGCAGAGTTGTTGCAGCAACAGAAGCAACAAAAGAAATAATTTGGTTAAGTCGTTTATACGCTGAAACAATTGACTATAATGAAATACCTGTTTTAAATGTTGATAATTCAGCTGCAGTTAAACTGGCGCAAAATCCTGAGTATCATCGGAGAACGAAACATATAGCTCTCAAACATTTCTTTGTTCGTGAAAAAGTAATTGAACAAAAATTAAAAGTCCAACAAATTTCTACACAGGATCAACTAGCGGATATTATGACAAAACCATTGCAACCGCAAAGACTTAAGTATCTTAGAGAAAATTTGGGTCTTCGAAATGTCAACATCACATAACAAGGGGAAGTGTTGAAGTTATATGTTTATGTTATGTTTAGTTAACATGATTATTATTTTGTACTATATACTTAGTTCAATCTAGTAATTATAATGTTTTGTATTTTTCAATCAGTTAGTTTATTTTCCTTACTTCAATAAAAACTTTGCCTATAAAAATATTGATCCTTGTTAAATATCCAAGAGTTTGAAGTTACAAAAAGTAGAATAGTCCAGAGCATCACACCACATCACACGATGAAGTGAAAGGAAGAAAACACATTTAAACATATACATATTTGATTTTTCTAATCTTTCTGAAAATTTTGGTATATTTTTATACCATATATGTTACCGATTTAAAAATCCTGTGTTTTGTAATACTATTTCGGTTTCGGTTTTATTTTTCTATGAAATCTGAATCACTTATTTTTAGAACTCTTTCTTTAAAATATTTAGCTTTATTAATAATTATTCTCTTCAGATGTTTCGAGAAATAATTAATAATTCTACCAGAAGTTGTTGGTTTTTGCCACCAATCTATTAATACCCGATTTGCTCTTCTAATTATCAAGTTGCCCAAAAATGATAATCTTGAATTAGATTCCCTTTCAATTGTAAATTCAATGTCTGAATGAAATGAGTTAAAAATATCTAACATTTGCTCTTTTCCTGATTCAGAAATTATACAAAATAAATCGTAAACATATTTTGTCAGGATTTATAATAATTTTTTCAACACATATATCTTGTAACCAGGGAAACCAAAAATATGCTTTAAAACACGATTTATGCGCATTAAATATGCAGTAAAAACTTAAAAATATGACCTGAAAATTGTTAAAAAAATATGCCCAAAAAATTCAAAAATTGCTAATTTGAAAACAAAATATTCAACAATTTAATAACAGTTCCTTTTAATAACAAGTAACATTGCTATATTCGGCTATACCGAATCTTATATACATACCCTTCCCCATGATACAATAAGAACAAAAAGTTATGTTAACACCATTATTAAGATATATGTATGTAGTGGCAAATGTTTATTGTTGATGATTTTGTTTTACTTTGATATTGTTACAAGTAGAACTGTTGCTGTAATTCTAATACGCTTAACAGTTTTATTTGGTTTAATATCTTTAGTTTTTCTAAAATCTTTATGGATGAAGTTTTCTGATGATTTGGCCTAAGCAACCAGTGAAATGCGCATAGGAATAGCTTATCCCATCAACAATAAATTTTAGTGTTTTTATCAAAAATAAAAATTGGGAATTAAGCACGAATAACAAAATCATTTAAATTAAATTTTGTATTCCCACGAAAATTATTTTGATATAAATAAATATATTTTTGTGTCACGCCCACTTATGAAAACCTCCCACATTATGTCGGATGTTGTGTTTTAATAACCAAGATGCTTGTACCTAATTTGGAAACTCTTTCTCTTTTCATATATACAGAAAAATAGACGAACATCGTTAAATTAACTTCGATGTACATTAGGGTGGTTATTAAGGTACGTTCAGACTAATGAAATATTTGACAAAAATATTTGTTCTGATATTTGCTTCAAACTGTGTGAAACAAAAAAATATTTTGATTGATGTTCAGACTAAGCTCAAATATTTGACAATTTTTGTTTGTTGAAACAGTTGGCAAATAGTGTCAAATAAAATAAATTAATTTATGTTTGCCATGCGTTCAGAGTAAAACAAATATTTGCATCATATAATTATTTAATGAAAGTGTTCAAAAATAAAAATATATTTCACAAATAGTAAAAATTCGTGCAGAAGCCTAATTATTTGTTTTATTCTGTGGGGCAGCATCTATTATATTGTTAGAACAGGGGTATGTAAGAGAAAAACAAAACTGGAAGACAAATGGTTAACGGAAACATGGCTAAAATTTGCGAAAAATTGGTAACAACCCCTAAAATATAGGGTTCGGTTAAAAACAAAATGTCGGGAAAAGAACAACAAAAAAAAAATGTTGCAAAAACAGCCATAAAATTAAGGAATATAAGGAATGGCAAAAATTCGGTGAAAATTGCTAACTTAGCAAAAATTCGCAAAAATTGGCTAATAGCAAACCCTAACAGGGGTGTGCTGGAAATCGCAAACGCAAAACGCAAGAATTTGGAAGTTGTTTTTAATAAACTTTAAACCTAAGAATTATAATTTTTTGTTTAAAATCCTGTTTAATAGGGACATATTTGTTAAATATTTATCAGAAAATTCTTTTATTACAGAAATCTTACTTAAAAATTACTTTTAAAATTCTTGCGTTTTACGTTTGCGATTTCCAGCACACCCCTGTAAAATTTATTTGAAATCGCTAAATCGGTTAAAAAACAAAATGTCGGGGAAAAACCAAATAAAAAATGTTGCGAAAATTCGCGAAAAATTTTGGATATTTCAAACAAGCCATAAAATTGATTAAAAGTCCCTAAAAGTATAAGGAATGGCAAAAATTCGGTGAAAATTGCTAAATTAGCAAAAATTGGCTAATAGCAAACCCTAAAATTTAATTGAAATCGCTAAATCGGTAAAAAAAAACAAAATGTCGGGGAAAAACCAAATAAAAAATGTTGCGAAAATTCGCGAAAAATTTTGATATTTCAAACAAGCCATCATAAAATTGATTAAAAGTCCCTAAAAGTATAAGGAATGGCAAAAATTCGGTGAAAATTGCTAAATTAGCAAAAATTCGCAAAAATTGGCTAATAGCGGCATGATAGCAAAGTCTAATAATTATTAAAGATCTTTAAAACTGTAAAAAATCCGAAAACTTACAGGAAAAATTGCTTCTATCGGGTACATGGCTAAAATTATTTGTCGTTGTTTGCTCTTACAATTTTTTTTGTAATATCAAATAAATGTTTGCTCAAAAATTACTAAAATATTTGATTTTTTGTGTTCACACATGTTCACATTGGACAAATATTTGTTTCACGGCAAATACTTTTATTTGCTCAAAATCAGCTGTTATTTTATTTGACACTCAAAAATATTTTGTGTTCAGACTACGTTAATGAAATATTTGATGTTTGCTATCAAATATTTCATCAGTCTGAACGTACCTTTAGAACAATTTTTTTCCTGATTTGTTCATACTCTCGTATCCCAAATCGATTGGTATTAGGGAAAAATTATCCTAAAAAAAATTTCAGACGTATCAGTTTAGATTAAGACATGTCGCCACGCCCTCCAATGCTTGAATTTTTTTTTTTATTTAAAGACATTTTTTCGTTTGTAATTCAAAACCAAAAAATTTTAAGCGGCTTTAATTTTATAGCCAAAGACAATATGAATACCCTCATTATATTGACAATAATTTGTATGAATTTATAATTTTTTGTGCATTTACAACAAATGTGCCGATCAATTTTGTTGTATGTATTTTGTTAAGTTCTTGCTTTAAAAAATAGAAAAATATAATAATCGTTTAAAACTTATGAATTCAATAAAATTTTGGGCCAAAATTTGTGGACTGGTTTTTTCCGAATGTACTGGTATTTTTCTTATGATGTACTGATTTTTCCAATTTCAAAAATGGCAACCCTAAACCTTTTTGACGCTCTGACACTTTTTGTGCGACTTTTTGAAAATCGTCTAATTTTGCGACTTTTTCTAACTTTTTGTCCCTTTTTTGTAAGTGAAATACTTTTTTTTACACTGCATAAGTTCACATATTTTCCCTTAAAAATTTTGTTTTAAACATTCTCCGGGATATGTAACCTCATTTGATTGATCAGGTGATTATTTTGTATCCTGAAAATTCAAATAGAGTTATCGAAAAACTCGGTTTCTTCGCCCTCCTTTAAAATTGTGATTTTGCAGATAGCGCTATTTGAATTATAACCCTAGACATTTAAAATACAAACAATTTTATAATTTAGATAAAAAGTTTTATCTTTTTAGAAAATGCAAAAACCTAAGACATCTCAGATATCAAAATTTAGAAACATCGTAAAGGACTGTATGAACTTTAAAACCGATGGGACAATGCTTTTTTGTTCTTTTTTGCAAGAAGTCTATAACAGCAGATAGGTATTTTTAGTAAAGCAGCACATAGGAAGTACAAAACATTGCTTATTGAAAGAAAGAAAATAACAAAAAGAAAATTCTCAATAATTACTTGCTGAATCTACAAAAGTTTCAAACGTTTCCCAATTAAGGAGAAACTGTGCGCTGCGTTTGCGAAAATTTTTTGAAGAATTTTTGAAATTTCCACAGAAAATGACCCCTTATATCTCAAAAATTTAGTTATTATTTTGAATTTTTTTTCCGCTAATATTATACAAAATAAATTTTTCTGTCATTTTCCGAAAGATTAACTTTAATTTTCTTTATAATAACAAAAATGTGCTACATTGAGTTACCCATAATAAATGAATTCAAACACAAAAAACTGTTAATTTTTTTAAATGTAACGACCGTTACTTTAAACAAAAATTTTTTTTGGTCAATAATTTCTTTGGTTTGAAAATAAATCCATTCCTTAAACAAAACATTTCAAAGAATTTAATTAGATATTTTACTTTACATATCCTGCGCAAAATTTTACAATACATGATGTTTCTTTCCGACATCTAAAAACAGCACATTCATTATAAAGTTACTTTTTTAATAGTCAAAAAAAAGTAATGAAATTACATTTTTTATAAATTCTTTCGGTTGCTGCCGTTGCTTGAACTTTCGTAAGTCCAAAATGGAGCAATCCTCGTGGCATATTTCGGTAGGTTGGAATTTTATTTAAAAAATCTCCGAAAATCGGTAACGACCGTTACTTTGGAAACACCCTACTACAAAAAATAATTGAATGCGTTAAAAATCAGTACCAATGGATTTCAATTGATGGAACTACTAATGTAACTGGAAGAAACATCGCAGCCGTAATCACCGGGATTTTAAGCATCGACGAAGAAATAGCAAGCAAAACATTTTTATTAAAAATGCCAACCGCAGTGCTTGGACAAAATAATAATTCCACAATCGATCGACTTTTTGACGACTTTATTAAAATCATGGAATGTAGTATAAATAAAAATTCGATTTTACTTTTTGGACGGATGCTGCTCCCTACATGATAAAAGCAGCGAAGACTATAGAAGTATTTTATCCTAAGCAGTGAGGACGCTTCATCTATTAAAGTTGTAAAAAAAAAAACTTTGCGAAGTTCTAATACAAAGCAGATTTAACTTTTATTTCATCAAATTATGTGTTTATTATGATGTCCTGGGCCCACTTTTATACTTAATATATACCTCGAGTATGCCAACAAACAACTACAACCAAACTTCAACATTTGCTGATGGATAATACAGCTTTTCTAAGCGTGCACGAAAACAGACAAGAAGCATCACAATACCTACAGGATCATATATATCAACTCGAACTATGGTTAAAGCAATGGAGGATAAAGGTCAATTAGCAAAAATGCGTACATATGTATAGCATTCACCTTGCGTCGGGAATCATGTCCCCCTATTAAAATCAATAATCAAATAATACCTCAATATTCGCATGTAAAATACCTCGGTAGTCATCTATACCGCCGTTTAACGTGGAAAATCCATATAGAGGCAAAATTAACTCAAATGAAACTAAAATCCATCCAAATTCATTAGCTTATTGGAAGAAACTCTGCCCTTAGTCTCGACTGCAAACTTCTACTTTACAACTCCATCTTAAAGGCAATCTGGTGCTATGGTATTCAGTTATGGGGCACTGCCTCGGCCTCTTATATCGAAAAAATTCAAAGGCGCCAAAATAAACTTCTTCGAATAATCACAGCTGCCCCTGGGTATGTTAAAAATTCAAATATTCACAAGGATCTCAATGTTCCATTAGTTAAAACTGTGATTACGAAATATGCAGTTAAATATTTAAAAAGTCTCGAACTGCATCCGAACCCACTAGCTCGATATATTTTATATGATAGCGGCCACACTCGCTTAAGAAGAAGAGACACAGCAGCACTTGTCCAATTAGATGAGCGATAAACACCTAGATAAGTGAACAGAACCCGTGATGAAGAAAATTTTTGTCTGGCACTGGCAGGACATTAAATAAAGTATTAAGATTTCATTAATTATTGTTAGTTCATATTTAATATATGAAGATTCAATAAATAATATGAAAAAAAAAAAAAAAAATATTGTGATGTCTATTACGAAACTTCAGAGAAAATACAGGTAGTTTTGGACTCGGTTAGAGAAATCAAAAATCGGGACTGTAAGATTGTTACAAGTAAGACTTAGGCTTATAATTCTACAGTTTTATTTGTATAATATCTTTAGTTTTTCTAAAGTCTTTGGATGAAATTTCCTGACGATCTGGCATAAGCAACCAGCGAAATCCGCATTGGAATAGCTTATCCCATCAACAATAAATTTCAGTGTTTTTATCAAGAATAAAAATTGGGAATTAAGCACGAATAACAAAATTATTTAAAGTAAAATAAAAACTTTAAGAAAATTTTATGAACTCAAAATAAATAAAAAATAAAATGCAAATAAAGACATCTGCAAAAACTCTGTCTTGGTATTTAGTTTCCTGTATTGTTCATTCTTTTATACATAAATATTTTTTGATTATTTTTTACAAAAGTCAAAATTTTATATCGTCAAAAAAGATATAATTTCACACAGCACAAACATGACATTTTTCCCCCACATGAAGATATTTTTTTTTACCATAATATTTTGCTACCGTTTCACACACTCCCTTAGTTTAAGTTTTTGTTATTTTCTTTGTGTTTTTGTTATTTTTTTTACAATAAAATATTGAATTTTATGAACTAAAAAGTTTTTTCCTATATTTTAAGAACATATTTTTAAAATTTTTAAGCATATTTTTAATTTTTATAGGCATTTTAAAGCGTATGGAACGTGTTTTTTAAAGAATATTCTTGGTTTACTTGCTAATAATTGTAGGTATTAACAAACAAATTAACGATAATAACTTTTATTATAGTTTTTATATCATGACAAAATGTTGTCCTGGTAGGTTTAAAATTAAGCCATATAAGCACCCATCCTTAAATCTCATATATCTAAATAATATTCGACGCAAAGATCTTTTACATAAAACTTAACCTCGTAACATAATGTTTAGGCGGGTAAATAGGGTATACTCGCTAAAATTGTTTTAAAACACTGTGGTGTAGGGTGTCATATGATCGGGCTTGACCTACTATACTTTTTGATGTTCAAATAGCTCAAACAATTGAATTAAGCAAGACAGTTCAGGGTGTGCTGGAAATCGCAGACGCAAGAATTTGGAAGTGGTTTTTAATAAACTTTAAACCCAATTCTTATAATTTTTGGTTTAAAATCCTGCTTAAGAGGAAAATATTTGCTTAATATAATAAAATCTTAATCTTAATCATAAAATTCTTTAATTACAGAAATCTTATTAAAAAACTACGTTTAAAATTCTTGCGTTTTACGTTTGCGATTTCCAGCACACCCCGGAGTATCTCGAAACTTACAGCTGGATACTGTTGACATGTTCTTTTTTTTTGTTGAGAAATTAATTTAAGTCTTACTCTCTCGTTGCAAGTTTCTGTTAGTAAAGTAAATGAACAGACCTAACATAACTTTAAAATTTTAAACAAATTTATGTACATATAATCGTTTTATAAATTTTAATAAAAGTTCTAAAGACTTAACTAGTTCATATTACAATTAAGGCTAAACCACCTTGACTACTTTTAAATCTTGCAATAATTTAATTTTTGTACTTATATTCATTAAACATATTTTGAATTGAGAAGTGTTTAATACTAACGTTAACTCTACACGCAAAGCATAAAAATATTACTTAGAATCATTAAATTTTGGTTTGAATTATTTAGGTCTTTTTTTCTTATAAGATGATGTCATGATAAAAGCGGAAATATTTAATAAATAGGGCGAAATTTTGAAAATGGAAAAACAAAAATGTATGCGAAACGAATTACCCGTTACTTAAAATATATCACTTTCTAACGTTTGTCTTCTTAATAATAAGTACTCGTAAGAACTATTAAAATAAAGGAAACAGCACACAACTTTCTGTTTTTGTTCTTACATTTGAGACACATTAAATAAAGGGGACGAAATTTTTTTTTTTTTTTATAACTGTGTGTATCATAGTCTCGCCTGACTGGAGACACTAAAGACGACACTGTGGTAGTTTCTTTTTCATTTTCAATAATTTAATGCGAACCATTCTAAGATATCCTTTCGTGCATGGCAATATGAAAATATATGTTGGCGCCAAAGGAAAAAAGTTAATAAATTAAATATATATTAAATAAAATAACAAACATTACGTTGCTTCAGAGTGCCCAAACTTTACAGGGCAAACTAAAAACCTCTATTTTCTCTCTCTTTCTAGATTAAGAAGCAAATCTTTATATTTTTGGTTTATTTCAGGGTTTAAAAATACTAATATATTAGTCATAAATATGCATATCTTTAACCACAAGCTAACAGACAACCTAAAAATATAAAATATTTAACTACCGTCATATATTTAAATGCATCGCTGTATTAATATAATTTATAGTATTACTCAAAAATATTTAACCCGTAGCAACTTTTTAATATTGCAATGCGCAAATATTAAATATTTCGCCATACAAATATATTTTCTATGGAAATATTCAAATATTTTTAGTCACCGTAAATATTAAATATTGTGTGTCTTCAATATTAATATATTACTGCCACACATCACAAACTGCCCAAGTGTATGCAAAATGTACGAATATAAATAACATAACAAAACAAAATATGCCGTCTTGTTGATCATCGACTGCCAAAATATGCGACACAAAATATGCGACTATTACACACGACATATTTAAATATTTCACAATATGAAGAACAAAATATTTTTGTGTGTGTACATACAAAAAAGGTTTAAAAAAGGAATGATTTAAAATAAGAAATTCTTTGTATGATGTGTTGGTAGATTAAAATATAATTGTTTAATGGTTTTTTTATTTATTGAAAAAAGGTAAATTATGATTGAAAGGTGAGTTTTATAATTTAAATGCACAAATAAAAAAAGGATTGAAAAATCAACTAATGTTTTAAGAAAACATATGCATACATATGTAGTTAGTATTTATAAAAATATTTATAAAGAGCAATTAAAAGAATATAGGGAGTGATATGTCAAAGACAAAATTAAATTAATTGTTTGGACTAGTTGTTCAAAAATAAAGTAAAGGTACCAAAGTGCGTTTTTGTTTTGAGAAATTTGTTAACAACAGTCAAATTTACTTTTATAAGGGGAAACATTTTTATGCATGGGTGTGTAGATAATAGTTTTATGACCTATGCATTTTGTTTTTAGCTTGGCTCATTTAATTGTTGATGATAATGGATGAATTCAAAATAGAACAACCAATCGCTCAAAAAATAGGATGTAGTGGGAATGTAGGTAGGAAGCTGCTTATATGATCTGTTAGAGAAAATAACATTGGAAGTAGTGATCACTGATCCGTTGCAAAGGCTATGCATATACATATGTATGTATGTATGTACATATGTATGTCTATATGTACATATAAGTAATTGTTAGCGACAAAGAAAACTTCGAAAATTGATATTGTGTATTGCGTTATACAAGTTGATTTAAAAAAAAAACATTTTTATGACTTTTCTTGTTTTTTATAAGTATGTAATTTGGAAAAGAAATGTTTTTCAGAGTATTGCTGTTTTTTTTTTTATTTGTACCTATCATAAATATTTTTTTAGGTAAAACATTTTTGTTTGCTATATGCGCTTGCGTAGACATTAAAGAAACCCAAATTTTCATGCAAGTAGCAATCCTTTTTTAAGTAATTTTTTTGCTTATTTCATGCACTTATGACCTTTTCATTTGTTGTTGCTTATACATATAAAAAACATATGCAACAACACCGTGTGATTTCATAGACACAAACGTATGCAAATTTATGATCTTTGCTTCTTTTATTTTAACTGAAAATAAAGGGTTATTTATTTTTTCACTTGTTTGTTTACAATATGAATAGGTATATAGAAGTATGAATAATTATGACGCCAACATTTACGCAGAAAGAGAATTGTACACACCATCTGTATGCATGAAGATCCTTTTTAATAGGAATTGTTTAATTGTGCTTTATAAAATTAATAATATAATAGGAGAATATAGAACTGCGCACATAAATGTAATCAAATTATTAAATAAAACTGAGCCTGAGCATATCCTGTCTGTAGTTATTAAGCGAAACGTTTGTTTTATAAGAAACCTATTTTTACCTACATACAATTCACAAAGTGTTGTTGATATTAATTCTTTTTTAGAAAAGACTGTGCAACAGTATGACAGTATATAACAGTACTGTAGATATAAAGCTATACATTTGTGGTACAATAAAATAAATAAAACATATAAATAGGTATTAATAAATATTTCAATCATTCATTCATTTTATTTGTATGATATTATTTACATTATTTGTTTCATGTTATCTATATACAAAGAGTTCAATATACCAATTCTATATGTGCGAGTTCATGGAGTCTATTTGTAGAGAAATGCCAAGGAAGATTATAAATCATCTTCAGTAATTTATTTTGAGAGACTTGAAGCTTTTTAATATGACATTTGGCACTAATTGCCCAAACAGGAGCTGCGTAAAACATAATTCCATGAAAAATTGTTTTAAGCATAATATGTTTGTTTATAAAAGGATACAGCATGCGGATGAGAACATTTATCTTATTTAAAATATAAGGTATGTGATCCCTAAATTTCATCTTAGGATCTAGTATGACACCTAAATACCTAACCTTTTGTTCCCATTGAATTGAATGGTTGTTTATAATAATTGTTACTTGTGCGATGTAACAAGGTTTCCTTTTCCTTGTGAAAAATATTGCCTGTGTTTGTGCGCTATTTAACAGTATTTTCCATTTATTAAAATAAGTTAAACCCTCATGTAAGGCGTTTTGCAAATTTGTTATAATATCTGCCGCAAACATATCGGAGCAAAGGATTGCAGTATCATCTGCAAAAATTGACATTGTGCAATAATCAAGTTGGGGAAAATCATATGTATACAAATTATAAAGTATCGGGGAAAGACAATAGCCCTGTGGACAGCCGGCTGGGACACTATAACTTTATACTCTAAGACTACGGAGAGAGAGAAAATCCTGAATAATTTTGACAATATTTACGGGGAAGTTGAAACAAAGCAACATAAAGACTAAACCGATGTGCCACACTGAATCGAATGCAGCTTTGACATCCAGCAATATCATTCCGGTTGATCTTTGGTTCGCAAAATTAGAGTTGACTAAATTCCTTATTCCTACTAACGGTCGTGTTGTATTATGTTGACTACGAAAGCCAAATTGGTGAGCAGGTATTATATTGTTTGTTTCAATAAAATTGGTTAATTTTTCTTTAAAAACTTTTTCAAGAATTTTGCTGATGGATGACAAAAGGCTTATAGGTCGGTATGAGGAGGGCCAGTCAGGTGGTTTGTTTGGCTTCTTAATTGCGATAACCTTAGATTCTTTAAACTCACGAGGAAAGTACCAAAGTTTTAAACATGAATTTATTATAATTGTTAGGTATTTAATACCCTTTATGGGGAGGGCTTTTAAACACTCATTATTGATACCGTCAATACCTGGTGATTTTTTTGGTTTTAACTTCCTTATAATACAAGAAATGTATGAAGTTTTTGTGAAGGTATGATTTGACAAGCTTATAGTTGATGACTGAAAGGATTGTAGAGTATTATTAACCAGGGATATCGTTTCAGAATCGCCAATATTAACTGAGACTTCATGGTTTGAAGCAAACGTTTGGGCAAGTACATCACATTTTTCCTGATTTGTTGTGTAGTAAGAATTATCCTGTTTCAGAATCGGAATGTTTCTACTTTTTCTCCTTAAAATTTTTGTGAGGTTCCAAAATGGCTGAGAGCCAATATCAAGGGTAGAAAGAAGGCGTTCCCACTCTTTGTTTCTAAATATATCTAGCTCTTCTCTAATAATTTCGCTAAGCAGTTTCAAATTATAAAAATCTTCCAGTTCTCTAAAACGCTGCCAGTTCCGGCGGGTACTACTTAGTTGAATTACATTTTTCACATAAAGATGTATTGATTTTCTTTGTATAGAGGCTAATTTTCTCGGAACACTAGCATCAATTCCTTCATTTTAATTAAGTAAACTATCATATAATCTATATGATCCTTAGTTACAACACAGAAAAAAATTACGACAAATCAATTGTCATATTGAATACCATTTCCGTCAATACAATTAACTTTTTCATTGAAAAGGCACCAACAACTGAATTTGTAAATACAAAAAACTATTTTGTTAATGAAAATTGTTAAAATTCAACAAATATTTTTAACAATGAGTTTGTAATATTGAATAAAATATTTATTAACAATTAAATATAAATTTTTATTACTAAATTGTCATATTAACAAAATACTTTGTTACTAACTAAATTAAAATTAAAGGTTCATTTAAAAGTTGTTTTTATTAACGTTTTAATAAAATTCATAAAAAATTACATCACAAAAACCATTATAACTCATTAAGGAACAAACATAGTCCTGCATGCGAGTTTCTGACATCAACACAAAACGGAATCTTGCAATCATTAATTTAAAATTTATTTATGAATAATTAAATAATATAGATTGGTAAAATTTCAGAACAACCGCCACATCGTTCATTCTTTTAAAGATTTAAAATGAAAAAAAAAGAATTTTTTTTTATGGTTTTTCTTTTTGACACAAAATATTTTTTCTATGATATACACATTTATTTTCTAAAAAAAAAACAAATTGTAAATATGACAATTTACAAACATGTTAATTAAAGAAATTGTTAAAATTATGAAAAAGATTTAACAAATTTTCTTTAATTACTTAATAACTTTTGTTATTTTTTTCTGTGAATATCACTCGCATTTTATTTATTTATTTCAGTCTATGGAAAACAAAATTTCTTACAGACCATGCAACTAGCTTACATAGAAAAATATATTACATAGTAAAAAATAGTTAATAATTGGTATACATATGTATATACATATGTATGTATATATTAAATTTATAAAATACTAAAAAGAATTAACTTAAAGCCATCTTTTGATGTGCATATAAGATTTTTTTTGAAGGCATAAATTATTAATATTAAAAAAATGCTCTCGTTAAAGTGCCATTAAGAGCATAATTAGTACGACGAACTGGAACTTTAAATGTATCAATTTTCCTCAAGTTTCTAGCTGGTATATTGAATGGCATTTAAGATAACAATTCAGGACAATCAACCCTTGAATTAATTATATCATAAATGAATAGGATAGACTGTAATTTTACGGTATTATAAAGTTCTCAAACTAATAAGGAGGCATTTAGACTCATAAGGAGCAAATTGGAACTGAGTATATGAGCGTTAGCATATTTAATAAACACACGTTGTACTCTCTCAACACGGGAAATGTGAATAGAAATATATGGACTCCAGATAACTGAAGCATATTCTAACTTTGATCTAACAAACGATGTATAAATATGTTTAAATGTGTATGGGTCATGAAACTCAGAACAATTTCTTTTTAAAAAAGCTAAAGTTTTATAAACTTTAGGATTAATATACTCAATATGAGGAACGAAAGACATGGATGAATCAAAGACAACACCCAAATTATGTTTGGAGACGACATTTTTTAGATTAACACCATTAAGTTTAAAATCGCTCTTAATAGTACTAAATTTTCTATAAAACGAAATATGAAAGCATTTTTCAAAGTTTAATTTAAGCTTATTAAGTTTACACCATCCAACTAGCTTATTTAAATCACTCTGTAAATTACATACATCAGCCGCCGAATCAACCCTCAGGAAAATTTTCAGATCATCAGCATACAAAAGAAATTTAGATTTTTTGAAACAAGAAATTATATCATTTGCATTTGGTAGGGTAATATGTCTATTAATATATCTCGAACAAGTTTTCTAATTTGCTTTACTAAAATCTAACTTAGATATAGATAAAGCATTTACGTTTGCATTTATAATTATCCTAACAGGAAAATGATCGGAACTTAAGTCATTAACAACAATTGCCGGTAATATCGTTTCCAATGTGTTCGTTAAAAAAAATCAAGGGTAGAACCCTGTAATATGCTGTCTTACTGTTGCACAGTCTTTTCTAAAAAAGAATTAATATCAACAACACTTTGTGAATTGTATGTAGGTAAAAATAGGTTTCTTATAAAACAAACGTTTCGCTTAATAACTACAGACAGGATATGCTCAGGCTCAGTTTTATTTAATAATTTGATTACATTTATGTGCGCAGTTCTATATTCTCCTATTATATTATTAATTTTATAAAGCACAATTAAACAATTCCTATTAAAAAGGATCTTCATGCATACAGATGGTGTGTACAATTCTCTTTCTGCGTAAATGTTGGCGTCATAATTATTCATACTTCTATATACCTATTCATATTGTAAACAAACAAGTGAAAAAATAAATAACCCTTTATTTTCAGTTAAAATAAAAGAAGCAAAGATCATAAATTTGCATACGTTTGTGTCTATGAAATCACACGGTGTTGTTCCATATGTTTTTTATATGTATAAGCAACAACAAATGAAAAGGTCATAAGTGCATGAAATAAGCAAAAAAATTACTTAAAAAAGGATTGCTACTTGCATGAAAATTTGGGTTTCTTTAATGTCTACGCAAGCGCATATAGCAAACAAAAATGTTTTACCTAAAAAAATATTTATGATAGGTACAAATAAAAAAAAAAACAGCAATACTCTGAAAAACATTTCTTTTCCAAATTACATACTTATAAAAAACAAGAAAAGTCATAAAAATGTTTTTTTTTAAATCAACTTGTATAACGCAATACACAATATCAATTTTCGAAGTTTTCTTTGTCGCTAACAATTACTTATATGTACATATAGACATACATATGTACATACATACATACATATGTATATGCATAGCCTTTGCAACGGATCAGTGATCACTACTTCCAATGTTATTTTCTCTAACAGATCATATAAGCAGCTTCCTACCTACATTCCCACTACATCCTATTTTTTGAGCGATTGGTTGTTCTATTTTGAATTCATCCATTATCATCAACAATTAAATGAGCCAAGCTAAAAACAAAATGCATAGGTCATAAAACTATTATCTACACACCCATGCATAAAAATGTTTCCCCTTATAAAAGTAAATTTGACTGTTGTTAACAAATTTCTCAAAACAAAAACGCACTTTTGTACCTTTACTTTATTTTTGAACAACTAGTCCAAACAATTAATTTAATTTTGTCTTTGACATATCACTCCCTATATTCTTTTAATTGCTCTTTATAAATATTTTTATAAATACTAACTACATATGTATGCATATGTTTTCTTAAAACATTAGTTGATTTTTCAATCCTTTTTTTATTTGTGCATTTAAATTATAAAACTCACCTTTCAATCATAATTTACCTTTTTTCAATAAATAAAAAAACCATTAAACAATTATATTTTAATCTACCAACACATCATACAAAGAATTTCTTATTTTAAATCATTCCTTTTTTAAACCTTTTTTGTATGTACACACACAAAAATATTTTGTTCTTCATATTGTGAAATATTTAAATATGTCGTGTGTAATAGTCGCATATTTTGTGTCGCATATTTTGGCAGTCGATGATCAACAAGACGGCATATTTTGTTTTGTTATGTTATTTATATTCGTACATTTTGCATACACTTGGGCAGTTTGTGATGTGTGGCAGTAATATATTAATATTGAAGACACACAATATTTAATATTTACGGTGACTAAAAATATTTGAATATTTCCATAGAAAATATATTTGTATGGCGAAATATTTAATATTTTGCGCATTGTTATTTTATTAAATTACCACTGGTTAAATATTTTTTAATATTACTACGAGGGTTTTAGTAAATTGAGAATATTTTTGCAATATGAATACCTTTAAATATTTTAGTTTTGAATATTTACTGCGGTTTTTGATATGTAGAAAAAAAACTATTTACTAATTTTTAAACCCTGGTTTATTTTATAATATTCTTTAGAGTTTCATATTGAAGTAAATGTTTTTCTTAGTTGATGCTGCGTCTCTTTATCTTTCGAACGGTATCAAAATGTAATATAAGAATTGAAAGTTTTATAAATACCGTTCTTTAGATATAAATTAATCTATTTTATGCCACTCCCACTTCTCCAATCCCACCCATATTTTGTCAGTTATCAATCCAGCTATGTGTGCAAAATTTGACCAATTTTTTACTAACCGTTCTTAAGATATAAATAAATCTATTTTGTACCACGCCCATTCCTCGAATCCTGCCTACATTTTGTCGGTTATGTTGTCCATTGATAACAAGATGCTTGTACCTAGTTCAAAAAATGTGGCTCTTGCCGTTCTCCAGATATACAGAAAGCTATAATGCCTTTGTATGGAAAGACCCGACGCTCACTTCACTACTTCACTTCTCCCGGCCCGCATGTTGTGTATAGTTAAAAACCAACATGATTTTACAGATATACAGAAAAACAGACGGAAACAACTTCGCTGCACATGTATGTATTTGTTATGTGTAAAAAAACGCAATCATTTAAATAAAAAAAAAAATAAAAGAATAACATAACATCTTAAGTTGAGATAAGATAAAGAAAAAAGTAAAAAAAACTCAGTGAAAAAATCATTTTTGTCAAAAAATAAAATAAACCAAAATAAAAGAAAAATTTCGTTTATAATTAAAAATTTTAAAAACGGCAACAAAATGTCAAATTATAATATAATCTGGCATCTCTAAAAAAGTGAAGAAGAGGAATAATCTACAAAAGTAAGAAGATATCTATAATCTTAAAATAAAATATATTATATTCAATATTTTTATTTGTTCGAATTTATTCTATGAGCTAAATTTCAGTTATGTATTTTATAAAGCTTTTTTGTAATAGTATTATATTATATTATATATTATATTTTATAATAGTCTGGTAGTGTATAAAGTCATTCCTAAAAATTAAAGGAATAGGACTATTACAAAAAAGCTTTATAAAATACATAACTGAAATTTAGCTCATAGAATAAATTCGAAAAAATTAAAATATTGAATATAATAAAGTAACCTATGAAAGGAAATAATTCCCAGTTTCTATAAAATATATTTTTACATTATTTTTTAATAAAAATTTGTATGATTATTACAAGGCGAATTCATGTAAACGGTGGTGTCGATACTACAACAAGTAACAACACCAAAAACACAACAATATATTTTTTGTTGCTTTCGTTGGTCGATATGTCAAAAACACAAGTAACTTTTGACTGCCCGTCTATACCAGAGATAATTATTGCGACATATATTGCAGTAATTGTCAAAATTATGTTATCTTTAATGTATTGCTAACAATTTATGTTGCAACAATTGTTAGTTAATTTTCGTTGACAATTATTGCTTACAAAAAACGTCAATTTGGTTGTCAGTTGAAAGAAAGAAGCAAAAAAGAAACAAAATAGAAGCAAATTGTGTGAGAAAGAAATTAAGTTTTTGAAATTGCAGCAAATTATAATTGTAGTAAAATAATTAAATTAAAAAATTAAATAAACACTAAAATAAAATTGCAAAAATTATAATTTTTTCCTTATTCGATCTTTTTTATAAAAAATAATAATTTTACATTAACAAAAATGAAAAAATTAATAAAATTAATATTTTTTTTATTAAAAATGACCTCAAGCTTAAACAAATTAATATAAATTTAAATAATAAAGTCGAATAAGAAAGAATTTATATAAATAATAATAATTCTTGTAAGATACCGCCATTTTTTACACTGCACCTTCTTTCTTGATTTTTTTCAAACTATGAGTTAACATAAATACGTTTTCCCATGCCTTTAACATAAGCTGAGCAATAAGAAATATTGCTGTTCTGCCGACGTTATTGCCAACTTGCTGAGATATTTATCTTTAGTGTAGACCTAGGGTGACGTTCCTCTCTCTAATTAAGAAAAAAAAAGTAGCACAGCTGTGTTTTCAACGCCACCTGAAAGTCAATTCGCCTTGGATTATTACATACAAGATATTATGATAAATCGATACAGATAAACATATGCATGTACATTAGGCTTTTGCAAAAGTAAAAAAAACAAATACTTAAACACATTCTCTTTTTTTCGTGTATTTGTTTTATTATACCTTCTCTTTATAAAGCAAATTTCTTGTCTCTATTATAAGACACAAAAACAATAAATATTGTTTCTGGACGAAATAAATAAAGCAATATTTAAGCATGGTAAGAAATAAGCATGGTAAGAAGTAAGCATGGTAAGAAGTAAGCAAAATAAAAACCAGCACATGCACATGTTTAGAGCTAAGACAAGAAGTTCTTAAACCATTTACTAAAATACTTAAGTATTTTTGGAAGTTTTATTTTGTTTATATGAAATTTCGCCTTTGTTTAATTTTATTTTAAGAACAAATTATCAACATATCAATAGTTATATATACCTAGATAGGTATGTACATACATATGTATATTCCATAAAGTTAACTGCTAAATTAATGCTAAAAATAAAAACCAAGAGAATTTCTGTAAAAATATTTACATACATATCGTCATTTAAATTTACAAAAGCCATAAGTTGCGTGGGAAAATTTTACAGGAGAAGAAAAAGACTCTAAAATCAAAACTTAAAAAATAACTTAAACTGCAAAAATTTTAATGTCTTTTTTTTGCATATCCCCTGCAATTTTTCGCTTGTAACTTTTTTTTCATTCCCCTCTCGGGAGCATATGGCTTCCACAAAGCATCGCCATCTGACACGATTCGCTGCTTTGTTTACGTCTTTCCATGTAACGTAATTAAGCCTTAGTTATGTAACAAAAAAAAAACCCTGAAGCGTTGTTTAACTATTAATGGAAGCATATGCTTCCAAAAAATAAAAAGCAATTATTTTATATAAGTAAAAACTTAAATTTTATTGAAACAAAATTTAATAACTCAAAAAAAAAACTCATACAATTGTTTCAACTATACTGTATTAAAACCATAAAAATTACCAAAAAATAAAAAAAAAACAAAATATAAATAGCGGTTAAACAAAGTAATAGTTTTTATTTTAAACATTAGTAATAATCTGCAAATAAGACAAATTTAAGAGCAATAACCATTGCTTGCATTTATTGCTTATAATACCCACATTGTAAAATAAGAATCTTGCAAAATACTTACAGAACATTAGCAAAAAAAAATATTTACTTTGACTTGTTTATAGTGAGTAAGAATAAGTAAATACAAGAACTCTGAGCGTATAAAGAGAATAATTTTTTTCTCTGTGTTTTTTTGTTTTTAATTTATTTGCTTTGATTTCCTTTTGTACTTAGCTTTACTATGAGATTTTTTTAAAAGGCAAATGGATTTGAATTTAAATGTACTTAGTGCAAAAGCCTAATGTACATTCCAGAGAATGACAACAAGTACCCATAAGAAAAATATACAGAGGTATTTACCCATGCTTTTCGTTATTTATAACACATATTTATAACACAAATAATAAGAACAGCTATGGTTGTGCGTTGCAAAAAGTATGGTTATTACTTATACTTATGCACGGCAATATCTTCACGCAACCACATTCAGTAGACAAAAATACATGAATATTATGCAGATGGAATTCAATACCTATGAATGTGTTTTGGTTATCTGCCATACACATAAAATATCCATGTTTAAAAAAATACCTTCAGTATTTTTGGCACTTCTGTGTAAAAATGAAAAAAAAAATTTTTTTTTAACAAAAATGTGCGTTGATCAGCAAATCCGTAAAATCAGCAGTACCTATGTAAAACTACACATAAGCTATACATTTTTATAAAAAAATAGGACCAGGAGGGGTGGGAAGTGGAATTTCTGCTCTCCGAAACTATCTGACAGATTTTAATGAAATTTTGAACATATGTAGATAGATTCATATTTATATAGACACTTAATCTATGTATTTTTTAAAAAAATAGGATACCGAGGGGAGATAGGGGGCAATTTATGTCTCCAAAACTATCCAACATATCTTGATAAAATTTAAAATATAGATAGATCCATATTTATATAGACATATAAGCTACGTAATTTTTTTAAAAATATGACTAAAAGGGAGATAGGGGGAATTTCTGCCTCCCCGAAACTATTTAATAGATTTTAATGAAATTTAAAAAATATAAAGATTTTTATTTATTTGGACACAATAGCTACATACATATGTATTTTTTCAAACTATGACCACGAGTGCAAATCACATGTACGTTTATGATCAAATATTAAAAAAAAAATTGTTATGCAGCAATTGTAACACACATGCACAATACCATGTGACCTGAAAAGTTGACAAGTCAGATGTAAAAAACATGTTGTGTGCATATATCTTAAGCAAACGCTATAAATACATACATATGTATTGAATGGTTAATTTACTCTTTCTTATTAGCACAACATACAAATCAATACTTATGTACATGCATACATAAAAACCCATATATTTGGTCTCGTGTCACTTATCTATGCTATGTGCTTGGGACAGAGACAAGTGGCTCTAAGATATTTTTATTTTTGCATGTAAAAAAACTTAACGAATCTGAACAATTTTTTTGCACTTCTTCACTTATCGACCCCACACACACATAGCATAGGTAGACGACACGAGATGGAAGATATTGTTTTTTATGTATGCATGTAAGTACTGATTTGTATGTTGTGCTAATAAGAAAGAGTGTAACCGCCACGTAATATATGTAGCTCATGCTTAGACGCCTTTCTGTAACGATTTAAAATTCAAATATTTCTCTTTAATAAGTTGTAAAGGAAAATACCCCCGAGTTTCCCTCGTGATCCTATTTTTAAAAAAATATATATAGCTTGTGTGTTCATATTAATATGGATCTATCTGTGTTTTAAATTTCATAAAGATCTGTTAGATAGTTTAGGAGAAGCAGAAATTGCCGCCAACCGCCCCTCGTTGACCTAATAAAATAACCTTACCGCCTTAGTCAAATCTTAAAAAGCTTTAAAATTATCATGATTTTTTTTCTGAATAACAACACATAAAAATTTTGCCAAGTACCAAAATTATTAAAATTGCATTTGCCATCTCTGCTCTCTCTCTCACTCTGTATATTTACGTTATACTTACGTTAATACACATACTTATATGGGTATTGCGGCTAGCTAACAGAAATTTTATTTATATCTGCATGTACTTTCAAAAAGAAGAATGAATATAGAAATACATTGGCAGCGTATACCTATACATATTTAAGTTCAACTTGTTATGGGTAACCGTATGTATGTGTATGGTTTTGATCTCTACTCATGCATGTCCATACCAGTTTTCTCACTAATATTGAAAGAGTACTTAAAATGATATTTTTGTCATTCTCTGGTACATAAGTATGTACATATCTGAACATACCTTGTTATTAACCCGAAACTGAACTTCGATACATTTTGCAAAGTTCGACCGAATCCGAATCCGAATCGAACCCGAACTTTTTGTTATTAAATCTGAACAATTGAATTTTTTTTTAATTTATTTATTTAAATCAACATAAAATTTCAGTAATTCATAAGCATGGATAACTAGGATGCTTGGTAGTAGGGTTATTCACTCGGACTGGGGAAAGGAACGCGTAAGGAGGCTGGTGACTAGGGGGACCCCACAGGGGGAGTTCTCTCTCCCTTATTGTGGCTCTTGGCCGTCAACGTCGTTCTGGGACTTTTTGACAGAATGGGTCGGAAAGTCGTGGCCTACGCGAATGATGTAGTTTTATTGGTGTCGGGCAAGTTTCTGCCGACAATAAGCGAAGTCATGCAAGGGGCGCTGGGCGAACTGTCGGCATGGGCGAGTGATAAGGGACTGGGAGTTAATCCGGAGAAGACGGAGCTGGTTCTTTTTACTAGGAGGTACAAGGTGGAGAATTTTAGGCTACCGGTACTGGGAGGTGTGGAGCTTGGACTATCGGATAGTGCTAAGTATCTGGGAGTATTTCTGGACAGCAAGCTGTCTTGGGGAAGGAATGCTCAGGAGAGACTAAAGAGGGGTCTCAATGCCTACTATGCTTGCAGATCATCAATAGGTAAGAGTTGGGGACTCCGGCCGTCAGTAGTGGGATGGCTGTACACTTCGGTGGTTAGACCCATTCTTACGTATGGATTCTGTGTTTGGTGGGAGTCTTTGAGATTGACTAGTCGAAGGAACCTTTTGTCTAAGGCTCAGAGGTGTGCTTCAATTGGCATGACAGGTGCCATGAGAAGTACACCTCAGGCGCACACTGGTTCATATTTTGAGAAGGCGGCCAAAATTATTTTTTTTTATGTCCTCCGATTTTAAAACTTTTTTATTCATGTGAAAGTAAATACTAGTGAACCTCGGGAGCCAAAAAATTTCAACCCTATTTTAACTATTTCATTGAGAACAGGGTGGTCCGAAATGGACTTTCTCAATATTTGGTTATAGTTTAAAATTTCTGAGTCAATTTTTGAAGTTGAAATGCTCATAACTTTTTTGTTTTTTGAGATTTTTTGACAGAATAAGTTTTGTGTATTAGTTTATTTTATTAGCTATACGTGGTTTAAAGCATTAAACCCTGCGACCTCTAGAACTATTTAATTTTTTTTTTTTTTAATGTCAAAATTTCCCGCAAATTTCCTACTTTATAGAGCATAAGTCCTGACCGTCAAAACGCGTCAAAAAAATCTATACTCCCTTGTAGTCCAGAATCTAACCTACATTTCTATACCCCATTGTACACACGTCTGGATACGACCTTGCGAACTACAGCAATTTCTGTGACCCAAGGTAAGATATTCGGTTCAAAAAATAAGTCCTGCAAGGAAACATTACTGAAATTAAAGAAGATGAGTCTTAAAAAATTTTCGACAAATAAAGCAGTTCAGGCCGAATAAATAATCTAGCACGACAGGTTATCAATTAATTTGGAGAAGGTAAAGGTATTGCCATTGTTATGAACTTATTGTAGGTGAACGAATACTGCAACACGAATAGGCGACATAAATAGACTAACACGTTAGATTTTTGAGTAAGCTAAAAGGTTAAACATTAGTAAATAGCCGCAAAATAAACTACATAGTTTAATTACCTGAAAATTGCAACTTAATTTAAAAAAATGGAAGAGCAGGTAAATGGTAAAAAACCAAAATGCAGTTATATTGTACGTGAAAATTACCTACATGTTACCTGTTAATTTATTGCCGGTATGTTATCCTTTTAAAAAGTGTGAAAACAGGGGTTTTTTATGTTTCAAAGAAATGCTAATAAAATAATATAATATAAAACTTAGATTGGCTTAGAGCCGTCAACCAGTAGTTACAGAAATGGATGTATGGAAAAATGAAATTCACTCTTCAACAAAGTATTGCAGACCAATAAAGTTTGTTTACAAAAAGGAAACTAAATATGTCATAACTGAAGAAGTTCGAAAAATAAAAGATCAAATTAAAGAACTTCAACCGGCAATATTTAAATTTGATGACCAATGCATTGAAATTAATTTTCAAATGTTCCTTACAATGATCGATGGAAAAGTTGCACAAGCTTTAACCGAAACAAAGTCTTCGTCAAGCTGTACCATATGCCAAAAGACATCAAGTGAATTAAGCCAACCCCTATCACAAGACAATAGTTTCAATGAAGCATACGAATTTAGAATGTCCCCTTTTCATACCAAAATTCGTTTTATGGAGCATATTCTTAAATTGGGTTATGATTTGGAATTTTGTCCGTTAGGCGAAACAGTGAGAAAAAACAAAGGAAATGTGGAAAAAAGAAAGCAAACAAAAAAACAGAAAAATACCTTCACCTAGGCCTTATAATTGATCAGCCAAAACAAGGAGATGGAAATTCAAATGATGGAAACACTGCAAGGAGATTCTTTTCCGATCCAGAAACTGCAGCATCTATCACAGGAGTACATTTTGAATAAAAAGGACGATTCCAGATCATTTTACAAGTTATATCATGTAGCAGAAAGTTAAATGCAAAAAAATTTGGCCAGTATGCAAATGAAACAACAATTCTTTATAACAAAAAAATACTCTTGGAGACATATGCCAACCACAGTTCATAAAATTTTATACCATGGGGAACAAATAGTTCAACACAAAATTGGAGATCTATCTGAAGAAGCGCAAGAAAAAAGGAACAAAGACTACAGATTCTTCCGCGAGCATAACACAAGAAAAATATCCAGATGTTGTACTAATGAAGATCTTATTACTATTTTGTTGTGCACATCAGATCCATATATGTCCAGTATTCGACAAAAATGGAAATCAACCTCAATCGAATTAGAGGAAGAAGATAAACAACTTCTGGAAAATGAAACCCAAAGCTATTTAGAAGAAATTTTTACTAATATTGTTTAATTTAAAATTGTTTATAGATTATAATTTGTTTTGGATTTAAGTATATATTTGTATTAATATATACAAATAAAATACACATACATCTCAAACCAAAAATAAAAGTTGAATTACCTAAAATGTTATCGATAGCCAAGAATGCCATTTGGGCAAAACCCCAACCTTTGGCCCCTGTGAATATTGGGACTAAAAAATTTACAGGGGCCAAATGTGGGCATTTTCTGACAGGATCTAAGCTCGACAATTAAAAATATAAATATCAGTTGTAAAATACAAGAGAAATAATGATAAATTATAAAAAAATCTTATATGAAATATTCAACTTTTACACCGAAACTCAACAAAAAAATGAAAATGCATTTTGAACTCCCCATAACTTTTGCTCCTATCAGTCGAATTTTACGTTTTGTAGCGCAAATTAAAGCCTAACATCGCACCTATCGAGCATAAAATAAATAAATTTCTCGTAAAATTTCCCACTGTGAGGCGGCCCTGGATGTCATTCTGCATCTTCTGCCTATTGAGCAGTATGTGATGGGAATGGCAGCCAGGAGCCTTCTTAGGCTGTGGGAGTTAGGATTGATGGGGAATGTCACACAGGGTCACGCACGGATCCTTGGTGAGATTGAGGCTGGGGGCTACTACCTGGGATCGCCCGGCTCTACTGATTACGTGAGCACCAGGGTGGATTTTGGGCGGGTGCCGGAGGTAATAATGCCTACTAGGGAGAGCTGGTCGGGTAGGAGCAGATTATTTGATGGATTTGCTATATTCACTGATGGCTCGAGGATGAGGGGCACGGGTGTGGGGGTCTACATTGAGGATCTGAACATCGGAATGTCATATAGGCTTCCCGACGACTGCAGTGTTTTTCAGGCGGAGGTTCTAGGGGTCTTGAGGGCCGAGGGACTGATGAGGGACAACATTGATAGGGGCTCGGAGGTCACTATATATGTGGATAGCCTGGCAGCTCTTATGGCTGTAAGGGGCTGTTATGTGAAATCCAGGCTGGTTGATGATTGTAGGTGGGCTCTAGGGGGAGACGTAGGGGAATATGCGTTGAGGCTATGCTGGGTGCCGGGTCACTCCAACATAATCGGCAATGAGGTGGCTGATGAGTTGGCGAGACAGGGCTCGGATATGGAGGATCCTGACCGCCGGGTATCAGGGGCACTGGGGCCGGTGCTTAGGAAGTCCGATTCGAAATCGCTGCTGGGCAAGAGTAGGGTCTGAGTTAGGACCTTGATAGGGGTTATCACGAGCCAATGTATGATAGGCAGGATGGCGGTGAGAATGGGCTCCGACTTATCGGATGTGTTCGGGTTGTGTGAGGACCCGGAGGAACTGGAGACGGTTGAGCATATTCTGTGCCACTGTCCCATGCTCCAGAACAGCAGGCTGAGGTGGCTGGGCAGTAGATTCCTGGGCAAGTTAGGGGACGTCTCGGGGTGTGGACTCGAGGGTCTTATAGGATTCGTAATGGGGATGACCTGGCTGCGCGAGAGGAGACGGAGCGCAGTCCGCGCGTAGGGTGAATTTTGGTTTGGTCTTTACTATATTTCTCTATCTATTTTCTGATTCTCGGGCTGTCATTCTCTATTTCATCTACCTTTTCTTTTTCACCTTGTCTATCCTAATTAAGGCGTCGCAATGGACCATATTGGGCTCTGGGTGAAGGTGTGAAGGAAACTTCACACCAGCCTTTCTACCTACCTACCTACCTACCTACCTACCTACCTGATCTGATCTAGCTGTAATGCATTAAACACATTCACCACAGCAGGATACACGAACACACGACTACAAATGCTGCTGGGTGCAATTATAGCCGTGTAGTCAGCTACTGAATTATTTTGAAGACGACAGCTACAATTGAAAAATTATGTAGGCAACAGATGAGCAACATAATTTTTACTTTTAATTTAAATACTTTAAACTTAAAAATAATTTATAATCTATATACTTTCGACTTTTGAAATTTAAAAAATGAAATTTGTAAAATAATAAATCAGTTAGAGAAAAAATAAATTTTGAAAAAGGAAACAATCAAAACTACAATTTGATTCAAATAATTGTTAATTGATTTTTGTTTCAATTATAAACAGCTGTTTTTTTTACTATGTATTTTTATTTCAGTGGTGCCACTATCATTTTTTTTTACTTTTATGTAATGGAAAAACATGCATAATTCAAAACTATTACACAAACTTAATTTAAGCCAATAAATATATAAATACTTATTTATAATAAATTTTATAGCGTAAAAACAAACGAATTTATTAAAAATCATTTAAAATATTTTAATTTCGTTTGTTTTTTTGGAACTAATAAACAATATAATTTTAACAGCAGATTACATAAAAAAATATATACTGCTTATAAAATAAAAATTTTGTTCCGTCATCGCACGTCATAAAAGTTTCAGAACACGTTGGGTACGTACGTAAATATATAAAAGCTATGCATCACTGCTGCAGTGATGCAAAATGTTGTTGCTGATGCGTGGTTACCAGTTGCAGTTGTAATGCTAAAGGTCCAACCATAATATGCATAGCCTTGCTTAACCTACTGTCAAAAATTAACAAAAAGTATCTCAAATGTACTTTAAAAAACAACAAATAAAAAAACATTTGATTCCGTACAGAATGTGCGATTAGATTCGCACCTTGCTTAAGCAAAAGACAGTTTCGTTAAATTTAGTAAAAAGTTGCCTTAAGTTCAATATGGTTTGCATTATTTAATTTACATGTTTTCGCACATTTGATTAAGCCAACTTAAGCACATTATGGTTGGGCCTTAATACTTTTTTTACTGCACAACAGCTGTGCAAAGTTTGAATTTTTGAACACGAGCTAAATTTCAAAAGTTTAATGGGCAAACATAAAATAATAAATAAATGTTATCAACAATATCGATGACAAATTCTATTGAAAAAAAGTGACAGTGTTCTTATAAATTACAAGAAAAAGCATCACAAAAGAAAAATAAAACGATTTTTTTTTATGTCAAAATTTATTGCATCAGAAAAAAATTTGCTGCAGAGCTGCGGCATGACAGCATAAAAAAACTTTTGAAATATGAGAGTGATGCCAAGTTTCTTACAAGTGATGCTTTTATGAACATTAAACTTTACTTCTGCGCAAGACACACCCAACAACTGCATTTACGAACGTTCCCCTTATCAATAACTTTGAAAACTGGATCTAAATAGTATTGGTATTACATATAAGAAACTATTTCGAAATATCTTTCACATGATGAATTAAAAATTATGATTTATAAGCCTGTTAAGAACCAATTTCAAATATTAATATTTCTTGATAGATTTTTCAACAATAACATGAATCTTAGAATAGCGAGATGTCGGTTGGAATCTACAAAGCAACGCGTTGAATATATGGGTTCTTTTGAGTTTAATAATCTCCCTCAAGATATAAGGAATATTGAAAGAATTTCTGTATTTAAGAATAGAGTGAAAATCTACTTGCTTCGTAATTTAGAAACACTTCTCATATAATTAATGCAAAGATAAATAATTTTATATTAAAGTGTGTACAAAAAAAACCTTTTAATTTTATTTTTTACATTTTTGTAATTTACTTTTTTTTTTTTTATCATAAATATCTTATTTAATTTAATTGTTAAAAAATTAAAGACTGTAAATATTTTGCCAGCTCGCCTCAATAATGTCCAAGTGACGCTGAGGCAATTCATTTTTTTGTTGTATATATAAATAAAGTTTGAATAAAAAAAAAAAAAAAAAAAAAAAAAAAAAAAAAAAAAAAAAAAAAAAACTTAAAATTTTGTCAAAATATTTAATCAAGCATATTACATATTAGTAACTCCATCATGTAAAATTTTAAATTTATTAAGATTTATTGAGTAAAAATATATATGTGGTAGTAATTAATGTACTAGTTACAAATTTAATTATTGCAATGTGTACATAATTAATAAGTGTTCCGCAACGCTGAAAACCCGCACAACGTTATTAAGCAAATATCTAAGGGTTAGATAATAATTGCTATATCGATATTATTTATATTTTAAAAGCTAATTTTGTAATTAAAAATCAGCCACGGAATACGAATATAGATATTAAATTGGCTCTAAATTGGTTAATCGCCATGTGAAAAACACTTTGAATAATTTTTCTTTTTAAAGCTATGAGATATAGATAAAATATTTTACAAATTTCAGTCCTATAACTCCTAAACGAGGAAAGCGTAAGCACGAAAAAATCTTCCTATAGAACTTCTTTCAAGGATACTAAAAAGTTATATAATTTTTTCAATTTCAAGCGTATTCTTTTCTGTTAAACAAAAAAAATATTTTCAAGCACTTATTCCTTAAATATTTTTTAATATTAGCAACACTTTTTCTGTTTTGTAGTGGACAAAAATAGAAATTAGTTTAATTTGACTACAACGACAAAATAAGCACAGACAACAACCTGCAGCCATGTAGCCGTGTCGTCGTGAAAATAATCATTTCCATATACACACATGTATTCTATGTTTGACATATTGAAGTCGGTAGCTTGCTGTCTCGAATGTGTTTATAGCATAAAAATCGATTGTTTCAGAGTTGTCAACTAGGCTCGTTTCGCACCAGTTTTGGTGCTTTTTTAAATTTATTCTGCGATAACAATAATGATGAAAATATTAACTTTATTAATTTGGAATGATTATTATTGTCATATTCACACATGAAATAATTGCAGATGTAAAATGTATTAGTATTAGTGAAGTATGTAAATATAAAATGAAATGAAAGTAATAAAAGTCAGTCGTATTCAAGCAACAGACAAATGAACGTCTAGTTATTACAAATTTTGGCGAAGAGTAAAAAAAAGAAACACGTGTGTGTAATTTTGTATGTTTTTTTTGGCAGAAAAAGTGGTAACTTTTTACAGTACAAGAATTACCGTCTGTAAAGGAAAATAAATATAAAAAATGGTTAATAACGAGGGAGATTCTCCAAAGCAAGTTTCCTTTTTCAACTTTGAGCCTTTTGATGCAACAAGTACAACATGGTCGCGTTGGGTAAAACGGTTCAAAACAGCATTGGACCTGTATGAATGTGAGGCTGCTAAGCATCAACGTCTGCTTCTTCATTTTGTGGGAACACAAACATATAACATGTTAAGTGACAAAATACTTCCAAAAGTGCCTGAAGATTTGACTTTCAATGAAATTGTCAATACACTGGAAGAACACTACGATCCAAAACCTAATGAGTTAATGGAAAATTTTAGATTCAATTTGCGTAAGCAAAAACCAGAGGAATCAGTGGCGGATTTTGTTGTGGCATTGCGTAAGTTGGCTGTTGGTTGTAATTTTGGTGGGTTCTTAGATGTGGCTGTGAGGAATCAATTGGTGTTTGGTCTGCTGGAAAAAAAAATTCAGAATAGGCTGTTAGAAAAAAAACGTTAACGTTAGATGAAGCAACTAAAATGGCGACCGCATATGAATTAGCTGAAAAAGGAGGGGAGGAGCTACATCAAAGAAACTCAGAAAGAGTAAATGTTAATAAAATGTTCGAGAAGAACAAGAGGAATGCTAAGAAAACTAAAACTCATGCTGGTGAAAATAGCAATAACAAAACCAAATCAAAATGTTTTCGATGTGGCAATACTGCTCATTTGGCAGATCAATGTCAATATAAAGGGGCTAAATGTAATTTTTGCAAAAAGGTTGGACACCTTCGTAGTATGTGTTTTAAAGAAAAAAAAAACAATTACACCAAATTGAAGAAAATTCTTGTGGTACCGTAGAAGATCTTCTTAAAATAGAAGAGCGTGGTGTATTAAATATACGATCAAAGTGGTTACACGAATTTTTGGTAAATGGAAAAAATATAGAGTTTGAAATAGACACGGGATCACCGGTTTCAATAATAAATGTGTCTGATGCTAAAAAGTACGTGCCTAAGTTAAAAGTTTACAAGCCTGAAATGGAATTGGTAAGCTATGGTGGAACTGCAATCGAATGCATGGGGTACGTGTGTGTGAACGTAAATATAAATGACACAAGTGCAAATTTAAAGCTTTATGTGGTAAAATCTGACCCTAGACCACTCTGTGGCAGGGAGTGGCTACAACAAATACGAATCGATTGGAACACAATTTTTAATAAAGCAAATCAAAACTGCTGTGTAAATAAAATTAAACCATTTCGTGTGGAAGATTTAAAAGAAAAATATCCCGTAGTATTATCATTATCCGTGGGAAAGATTAAAGATTTACAAGCTCGAATATATGTGAAACAAAATGCTACACCAAAATTCTTTAAATCACGAAGTGTGCCATTTCCTTTGATGGAGGCGGTTGAAAAGCAGCTTGAGAAGCAGGTAGCTGAAGGGTTGCTCGTAAAGGTGGACACAAGCGAATGGGCGACGCCAATTGTGGTGGTGCCAAAAAAGTGTGGTGATGTTCGTATCTGTGGAGACTACAAGGTCACGTTAAATCCAGCACTACTTGTAGACGAACACCCTTTGCCAACCATCGATATTGCTCAGCAAAATGGCTGGTGGTACAAAATTTTCAAAAATCGATCTCTCAAAGGCCTATTTACTATTAGAAGTGCATCCAAGTGATAGGCACCTGTTAACGTTAAGTACCCATAAGGGACTTTACCAACCGACTCGTTTAATGTTCGGGGTAGCCAGTGCACCAGCGAAGTGGCAGCGGTTGATGGAACAGTTATTGTGTGATATACCAGGAGTTTCGGTCTTTTTAGACGACATTAAAATCACAACACCTGATGATGCAAGCCATTTACGTAGAATTGATGAGGTGTTAAAACGATTAGAAAAATACAACATGAGGATGAATCTGGAGAAATCCGAATTTTTAAAAGAGTGCATTACTTACTGTGGGTATGTAATTAACAATGATGGCATTCAACGTATGCAAAGCAAAATCGATGCAATTCAGAAGATGAAAACACCTGCCAGCAAGGATGACATTCGTGCTTTCATGGGGCTGGTCAATTATTATGGCCGATTTGTTAAAAACCTAAGTGATATAGCTTATCCTTTAAACCGTTTACTACAAAACGATGTGCCGTTTGAATTCGACGAAAAGTGTAATACAGCTTTTAATGAAATCAAAAACCAAATGCAGTCGGAAACCATCCTTGTTCATTATGATCCGAAACGACCTGTGGTATTACCTGTAGATGCGAGCCCAATTGGGGTGGGGGCCGTGTTGAGCCATGTTTTTGATGATGGTTCTGAAAAGCCGATACAGTTTGCATAACAGACGCTTAATAGGGTACAACAACGTTATTCGCAAATTGATAAAGAGGCGTATGCAGTCATTTTTGGTATACGTTAGTTTTATCAATATTTATATGGGAGGAGATTTATTCTCGTTACAGATAATCGTGCGATATCTCAAATATTTTCTCCAAGTAAGGGGTTGTCAACTCTTTCGTCTACGCGCATGCAGCATTACGTTCTGTTTTTGGAACAATTTGATTATGAAATCCAATGTAAGAAATCAAAAGAAAATGGTAACGCTGATGCTATTTCCCGTTTACCAATTGTTGAAACGTACAAATTTACCGAAGAAGTTTATGTCGTAGAGGAGGAGGCTATAAATAATTTACCTGTTACAGCAAATGAACTGAAATTGGGTACCAAATCTGATGTGGACGTACAAAAGTTATTAGAATGCTTAAAGTATGGTCGTGAATGTGATGGTAAAGATCGTTTCGGTATTCCACAAACGGAATTCAGCTTACATGATGGTTGTCTACTACGAGGGTTACGTGTGTACATACCGAAGGCCTTACGAGGAAAAGTATTAGATGAGTTTCATACTGCTCATTTTGGTATATCTAGAATGAAGAGCCTAGCTAGAGCCTATGTATGGTGGAATCATATTGATAAAGATATCTAAAAATTGGTGTCAAATTGTTTTGCTTGTCAATCAACTCGACCTGATCCTAAAAAAGTGATGCCAATACGTGAATGGGGAGGGCCAAGTAAACCTTTTGAAACATGCGGATTATGCCGGTCCTGTCATGGGTAAATATTTATTTGTGCTTGTCGACGCCTACACTAAATGGCCGGAAGTACATGTAGTATCAAATATGACAACTGAAACGACCATTCAAAAATGCAGGGAAATATTTTCTAAATTTGGCATTCCGAACGTTTTTGTGAGTGATCACGGCCGACAATTCAACTCAGCTGATTTTAAACAATTTCTTAGAATAAATGGTGTCATACACAAGCAGGGTGCACCGTATCACCCCGCTACCAACGGCCAAGCAGAACGTTACGTACAAACAATTAAAAATAAATTGTTAGCCGCAAAATGCAATTCAAATACTTTAAATTCTGAATTATCAAAAATACTGTTAGCCTACAGGCGCTCAATACATCCAGCTACAGGGAAATCCCCTTCAATGGCGATGTTTGGTCGTCAAATAAATTCTCGTTTAGATCTTCTTTTACCGCAAAATAATAACTACAATTATGTTCCATCAACAATAAAAACATTTTCGGTGGGTGAAAGGGTTGCTGTGCGTGATTATATGTATAAAATCAAATGGCGTTTTGGCGTAATAGATGAAAAGTTAGGAGAACTACATTACAACATAAAGCTAGATGACGGAAGAATATGGAGGAGGCATATAGACCAAAAACACAAATCTGCCCAATACTACAAGCGATACGCCACAAAGAGATATACCTGTTCCGAATATTTCAAGTAATAATGATACTCATCGATCGACCGTAATGCAAGAACTAGTACAACAACCAACGGTGGTAATCAACGATCCACCATCCGAAAACACGGAAAGTGTACCTAATGAATCATCGACTACACCAGAAGCCAAGAATGTGCCAGTGTCTCCTGCTACCATTCAAAATGAAGTTGTAGGTGAATCTTTACGTCGATCTAATAGAAATAGAAAGAAACCAGCAAGCTATTGGATTAAAATATTTTATAATAGTATTTTTATTCTTTTGAATTTAACGTTAATTTTAAACTTTGATTTTTAAAGTAATTATCATGATATAAATGAAATGAAATGTGTATTAATAATTATAAATACTTTTAGAATCAAATACCCTTATTTTTATAAAATGAATAACTTGAATTAAACTTATATTTAGGGGGGAGAGAAGTGTCATATTCACACATAGAATGAAATAATTGCAGATGTAAAATGTATTAGTATTAGTGTAGTATGTAAATATAAAATGAAATGAAAGTAATAAAAGTCAGTCGTCGTATTAAAGCAAGAGACAAATGAACGTCTAGTTATTACAATTATAAATTTTTGATCTCTTTTCAAAAAGTTTTAAACAAGATTTATTAAATTAATTTAAATTTATTTAAAATGTGTCATCATCATAAATATTATGTATTTATATACAAATTTGTTTATTTTTTTATAAAGTTTTGGGTTTTTCTTGTTTAACTATGTATAATGTAAAAGGCTGTTTAATTGTTATAATTTAAAAAATGAAAATATTAAACTTCTGAAAAAAATTAATTTTTAAAAAAATTTTAATAAAACGGTAAATACTGAACTATTGTTAATTTTGAATCCCTACTAGATATTTACAGTTCATCTCTTAAAAAAAAATTGTATATATTTTATGTAAATGAAAAAAATGATCTAGTACATATGAATACCGAGTCGAATTCACCAAGGTCAACTCGTCGCTACAACAATTACAACTCTAACAAAAATAACAGGAATTTTGTTAGTTTAACAAATCAAATTTGTCAAAATAGTTGTTTACAAAAAAATTGATGAAAATGTAAATTATAAATGAAATAAATTTGATTTTGATTGTTTTCATATTTTAATTTGTGTTTCTCAAGATTTTGAAGATGTTGGAACAATTTAAAGGGAATAACTAATATATAAGGTATTGAAAAACAAGTATACATACTTTGTAATCAATTTTAATAAAAGTTTCACAACAAATAAGTTTTTTTGTCAAAAAATTTTAACTTCGACAATTTAATGTATGTAATTAAAACAAAACAATTAAAAAAGAAAATTTTTGACAAATGGGATGTAACAGCTGACGAGCAGTTGCTCTAAAGAGTTTACCTAATCTAAAATTGCTGCGTTTTTTCACCATTTTGTTGCGGTTTGAAAATGCAAAGTTGACAATGCTGATTTGTTTATTAAATACAACTGCCAAAACGAAGCAAGTAGATAAGTCGTGTAAACACCGTGATTCATTAACATGATTCAGAGAGCGAAGCAGGTGATTCAAATCGTCGTGGAAACATGGCATTAGACTGCTGTTGTGATTTCAGGTGTTGAATTTAAGATCGTTTATTTGCTAACAGCGGCATGAAAGCAAAAGATAATATTTATTAAAAACTGTAAAAGATGTAAAGAATCACAGGAAAAAATCGCTTCTATCGCGAAAATGGCTAAAATTCGCGAAAAATTGCAAACTTGTTAACAAAACCTAAAATATATTTTATCACTAAATGGGCAAAAACAAAAAGTCGGAAAATAATAAAAAAAAAATTGCATTTATTTATCCATAAAAAATAGTTTTAAGTAGTTTTTTCGGTTATAAAATACTGAAACAATCAATGCGAAATAATTGATAACAAAGTTTTGCGACGCACGCCAAAAAAGTGGAGGTAACTTTAAAGTTGAAGTGTGTTTTCCAAATTTTTAGCGAATTTTGCTTCTAAATCTAATTCCTAAAATTAATTTTAAATGATTTGTTGTAAATAAAATAGCTTATTGTATAAAAAATTAATAAACAACACATGGAATATTTTATTTAAGAAATTTATTATAACGGTCAACTTACAATAGTCGAAAAAATAACAAAGTGATTTCAAAAAGTTGTTTACGTAGCTGAACGTTTTGAAATCACAAAATAATGTACCCAGAACACTTCTTGTGATTTTAAATCACTTTAAAAAAGTGTGATTTTCAGAACAGGCCTGATAGTATGGTTTTAAAAAAACCGGACATCTTCTTTGAACAACACTTGGGATCTAAATAAAAACTTATGGAAAGAAATAAAGGCATGTTTGCTTTCTGCCCTATCAGAATTCACTGTGTGTACCAATCAAAATATTTTATTTTTCAATTTCAAAAAAAGCATTAAATAAAAATACATACCTAATATAAAAAAAAATCTTTTCTTACTATTTTGCCCCAAACAGAGGCTTGCAAAAACTACTATGCCATATGGCAAAGAATAACCGAAAGGGTTCATAACTATATTTATTTAAAAAAAAAAAAACAAGAGATGGTTTATTTTCAATAAAAAAACCGATAACATTGGTTTCTGTGACACCTAAAACCGACATTAATTTTAGTTCGAAGAAAATACCGACAACATTGGATTTCATGACACCAACGTATTTTTTGTCGGTTTCAAATCCAATACCGATAAGATTGGTTTCTATGACAGCCCTGAAAAATAGAAACTTTTGTGTCAAACAAACAAATAAAAAGCTTGGCTAAAATATAAGCCCAAAAATTAATGCTTTCCGAAAAACCGATAACTTTAGTTTAGTTCAAACTAAAGATGGTTCGAATAATCCAAGGCGAATTCATAAAGGTGACATTTTCGGGTCATCTGTTTAATATTTATTTCCTTATGTAATTAGGGCCTATACATATGTATTTTGTGTTTCTTTCCATAAAAGTTTTCCTCCAAATCATAAATAACTGCAAAATATCGGCCAATATCTTGTAGCATAAACATTTTTAACTTTTTGCATGTAATTTTTTTTGGCAAAAAACAGCTGATACTGTTGTTAAATGAGTTAAAAACAACTTCGGCTGGTTTAAAATTAACATCGGTTTTAACGTGTAAAGTATGCTTTTGCTTGTCTATAGTAGATCAAAAGCATATTTTTAATAAAAGTTTACTTTAGAACTCTTAAAGTATACTTTGTTTATGACTATAGTTATGGGCCAATGATTTTAAAAAGCGTAAGGAACAAGTGGAGACACAATAAATTTGCAATACAGGAAAAAAAATTACCTTCTAAAGCAATTCTGTTTATTTTATTAACAAATAATTTTGACATTCACTCTAACTTTTTTCAAAAACAAAATACATAGTATTTTTTCAAAAAAAGGGATAGCTAGCATAGCTCTCTCTCATGATGCGGTAACCTTTATGAATCGCCTTGGAATAATCAAAAGCCATAATAGCGCTGATTGTATCGGAGAAAAATTAAAAAACATGACAATAAAACAATGATATGAAATATCAAAAACTATATAATTTACTATTATGGATAACAATCTTGAAGCGATGTGGTGGCTTAAGTCTTGGCTGTGGTACGTGTCTTGGCCCGGGTGTTTCCCAGCAACTGACGACTCCCGAGGTGTTATGCGACCCGTGCCTATCGGTTGGTTTGCAGTCAGGGGTTACCGACTGTATTGTCACGGAGCTTTGCTGATACCTGGGCACCTCAGCAAATAGACCACGCCCCTACCACGTTAACGGGGGCTATGACGTGGTGGACCTCTCTATTCCCCTGCACTCGTGGGACCAAATATGAAACCTTTTATACAACAAAAACAAACACAACAAAAACAAGTAACGAAGACAGATGACGAACAGGCGAGAACAAGGACAACGATGGACAGTAAGACGAACAAGCCAACGGCTGTAACAGCCCAGGCAATCAAGGAAGATCGGCCCAGGTTGATCGGAATTGGTAAGGCAGCTCGACCAGAAGGCGGCTGCTCTAAAAACGGCGGCGAGGTACCCCTGAACTTCGCTCCAAGTACCTTCAAAGCCGCACAAGCCCTTTCCGTCATTGGAACGGATAAATCCCCTGCTTCGGGTGCTGCCAAGTTGAATGCGACAAAGTCGTCCAACAATGCAGCTTCCCATGTGTCCATTGTGCAAGGAGGGATGGCGATGATAACATCCAATCCCAAGGTTGCACCACCCCCCGCCAAACTCGGCGACCGTAGAAAGTCCCCTTGGCACAAAAACCCTACAAAGAGGGCATCTAACACAAGGCGTGCTGCCTTGCGTTTTATTGATCTTTACGGCTCCAAGAAAGCCGAAGACCTCACCAATGAGCAGAAAGCTTCATTGGCATGGGCAAGAGCCTACTTAGCTGGGCTGCCAAGTGCTACCCCTCCAGTCCCTGGAAAGGTGACAATGCCTAAACGGCAACGTTCGGAGGAGGAAGCTGCAGCCACGAAACAGCAACCAGGGACGAAACGTCCCAAAATTTCATCGAAACCGATGAACAAATCCAGCGAGGTGGCCAAAGATCACCTTGTTCGAGCCATCATCGACAATGGTGCCATTTCTCATACCAAGTGGGATATGGTAAAACAAAAACTCATGGGTGTGTTCTGGACGATCCTCAGGGAGAATCCAGGACCACCCCCTCAATGCGATGACGCCGGCTGGTACCAGGGTCACGTGAAGCTGATGGCTTGCGCAGATGAGCGCTCAGCGCTGCTTCTTAAGCAGGCCATCCAACTACTAGGAGAGGTTTGGGAAGGTGCCAGGCTTGACGTGGTGTTAGTAGGAGAGATACCACGGAGGCCGAGATCAATCGCCACCATCCCCGCCGAACCATCTGAGCCTGAGGAGATCTTGAAGATCATTCAGTGCTGCAACCCTAAACTACCCACACAGGACTGGAAAGTAGTGAAGGTTTCAGCTGCTGAAGGGTCCTCGAGGACGGCGATTGTGGTTATTAACCAGCAATCCTTGGAGCCACTAAGGGAGAGGCAGGGCAAGCTCTACTATGGTTTTAGTACGATCTTGCTCCGTGTCTACCGAAGTGACAACAAGGGCAATCCGGCTCCATCGGTAAGTGAGGCCAAGCAACCTGTGGAAAGCATGGCTTGCGACGATGCCGTGGGCCCAAGCGACAAAGAGGATACCCAGTCTATCTCAGGATTGGTGGGTGACTTCTTTGACACCAACGGGCTCATCCGTGATGCAGTTTTAAAGGCCGCGAGCACTGGAACACTGGTGATAATCTGTGCCGATGCTAATGCGCACCACACTATATGGGGCAGTACGGATACAAATGTAAGAGGTGAGTCACTATTTTCCTTTATTATTAATCATAATTTAGGAGAAGTAAATAGGGGCTGTGAGCCTACGTTTGTTGTTGCAAATAGGTGTGAGGTTCTTGATGTCACGCTAGTTAGTATAGAACACACCGATATGATCGAGGGCTGGATGGTGTCGAATGACTGTTCGCTCTCTGATCACAGATATGTGGAATTTAGGCTAGGGATTAGGTCTTCAGGATCGATGGCTATATTAAACAGGAGACGTACGAACTGGGGAGTTCAATACTCCTCTCTGGTCCGGTCTCTATCTGACCCTCCTGGGGTTGATGATATCGGGGGATCGATGCGGCAGTGGATCTGCTTTCGAACTCACTGCAGTTGGCGACTTCCTTGGCGTGTAGGCCAAGGGTGCGTAGGGGTAGGAACCGACCACCATGGTGGGATCCTGACATTGCGCAGGCAAGAATTGACTGTCGTAGGTTGTTCAATGGCGGACTATAAGTCATCATTGAATAGGTTTAGAAATCTGGTTAGATCGGCGAAAAGGATTGCTTGGAGGAACTTCTGTAGCGGCGTGGAAGGATCCTCTGAGACGAACCGTTTACGTAAGGTAATGGCCTCGAGCCCGGTTGTCCCGACGTAGTCAAAAAACACTGGAAGTGTTGATTGATACTCACTTTCCTGGAAACTCCCAATGGGGTTTGCGGGATCGGTCGCGGGAGGCGACTCCTATTCCTATGTCCATACCATTGGACTACGATAGGATTAAGTAGGCTATCGATAGCTTTAGCCCATACAAATCTCCGGGTATGGACGGTATAATTCCTGCGGACCTACAGAGGAATTCGACCCTGATAATACCCTGGTTGTTGGCCATATACAGGGGATGCGCTAGATATTCGTATCTTCCCGTGAAATGGACACTGTGCAGGGTGGTCTTTATACCCAAAGGGGGTAAGGCTTCTCACACCGAGCCGAAGGATTACAGACCGATTAGTCTTGCATCCTTTCTTCTTAAGACTCTTGAGAGGGTTATCGATATACACATGAGGATGACCATCCCAAGGGGCTTACTCTCTGCCTCTCAACATGCCTACACAAGGGGCAGGTCTGTTGAGACGGCTCTTCACTCTCTGGTCGGAACCATTGAGAGATCGCTCGAATTTAGGGAGTACACACTTGTGGCCTTTCTCGACATAGAGGGGGCCTTTAACAATGTCAACCCGGACTCTATCGTGATGTCCATGAGGAGTCTGGGGATCGACGCTGGCATATGTAGATTTGTGGACAATCTACTACGGAATAGGGTCATTTGCTCTACGATAGGTGAAACCAGTGTTCAGAGGCTGGTGAACAGGGATACTCCCCAAGGGGGAGTTCTATCCCCACTATTGTGGAACCTGACTATGAACACCATGTTAACAAGGATGGACGACATGAGGATCAAAACGGTGGCGTATGCTGATGATGTTGCAGTGGCCATCTCAGGGAGGCATTTGGGCGTAATGTCCCAGTGTATGGAGGCTGCTTTGAAGGTACTCAGTACCTGGAGTGCATCATGCGGTCTGGGTGTAAATCCGTCTAAGACGGAACTGGTACTCTTCACGAGGAGGTATAAGACCGAGGACTTAAGGCTTCCGAGGTTAAATGGAATTGAGCTTCGGATATCTCAAAGTGCGAAGTATCTGGGCGTGGTTCTGGATAGCAGGCTGTCATGGGGACTAAATGTCCGGATGAGAGTGGAAAAGGCAATAGTTGCCATATATGCGTGTGGGGGTGCAATCGGCAGGAACTGGGGTATGAGCCCGAGGTGTGTCAATTGGATCTTTGAGGCTGTGGTAAAGCCGACCCTGTACTATGGGGTCGTTGTATGGTGGACTGCATTGGATAAGAGCGTACACCGTGCGATGCTTGAGCAAGTATACAGACTTGTCGCGTTGATGATTACGGGATCAATGCGATCTACTCCAACGAGTGCGCTGTTCACGATACTGAACTGGCTCCCGGTGGATATAATGGCCAGACAGTTGGCTCTTTGTTCGGCGACGCGGCTGCACGCGGTGAACAGCTGGTCGACACGTGACTTTGGACACGCCGGGATAATCAAACGTACGATTGTCCCTGATGGAGTGGATTACTGCACCCCGGTGCCATTCTTTGGTGCGGGGTTCGTGGCGCAAATGGCGCACAGCAGTGTGCTGTTGGATACTTTCCGTGAACCGACCCTAGGGGTCTATACTGATGGTTCGAGGAAAGGTGAGAGGGTCGGCGGAGGTTTCTTCATAGAGGAACTGGATGTGAAGGTTTCCTTTCGTCTGCCGGATGGATGTAGTGTCCTGCAGGCGGAAGTCTCAGCTATAAGGCGGGCGGCATACTGGCTGAGGTATCATCGCATATCGGGAGATATACGTATATTTACTGACAGCAAGGCTGCCCTTGCTTCCCTAGCGGGTGTCTACACGACATCAAGGTTAACTGTAGAATGTCGGATGTCTTTGGATGAGATTGCGAAACATTCAAGGGTAACGCTAATATGGATACCGGGGCACACTGGGTGCCCGGGCAATCAGGTAGCAGATGAGCTGGCCAAACGGGGTGGTCGCATGGATGATGCATTCATTGACCAATTCATTGGCCTTCCAATGGCTCACTGTAAATCACTTATAGGGCGCGAGTCCTATAGAGTTGCGCAGACGCGGTGGACCTGTGAATCCACCTGCTCGATATCCAGGATCCTTTGGCCTGGATATGATGGACGGAGAACTAGCTCTCTACTTGGGTTCAGCAGAGACCAGATTAGGACTGTGATATCGGTTGTAACTGGACATTGGCCGGTGGGGACTCATGCTGGAAGAATGGGTCTGGAATTTAACGACTACTGTAAAAGTTGTCAGAACGAGGAGGAAGAGGAGATTGTGCTCCACTTTCTCTGTCATTGCCCTGGACTGCGGGGTATTAGGGTGGAATGCCTGGGGGAACCGGTATTTGCCTGTTTGGAGGATCTATCTGGGATGGAACTGAAATCGCTCCTTCTCTTCACTAGGAAGACGAGGTGGTTGGACTTTGCAGTGACGCCATCTGAGTAACTGCTCTAAGGGATGGGCATTGGCGCGGGGTATCACAAAGGGACCAATAAAGGACCCAAGTGAGCTGTCTTTTGATGGCTGCCCATGGAACCTAACCTAACCATATAATTTACGATTAACAAATGGGACGAAAACAATTCAATAATGACATTAAAGGTAGAAGTACATAACATGCGTTAATTCGTCGACGTTTGCCGTGCGTTTAGAAACTTAAGCGCATGAAAAATTGCAAGTTACACAACGCGCGTTTCAAAAGCCGTTCCTGTCAGCTGTTCTTTATTTGTGCATTGAAAACGGATTCGAAAGTATATCAAGACTTTTTTATTTTATTGAATTTATCCTTTTTATATAAATATTGTATGTTTTTTAAGCTCTTCAATAAGTTTTTCTTTTGCGATTCGCAAATTTGTTAAATTTTTTCTTTTTATTGTCAGCTGATCACTTTTTAACTTGCGTTAAAAAGTTCAAAGTTAACCATCTTTCTGGCGCTAACGCGTCAAAATATTTTGCATGTAGCTTGTTCTATTAAATTACACTAGTTTAACTTTTTTGACAGAAGTCTACAGACTAACGCGTGTTCTGTACTTCTTTCTACCTTAAGGCCCAGAACAGACGGTGAAATGCAACTGCAACGTCGAGCTATTTTGGAGTTTCATTGGACTATTTTGAGACCGGTTTGAAATGCATTGGAAATCAGTTGAATTGAAACCGGCGTGCAGGAAACTCGTGTTTGTGTTTTATCTGTTCTTAAAGAAAATCGAAATGATTGTGATAATTCCATTACATTTTGGTTGCAGGGTGTGTGGAAAACGATTGAAATTATTTTCAAAACAATGATTTTCAGATGAACCAATTTTTTTACAATATCGTCCGATATGTTTAAAGTGTTGCAACAAACGTTGTCCAATTTTGCATCTTCTCTTATGCGTATAACTAAACATAACAGTTATGTTTTCATTCTAGTTCTAAGCAAGGTCTATACAATGATTTTTGTAGTGTCGCGAAATTATTTTTGTTGATAATATGATCAGAAAACCAAACTTCGCCCTAAGAAACACATACAAATAGAAAATATGTAATTGCAATTAATATTTCGGAATAAATATAAAAGACACAAGTGCCAGAATTCCGATGAGCATTACCGAGTACTGGCATTGGTAATTGCGTTTGATGCGAAACCTTTTATGTGATTTAAATATGCTCTATGCGACTAAGCTATGCCATTTTTCCTATTTGCAAAAATTAGAAAAAGTTATTTGCCTAATAAGTATGTATTTTTATTGATACTTTACTTGGATTGATTATTTGAGTTTTTAAATGATTTTGGGACCTTAAAAGTGTTAAAATGCAATATAAATATAAAAATGTGCCTTATTAGCTCTTAACACTATTTTCGAAATTCTTAGTGCTAATTCAGAAAAAAAATGTGCTAAGTCTAGCACTAAAAGTGCTAAACTGGCAAGCCTGAATAGAGAATAAAATAAAAACAAATGAAATAGTGCTTAATCCTCCGTGTTGCTTAATCCTCATTCAAAATGCATGGAAAAGCTCTGGCCAGACTCATGAGTAAAGGTACGTTCAGACTGATGAAATATTTGATAGCAAACATCAAATATTTCATTAACGTAGTCTGAACACAAAATATTTTTGAGTGTCAAATAAAATAACAGCTGATTTTGAGCAAATAAAAGTATTTGACGGCAAACAAATATTTGTCCAATGTGAACATAGTGTGAACACAAAAAATCAAATATTTTAGTAATTTTTGAGCAAACATTTATTTGATATTACAAAAAAATTGTTAGAGCAAACAACGACAAATAATTTTAGCCATGTACCCGATAGAAGCATTTTTTCCTGTAAGTTTTCGGATTTTTTACAGTTTTAAAGATTTTTAATAATTATTAGACTTTGCTATCATGCCGCTATTAGCCAATTTTTGCGAATTTTTGCTAATTTAGCAATTTTCATCGAATTTTTGCCATTCCTTATACTTTTGGGGACTTTTAGTCAATTTTATGGCTTGTATGAAATATCAGAATTTTTCGCGAATTTTCGCTATTTTTGCAACATTTTTTTATTTGGGTTTTCCCCGACATTTTGTTTTTTTAACCGATTTAGCGCTTTCAAATAAATTGTAGGGTTTGCTATTAGCCAATTTTTGCGAATTTTTGCTAATTTAGCAATTTTCACCGAATTTTTGCCATTCCTTATACTTTTAGGGACTTTTAATCAATTTTATGGCTTGTTTGAAATATCAGAATTTTTCGCGAATTTTCGCTATTTTTGCAACATTTTTTTATTTGGTTTTTCCCCGACATTTTGTTTTTTTAACCGATTTAGCGATTTCAAATAAATTTTAGGGTTTGCTATTAGCCAATTTTTGCGAATTTTTGCTAAGTTAGCCATTTTCACCAAATTTTTGCCATTCCTTATACTTTTTGGGACTTTTAGTCAATTTTATGGCTGTTTTTGCAACATTTTTTTGTTGTTATTTTCCCGACATTTTGTTTTTAACCGAACCATATATTTTAGGGGTTGTTACCAATTTTTCGCAAATTTTAGCCATGTTTCCGTTAACCATTTGTCTTCCAGTTTTGTTTTTCTTTTACATACTCCTGTTCTAACAATATAATAGATGCTGCCCAACAGAATAAAACAAATAATTAGGCTTCTGCACGAATTTTTACTATTGTGAAATATTTTTTTATTTTTGAACACTTTCATTAAATAATTATTTGATGCAAATATTTGATTTAGTCTGAACGCATGGCAAACATGAATTAATTTATTTTATTTGACACTATTTGCCAACTGTTGCAACAAACAAAAATTGTCAAATATTTGAGCTTAGTCTGAACATCAAACAAAACATTTTTTTGCTTCACACAGTTTGAAGCAAATATCAGAACAAATATTTTTGTCAAATATTTCATTAGTCTGAACGTACCTTAAGAAGAAGGGTTAATTTGCGGTTTTTATATTGTTTTTGTGAATTTTACATTTAGAATTTTGTTTTTATTCTTAATTTGCTTTTTTTTTTGTAAATTTTGAATTTAGAATTTTGTTGTTAGCTTGAAAAATAAATCTGTATTAGTCCAAAGTTTACTAAAAAAGGTTTTATACAAAAAATCTTGCTCAATTCGCAGTCTTATTTAGTTTTTTATTAATTCAAGTCAAAATCCACTGGACAGCCAGCCAGCCGGACAGACATCGTTAGTTCGACCCAGAAAGTGATTCTGAGTAGATCGGTATACTTTAAAGTGGGCCTAGGACCACGATTTTAAGGCGTTACTGTTGGTAATTGAAAATCTGGCAACTTCTACTGCGTAATGTAATACATTCTAGATGCAGCCTTTACTTTTTTACTACGTTTTTACATTGTACAAACTATTATAACTTCCTTCACTTCCTTTTTGTATTTACTTAAATAAACTTGTGTCAACTTTTCTTTTACACGTTGTTCCGAAATCAAGTCGTTTTATTTAAACATCCCAACAGGTTATGGGCCCAGTACTTGATTAAACAAGTGAAAGGAAACTGAATTTAAGTAATTTAAAGTTATTTTTTGAAAATGTCCATCTCCACGTCTTTTAACATTGAAAAATTAATTGGTCGAGAAAATTATGCAACATGGTCGTTTGCAGTCAAAAACTTGTTGCAGCATGAGGAACTCTGGGACACTGTAGAAGGTAAATACCCATCAAGCGGGATGGATGCAAAAGCAGACACCAAGGCCAAAACAAAAATTATTTTGCTGGTAGACAAAATAAATTATGTGCACATCGAAGATGCTAATACTTCCAATGAAGTGTGGAACAAGTTGAAAGCGGCTTTTCAAGATTCTGGTCTTACAAGAAGGGTAGGGTTGTTGCGGCAACTAATAAAAACGAGTTTTTCTGGTTCTGATTCCATTGAAGATTATGTAAGTAAAATTGTGTCAACGGCCCACAAATTAAAAGAACTAGATATGCCAGTGAGCGATGAATGGATTGGAACGCTATTGCTAGCAGGCCTTCCTGAAGAATATGCACCCATGATAATGGGCATTAAAAGCTCTGGTGTCAAAATTTCATGCGATTCCATCAAAACAAAGTTATTACAGGACATCAAGAAACCGACAACAGGTGGCGCTTTGTTCGCTAAAATGAAAAAGAAGACAGATTCAAAAAAGGGGGTTCGTTGTTTTAATTGCAACAAATACGGTCACAAGGCAGCTGATTGTCGTTCAAGTCAAAATAAAAAACAAAACAGAGAAGTTGGCTTCTGTACGGTGTTTGCAACTGGCGCAATAAACATAACAGACTGGTTTATCGATTCGGGTGCCAGTTTACACATGTCGATGAGAAAGGACTGGTTTAATGAAATAGAAGAATCTCATGTTAAAGAGATTTTTGTGGCAAACAAACAAAAACTTCAAGTTGAAGGGGTTGGTACTATCACAATGTCCGTAAAAAATGAAAAAGGTGACGTAGTGCAAGTGAAAATACACGAGGTTTTATACATTCCGGACTTAACTGTGAATCTGTTGTCAGTAAGTCATATGACGAAAAGAGGCCTTTCCGTTCAATTTGCAAAAAACAAATGCTCAATTAAAAAAGATGGACAGACCATTGCAACAGCGTTCCTTGAAGACAATATGTTTAAGTTAAACAATGCAAAGCAGGTGTGTATGGTGGCCACACAGGGTGACATTCAGTTGTGGCATGAGCGCATGGGTCATCTCAATTTTCCTGATTTAAAAAAAAACAAAACATTTAGTATCAGGAATGCAATTTCAAGAAAAAACTCGTTTAATTCGGATAGCTGCGTAGCATGTATCAAAGGAAAAATGGCAAAAAGCCCATTCCACACTTCAGAAACTCAAAGTACTGATTTACTTCAATTGGTTCACTCGGATCTTTGCGGCCCTATGGAGGAGGCTTCAATAGCCAAAGCTAAGTATTTTATATCATTTATAGATGATTTCTCGCGCAAAGTTTTTATTTATACCTTGCAGACAAAAACGGATGTACCGGCATATTTTGAAAAATTTAAAGCCAGAGTGGAGAATGAAACTGGTCGCAAAATAAAATGCCTGCGTACAGATAATGGCACGGAATACTGTAACAACAGGCTTATGAGTTTATTGGAGGCCAGTGGTATACAACACCAGACCACTGTGCCCTATTGTCCACAGCAAAACGGCGTCGCTGAGCGAATGAATCGCACGATAGTAGAGCGAGCTCGATGCATGATTTTAAATGCAGGTTTACCAAAAAAACTGTGGGCTGAAGCCGTTTGTAATGCAGTATATCTAATTAACCGATCCGTTTGTTCTGCAATAAATAAAAACATACCGCAAGAAGTGTGGTCAGGTGCCAAACTTGATTTAAGCCATTTACGGGTTTTTGGCTCACGTGCTATCGCTTATATACCTGACGAAAAACGTAAAAAGTGGGATCCGAAGTCGCAAGATTTAATATTTGTAGGCTATTGTGAAGACACTAAAGGCTACCGGCTATTGAACACAGATGGATGGCGTTTAGTAAAAAGCCGTGACGTAAAATTCTTTGAAAATAATTTCCAATATAAGATCAAAAATCCTCGTAAAAATCAGGCGCTAAATTTTGTTGAACAAGATGATAATGATTCAGTGGAGGTAAACAGTAACAACACAAGCAGCAACTTTGGTGATTTTTCGTTTAATCAAAGTGGTGATGTCTCTACAGTAGTTGCAGATCAATCGTCCGATTATGTACCAAGTGAAACCGTCGACAGCGAAAGTGATACAGAATTGGCTGAAAATTAAACCACCATTATCCGTCGTTCGCATCGAACACCAAAACCCGTTAATAGGCCTGATTACTATTCATATTCAGTGGAGGCAAATTCGTGTCATGATCCAGTAACAGTGCAAGAAGCCTTAAACGGAAATGATGCCGAAAATTGGAAGCAAGCCATGGAAAATGAAATAAAAGCATTAATAGACAACCAAACTTGGACATTAGTATACTTGCCCCCTGAAAGAAAACCTTTGAAATGTAAATGGGTATTTAAAACCAAAAAGAATGAAAAGGGTGAGATAATGAGACACAAAGCAAGGCTGGTCGTAAAAGGTTGTTCACAGAAACCAGGAATTGACTATCAAGAAACTTATTCACCAGTTGTGCGGTATACATCAATTAGGTACTTATTGTCAGTTGCGGCACATTTTGACCTGGACATTGAACAAATGGATGCGGTAACCGCATTCTTACAAGGTGATCTATCAGAGGAAATATACATGGAACCCCCAGAAGGCGTCAACTTCAATATGAAAGGTAAAGTCTGCAAGCTTAACAAAGCCATTTATGGATTAAAGCAGGCAAGTCGTGAATGGAACCGAAAGCTGAATCACGCCTTAAAGGAAACGGGCTTACAACGGTCAAAGCTGGATCCATGTATTTATTTCCAAGTTTCTGGTGCCACAATATTTTTTATAGCGGTTTATGTGGACGACCTGCTCATCTTTTCAAACAATAACTCGTTAAAGTCCAGGGTAAAAAACAGTCTACAGGAGCAATTTTTTATGAAGGATTTGGGGGAGGCTAAGAGCTGCGTTGGTATTCGTATTAAAAGAAGTCGTGAAAAAGGTGAAATACATTTTGACCAATCAGCATACACAACGGAAATTTTAAACAAATTTAACTTGTTCGATTGCAATCCCGTTTCAACCCCCTTTGATATCAACGTTAGACTGACAAATCCTTCATCCGCAATTAATATACAGGGTTATAAAAACATACCCTACCAGGAGGCTATAGGCAGTTTACTATTTTTTGGCGCAAGGAACTCGTCCGGACATTGCATTCGCCGTAAATTACCTTAGTAAATTTAATAACAATTTCGACAATACGAACTGGGTGGCTGTTAAGCGAGTTTTTCGCTATCTCAAAGGGACTATCAATGTGGGAATTACGTATACAAACAGCAAGGATTTCAAAATGTATGGTTTTTGTGATGCGGACTATGCCAGTGACACAACAGATAGGCGATCCTGCACAGGATATGTGTTTTTGCATAATGGCGCAATTAGTTGGTGTAGTAAACGCCAATCAACTGTGGCCCTCTCAACCACCGAAGCAGAATATATGGCCATGTCTTCGGCTGTTCAAGAAGCTGAATGGTTACGTCAACTGCATAATAATATATGGAATGATACCCAAACAAAAATAACTCTATTCTGCGACAACAAAAGTGCTTTAAGTTTAGCCAAAAGTGATGCGTACCATGGACGCTCCAAACATAGATGTTCGTCATCATTTTCTGCGAGACAAAGTTAGTGATGGACAACTTATATTAGAATACAAGGAGTCGGCTAATATGGCAGCAGATTTCCTAACGAAACCAGTAATCAAGGAAAAACACCTGAAATGTGCAAGGATGCTAGGTCTTTCGAATCTATAGACAGATTTTAGTGGAGGTGTTGGTAATTGAAAATCTGGCAACTTCTACTGCGTAATGTAATACATTCTAGATGCAACCTTTACCTTTTTACTACGTTTTTACATTGTACAAACGTTTATAACTTCCTTCACTTCCTTTTTGTATTTACTTAAATAAAGTTGTGTCAACTTTTCTTTTACACGTTGTTCCGAAATCAAGTCGTTTTATTTAAACATCCCAACAGTTACACACATCAGCACAAATGCATAATACCCTCTCCACTATTGTGGTGTGGGTATAAATATTAAATTTATTAAACCAATACTTCGGCACTCCGTTGTGTGCCTTCTTCAGGGTTTTTTTTTTCAAAATGTAATATTTTTTATAAAAAAAGAGACCACAAGCTTAATTAAATAACAATAATAATAAATTTTGTAAAGGTCGAAAAAAAGTCAATTTATTCAATAATATTAATATAAGGCTTTTAAATTTAGGAATATTTTAAGTTTAGTTGAAATTTAGATTAGTGTAAAATAGTTCTAAAAAATCAACATAAAAATCACTTTTGTAGTTAAATATTGAATTTTAAGCAATGGTAAGTAACATAGATTTCTACCGATCTTCAACGACTTTAGGTAAAAAACTTTGTTAAGCAACTTTTATCAACTATAATTAACATACTTTTCACAACTTTAATAATGGTTAGGCAACTTTTAAAAACAACTTTTCGACCGTTCACGACTTTGGCTACTTCTTTACTGTCTGCCAGGGTTGCCAGATGTTTTTTTTTAGTAACGGGAACTAAACCCATTTTGCACCTTTCATATGTGATTAATTGATATGTTAAAATAATGATTTTTAAATACTTTGAGAATAAAGATTTTTTATTTTTCTCAGGAAATATACGATTTTTTCACAAATTTATCTTTCAGCCCTGAGAATAATCATAAGTATTAAATTTTTTTTATCTCGTTTAGTTATGGAGATATAAGGTTACCGAATTTACCATTTTTCTCCCCGTAAACATTTCTAAAAATCCCGTCTTAGTGGATCGATGTTGGGAGTGACCAACCTCCGGTCCAAATATCAAGTTTTAAGCTTCGAGCTTTTAGGCTGTGCGATGATGAATCAGTCAGTCAGTTACGTTACAATTGTATGTACATATATAGATATTGAAATTCACATAGTATACATATTACAATGCTATTAAATCCTAGTAAACACTCCTATTTTACTTATGTAAATTTAAATGGTCATCATTATTTTATGTATATAATAATCATAAATTTGGGTCACAATTGTGACAATTTACAACAATTAACAGAGAGACTAGCCTACAACAAACTGCACTTTAAAGACTTCCCTACGAATGAATCATAAAAAAAAGAGAAACAAAAACACTTTTGTTTCATTTAAACGAAAGTTAAGACATTAATTTAAACATCATAGCAATACTATTGTTAATAAAATACTAAAGAAAGTACAAAAATGCCCATAGTTATGAACAAAGGAATGCTTACTTATGTATGTATGTATGTATAAATGTATTCTGGTTCTTTAACATTTTTAAATTAAAACACACTAGCGAGAAATTGATTAGGGAACAGGGTTGATGATTTATTATCATTTAATTTTGCATCTTTAAATTTACAGCCTGTTCGTCGATTTCGAACGTTAACGTTCGCATTGCAAATTATATTTAAAACAAAAACAAAATTCGATAATTTGTTTTTGTTCTAAGTTCGATAATTTGTTTTTGTTCTAAATTAAATTTTCTATGCGAACGTTAACGTTCGAAATAGACGCACAGGCTGTTAAACTTAAAAACAAATTTCAATTGATGGTTATAAAACAAACGATTTTTGTGCACTATCTGCCCCTAAAAACAATGTTAATCGCAGTACCAAAAGTGTCAACTTTCAAAATATACAGTTTTGGAGAAGTGGGCGTAGCACAAAAATAAATTTATTTTTATCTTAGGACCCGTAAGAAAAAAAATGTAGGCCCTAACTATGTAAAACGAACCGCAACGCCAAAAATAACATTAAAAGCAAAAACAATATTAAAAATGTGTCATAATTTTGTTGTTGCTTTCTATAGAAATTCATACTGCGTTTTAAAATTGTTAACGCCACAAGATATGCAGCGATTAAAGTTTAAAAATTCAATATGAATTTCTTTGGAAAACAACAACAAAATAATGAAATATATTTTATTTTGTTTTTGCTTTCCATGTAATTTTTGGCGTTGCGGTTGCGTTTTACTGTATTAGGCCTTTAATTTTGTATATCTAAAGAACGGTAAGAGTAAAATTGCCCCATTTTGTTACAAATAGCTTTGTTACAAATTCAGATCTGTCCAAAAGTAGAGTGGATTGGGTAAGTGGGCATGGCACCTCCCATACACAGACACTTAGTTTAGTATATTCTGTAATACAAATCGCTTCGTAATCAATACACTAGATCTGCTTTTTTCGATGGGGGTAGGGAAGCGCACCGGATAAGCCAGTGTTGAAAAATTTAGTACTTTAGTACTTTTTGCAGTTCTTTTTCATTTAAAAAATACTGCAGTACCCCCACGTTGTTCTTAGTACTTTTTTATCCTCTGCGCTATTAAATTTTTTAACTGTGATGTGATCATTTCGATGGCAGGTTTTGGTAATCATGCGTTGTTTGCAAAATTCATGATGTTGTGTATTAAAAATAACTAACGACGTTAATATTGAAATGAAAAGCGAGAACGCCAGGATTTATATTTTGCTATCCGGAATGGGATATTTGTACTTACAAGTGGCAAGAAAATGTATGAAAGGGATGCACTGGATAATATGTTAGTGTAAAATTAAAACCATTTAACTTTAAATTAACTTAGCTGACCCGGTCCGATTTGCTAACATTAGTATTGTATTACCACACGATTTAAATTGAGCTTTTAACGAAATTTACGGCCTTTAAATAAAAATTCATGGAACACCTATCATAAAGTTTTTTTTTACAGAATAACTTACAAATGATGTAGATATGGGCTCAATCCAAAAAGAACGCAAGTATTTAAGGCAAATTGGAAATAATATTTATTTATTACTTCATCTTAAGGCCAGCGGATAGACAATGTTTTTTGTTTTTTTATTTGGTGTAAAAACGTACAATTTTTTGACGTGCCAATTCGGGAGCAAGCCACATACAACTGGCCGTGAGAAAAACATAAATTTTCCGAAATTTAGCCAGCAATAAATAGTCAATGATTGGCCTAGTACTTTGGTGATGGTGATAGCAAAGGGAATTGGAGCAGCTTGAATCGGAATAGCCACAATACTAATAATTGTTAAAGGTAAGGCACGAGCTCTATGTTTACATTTGTCCTTCAAGTTGTGCTGAAAAAGGTCAACAAGAAAAAAGAGAGACAAAAAATTTAAAAACAAAAATAAAAATAAATGTACTTTGGACTTCAAGAAAAATTCGTGACAGAAGGTACGAAAAAACAGAAGTAAGGAAGAACATGTAAAATCAATTAAAATATATAATCATTCAAAGCAAATTTCGATCTACCAAAGGTTAAATACAATTTGGTTTAAAGATTGATGTTTGACTATTGACTGCCAGCAGTCGCCGATGGCTGCAAGTGTTAAACGGCAAACCTCTCTGAAGAGATTGAGTGGTTGCAATCGAAACATGTAAGGGTAACCTGTCCGTAAAACGCCTGGGTTCGAGCCTCAGGACCGTCAAGATTGAAAAATTATCAATCAATTTTTATTAATTTCATGTTGTAAAATTCCTTTCTTCATAAAAATAATTTAATGAAAATTAAATTTGATGAACTTAAGCCTAATTAAAATATTAAAATTTGGATTAAAAACCATAGAACAGTTCAACAAAATAGCCACAATACTAATAAATATTGCTTTAACTTTAAAAGGAATTATACTTCTCTGTTGTAATTGATACAATTTGTTTGTATTAAAGGCAAATATAGTGGCATATGTAGTGAAGTATAGACACTGCGTTAACGATGTCACTAAAACAGTCGACAAAACTGTTTTGGGTTTTGGTACAATTGGGGTCAAAAAAGTATAATTTGTTTACTGAAACAATTTTGAAAATGACATTTATCATCCCCAATCTGACATGGCCTTAAGTATAAAGTTGCAGCCAACTTCAGGTATAAACTACGAACGAAAAACAAAACGAATTTTTCGAGTACAAGAAAGTATGTACTCTTACACTATTTTAAACTCAAGACTTTGCAAGGTCGCAATTAACACTATGTACCTTTCTTGCCGGACAAACGAAGTTTGTTAGCGAGAGAGGAAAATATAAAACATACATCGTCGCCCCTTATGCAGGGTACACACAATGCAATGCAATTCTGCAATCTAGCAAATTAAATTCATTTTCATTCATTCCAGATTGCATCTACATCAAAACGCTTTGCTATTTAAGGTTGCATTGAAATAGATTGCACTTACTGCACCCATCATTAAGGCTAGTTTACACTGTAAGGACTCAATTAGCCGAGAGTAACAGTACCGTTGCAAATCACCTGCTTTATTTTGTTGTACGTAAAGTAATTATGGTTCCTCTAAAGCAGAGACCGGCAAAAGTACTACACAGTGCTTTTTCGCACAATAAGACCCCTTTCACACTCGGCAAGTTACTTGCGCAAGTCTCTTTCGCAACTCCTGGTTTGTAGATGTGAGCGGTAAGGTCGGGATAAGGAAAAAAAATGTTGTACAGACTTTGTTGTTGTCGGCAAGTAACTTGCGCAAGTTACTTGCCGAGTGTGAAAGGGGTATAACATTTCTCGCAGTGTAATTCTTAAGCAAGCGTCAACAGTACCTTCTTTCTAAAAAACAAACAAAATCATTTAAGGCCCAACCAGAACATGCATGTATTAGCTTAAGCAACTGTCAAAAATTAACGAAAAGTTTGTCAAATGCATAAGCAAATAAAAAAAGATTTTTAGGTGGCCATAATGTACTTAATATCTATCTAACCATTGTTGCATATTTGTGCAATATTTTGTTTTTTTGCGAGTACTTCAAACTAAAGAGTACCAAAAAGTCCAACCGTGTATTTGTTTATTTTATGCTATTTAATTTGTAAATAATTTAAAAATAGATAGTTTGTGAGTGTCTTAAAAAAATAGAAAATAAATTAAAATATGTAAAAGTCCATTTTAATTTATTTTATTTTTTATTGTTATACATGCACAGCTGTTTTCGTACGGAATGTGCGTTCAGTTTGGCACTTTGCTTAAGCAAATGACATTTGACGAAACTTGACGAAAAGCATCATTAAGTGCATTGTAGCTTGCCATATATGTTTTATATGTATTCGCACAGCTACTTAAGTTGACTTAAGCGACCTCATTCATGTTCTGGTTGGGCCTTTAGTCTCGTACGAACATTCAAACAAGAAGGTACTGTTGACGCTTGCTTAAGAATAACACTGCGAGAAATGTTTAAGACAGAATAGGAATTTGATTTCTTGTTTGCTGAAAATTTTTTTGGCAAGCCCAAATGTATGATATGTAATTGTACGTTGCCACGAACAGCAAAAATTATTAGAGAAAGACATTTTAATTCATGTCATAATGAATATAAAAATATTTCTCATGACGAAAGAAAATGCCTAATTTTAAAATTAAAAAAAACCTTTTTACGAAAAAATGATTCTTGATTTTGAGAACTCAAAAGTTGAAAATTTCCCCGAGCGATGCAAAAGAAACGCATCATATGTCGTTGCTGCAGGTCTGGCAAAACATTGCCGTCCTTTCGAAGATGGACAATTCTTCAAAGAATTGTGCAACGATGTATTAAAATGCTTTGGAGAAAATACTGAACACATCCGAAATTTAATTAGTTCTAGTCCCTTTTCACCTCGCACCATAACGCGACGAACAGAAGATATCAGTGCATTTATCTACACAAATATAAAACAAAATTTTAATTGCAAATATTTTTCTATTTGTTTAGATGAATGCACTGACATTAACGACATAGCGTTGGTTGCATGACATGGTAATGTAAAGGGAGAATCTCTTTTTAGGGTAATATGTGACGAAATTTTTTCTTTTGTCGATAAAAGCAAATTTTGTTCTATATGCACCGATAATGCAAAAGTCATGGTTGGGAAAAACGAGGGTCTTGTGGGTTACCTTTTAAGAAACGACTATAACATTTATATTTTCCATTGTATAATCAATCAACAGGCATTATTTACAAAAAGCGTGAATATGATGCATACAATGCAAATTGTAACAAAAATAATAAATAAAATACGTGGTGGCCACAATGCTTTGAGTCACAGAAAATTTAAAGCTTTTTTGGATGAAATGCATGCTGAATATGGCGACGTATTAATGTTTACAGAAGTGAGATGGCTCAGTAAAGGCTTGGAAAGGTTATTCAGTCTTCGGAAAGAGGTGATTTTATTTTTTGAAAATAATCCATCGAATGAATTAATAAGATATTTAAAAGATAAAATGTTTGTATTAGATTTTGCGTTTTTAACAGATATTATCGAATTAATCAATCAGTTAAATCTTCAATTGCAAGGAAAAATAAAACTGTATTTTCTCTATATTTCTCTGTAAAACAGTTTATAAAAAAAGTTCAAACTCTGATTGCAAATCTTAAAAATAAAAATTTAACTAGTTTTAAAAGAACAAATGAAATATATGATGAATTTTCTAATGATTATAGACTTGACGAATATATTAGTTAACTTCAAGGCATATTAAATAATTGTAACAATGGTTTTTCGGATTTTTCTAACATTGAGTGTTTATTAAAACTGCATAGCAATCCTTTAACATGTGATGTCAATAAAGGCTGTTACACACTATCCCACAAAGTCTTACGTATTTTTCAAAAATGGTTCCCTGATCTAATTATTCTATGAACATTTTCAAAAAACAATAACAACTTATCATGACAGGGTTGCATTTTCGTAAATTACTAAAGACTTTGTGGGATAGTGTAAAACGGCCTTAAACAGGGTAATGACATCAGAGAAGAACTTTTGAAAATGCGTTCGGATTTAAATATACCGTTGACGGCTGGGATGGAATTCTGAAAAAATTTAAACGAAGAGATATACTTAACTAAAAATTAAATTTTTAAATTATTCTCTATGTTCGGGTCAACATATACATATATGCGAGTCCTCGTTTTCAATTTTAAAGCTAATTAAAAGTAAACTTAGAAATAACTTAACAGATGAATTTTAGAGGATATTCTTCGCATTAAATGTTGCCCATATGAAATCGATATGGATGCAGTTTTTGAAAATGTTATTACAAATAATGAAAATTAGTTTTTGACAAAATAAATTAAATTTAATTGTTGTATTCCATTAAATTTTTCCTGAAGAATCGTTTAAGTTTTATGAAAGTAATTAATTTCTGAATTTATTTTTGTTTGAATCAGGGTTGGCTACCCACTGGGTAACCCAGAAAAACCCACCGGGTTTTAACGGGTATTTTGTTTAAAAAAACCCAAGTGGGTATTTTTCTTTATATTCATTTAAAACAAAGATGGTATAATTTTTACATTTTGTTTGCAGAAACATAAAAGAAAATAATTATAAAATGCATACAATGTGTTTATTTGCCTATTTGTCCGTATGTAGATTTAACTTTAGAGGGCTTTTCTCTATTTATTAATTGAAACATAGATAGTATACCACTTTAAGGTATTTAACTTCAAATTCGGCCTTTTCTAAATCTAATTCATTTTAAAAATCAAAATCAGTTTTTTTAAAATGAATTTGATTAAAATTTATTTTAATATTTAAAGTGCGAATTTGATTTGAAAAATGCGGAATATGATTTGTAAAATACTCAATTTGATTTCGAAAATTTCGGAATTTGTTTTTTAAAACCCGGAATTTGATTTTGAAAAGGCCACAACTGAAGTTTAAATCCTCTGCATAAAAAATTACATGAAAATAATTACAAAATTCATAAAAATAGCAGCGCAAACACTCAGATTTTAAATGTTGATACATTTTTACAAGAGCTAATGCTTTTTCCAATCCTAGACGATTTCTATGGTTATTCTATATTAAACAATAACGTGAATTTTTTTTCTATTGATGCTGAACTAGCAGGACAATTTATTACTGAAGTGAAAAAGTCGTAAAAGTTTGCTGGTAAATATTTAAAATTTTTGACATTCAGATTTTTTTGATTGCAAAAATGCATTTTTTAATTTAATCAATCAAATAAAATCTTAGCTAAATACCGTTATTGTGAAAAATATTCTGCAGCTTAAATTTTAGATGACAAATACAAGAAATGTGAGATGGTTTTGAGATATCCATTCTTCTGCTTTCTTTAAGGGATGCTTCATATTCGCTAAATAATGAGTTGGAGTAAGTACGCTTATCAACAAAATCCCGTTTGGAAAGTAGTATATCATGTTCAACAAATTACATCAATAGCAGTTGCATTTGTAGCGGAGTCACTTTGTAAAGCATTTAGAGCTTTTTGAACTTTGATAAACTTTGGTTGGATATTCTTTATACAACAAAACGTTATTTAAAATTCTATGAATGTCATAGTCAAGGTTCAAAAAAGTTCCACTGTACAACACTTGGCAGTTAAGCATTAGATAGGGAATTAAAAAAAAGAGCTCGATTTCATAAAAAATCTTTAAGATTTTCTTGCTAAATCTATACCGAAAAGGGCTGAATGGGAAACATTGCGTTGACCAATTACTATATCATTACATGAAAAACAACAAATCCCAAAAAAAACCCAATAAAACCCATGAAAAAACACGCTGGGTTGGGTTTTTTTTAAAAAACTTGGGTTTTTGCCAGCCCTGGTTTTAATAGATTAACACCTTTTTATGAAATTATAGTTTTTTTTTATTTTTCCAGAAGAATCGTTTAAGTTTTATGAACGAAAGTATTTAATTTCTGAATTTATTTTTGTTTCAATAGATTAACACGTTTTAACGAAACTATAGTTTTTTTTTTATTTTTGTGATTTATTTAATTTTAATGATTTTTTTGTTTTTTATTTTATATAAAACATACGCTTATGTTTTGAGTTTTTACATTTGCTCTGTTTCTTTACTCTACTTTGGGATCCCTCGGGATCCCAATTTGCACGAAAAGCGTTCCCGTATTTTTAAATTGTGTAAATGAGAGCGGATTTGAGAGAATACAATTCTTCTTCTTCTTGCACGAAACAGCCCAGGAGGCTTATTCTGAATTGCGATGCGAAAATCAATGCGATGCGAAAATACATAAATCCGAACAATTGCTATTCTGTATTGCCATATTCGCAGTTTTTTTTTAATCGCATTTCAAATGCGAAAAGGTGACAAGTCAGTATTCTACATTGCGAAAACAAATGTCAAATTCGCAAAATTTATTCGACAACAAAATAGCATTCGCAAAGTACAAACATATTAGTGAAAGATAATACTTTGTGGCAAACGTTAACTGAAGAACTAAATATCATATAAAACAGTTCCAAAAAAAATTTTACTTCAACTTAAATTTTAATAGGTTTGGGCCGATTTTAAAATACACACAAAACATTTTCATTTTCTTCGTCATCGAACCACAGTGCCACAAAATCCATTTTTTTATTTTTTTTTATTGCAGAATGCCCTAAATAAATTTTTTAAACAATTTTCACATCCAAACACAAACTATTTATTTATTTTTAATTTGACGTTTATTGACACTGACTTATATTTGAGCAGCGTTGCCACGATTTGAAAAAAAATTGCGAGTGCGATTGCGAAAGTCTAACAGAATACCAATTTTCTTTCGCATCGCATTTCATTTGCGCATCGCATTGATTTTCGCATCGCAATTCAGAATAAGCCTCCAGACTTTTTCTTCGTGCAAATTGTCTGTAAAACATAAACCAAACCAAAAAAAAAAAAGGAAAAAAGGTCATGATCCAAATTCTGGAGTGTTGTGGAATAAAACAATGTGTACTTAAATAAAAAGTTTTGTACTGAAGTATTAGGGAAACATAATGTTAGTTATTGTGAAAGTGTTTGTTTTGTTTTATTTTTAGTAAAAGTTGTTTAATTCTAGAGCCAATATAAAATTTTTCAAAAGTGGCGCAAAGTTTTTTGGTTTTGTAAAGACTGTCAAAACACTGAATTTTTATTTTGTGCTTAAAATTTTGTTTTTTTCGGTTCCCGTACTTTTGTGTAATGTTGTCTTTTTATGAGAGAAATTTATGCTTACTCTCATTTGCACGAACTTTACCCAAAAAGTAAAGAAACAGATCTATTAACAGCCAGATTGATTTTAACAACAAGAAAATAGCACAAACATTTCTTTAAGTGCTTCTGAGGGAGAGTTATTATTCTCTCACAAAAAACAAAAAGTACGCAAGTCAGGGATGATAAATTACATTTTCTAAATTGTACTTAATTAAGTTAACAATTGCACTTTTGGGTCAAAATTGTACTAAAAATATTTTTTATTAGTTTTATTATTAAAATAACAGAAAATGTACGAACATACATATGTACATTCAAATTCATTTGTACTACACTTGTAAGCATACGTATTTGAATTAACAAAAAAAAAAACATTAAGTTAACACGTAACAAGGAATTTAGACGATACTTTTTAACTGGCTTTTTTAAAGTTGATAGTGGAACAGGGTCATTTTGTATATTCCTCTAACTCCCACTGGAGCATAGGGAGCCAGGGTATAAATACGTATTACCCAGTAATACGCCCAAAATATATTGTCAAGGGCCCTTATGCGGCTCATACACTTTGTAGCTGGTCGTACAATTGAGTTAAATATACCTGTAGTGCAATTCACTAACTTTTAACACTTAAAAAAGTGTAAACTTTAACCACACATTTTGATGTTTGCACTAACCACTATGTGATTCACTAACTTATTTATAACCACGGTAAACAATTTTATATTTCTCTCTATTTAAATTGATATATCGTAGCAACTCTGCCAAGAGAAACATCAAAATAGGATAAAATAACAAAGAATAAAAAAACAAAACAAAAACTTTTTAATTTATAGATTTTAAATGATATTGTGCAAAAGTGTCCAAAACATTACTAATTTTTATCATTTTGTTAATTATTTTATTTTTTTATTTTATTAATTTAATTTTAATTAAATAAATTTTTTTAATTTTTAAATTTTAATTGAGTCAAATGGTTTGCTTTAGGACAAATAAATAAGAAGCTCCACGGAAAATTGGTGTGTGGAAAGAAGTGGATAAATTGTAGGCTAAATACCTAAAAGCCATATCATTTATCGACTATATAGGTACAACGATAAATAAACACTTTTCTACGCGGATTTAACCACACCAAAAATGTTGGTGTTAATAAGCCACAATTTGTTTTGTTAAAAATAACAGCTAACTGAAACCGCTGGCTTTTAACACCAGCAAGTGTTAAGTCCCAACCACAATGTGCTTAAGTTGGCTTAAGCAAATGTGCGAATACAAGGCACACCATATTGAACTTAAGGAAACTTTTTGCTAAGTTTAATGAAACTCTCATTTCCTTAAGCAATGTGCGAATCTAATCGAAAATGTCGAAGATAAAGCCGAAAGTCTTGCAAGTAGCTTGAGTGTTTACACAGTCAGTTGTAAGTTCATTTTTCAAATGTTCTCGAAGCGAAAACATCTTATTAAAATGGTTTGTTTTTCGGTTTAAAAACATTTCCATGTCAAAAACATTACCACGCTATAGCAAAATATATTTAATAATTTCTTCTTTATTTAATTTTCGGTCCATCTTCATGAAACAATTATGTTTATTTTATAAAATATGAGACTCCAGTATTGCCGTAGTGGCGATGCCATAATATTACTGAGAAAATATTTTGATTAAAATTTTTTTTTTCAAAATGCTTAAAATTTATGATTAATATTGACATTAAGATGCGATGTTGTATAGTTGTGCTTTTTTTATGTGTTATTTTTTATAAATACACTTAAAATCCGCTATAAACATTACTTTTATATTAAAAAGTACTTGTAAATTGATACAAAATTCATCCACGGTAACACTGTTTTTTCATTTGTTATTTTACTTGCTGCAAGCAAGGTATATTTACACAAGGTAGACTCATTTGGGAGTGTAGACATGCTGCTCTATAAAAATAACCGTGTGGAACGGAATTGTCAAAATTGTCTTCATATAAATTTAACGCACACATGTACAAATTTTGGCTCATATACACGAAATTTGACATTGGTGTTCCAACTTAGGTAAACAGCTGACAAACATATGGGCCAACGAGTTTACCTTGTGTAAATATACCTTGGCTGCAAGTGTCAAATATTTACTTGCAAGCAAATTCTCTTGCAAGTTGGGCTGCAAGCAGTGTTGCCACTTTATGGGTAATTACCCGAATTTGGTATAATTTTTAGCGTCGTGGGTAGAGCGTGAGTAATTTCTCTTAGGTGTTATCCCGGTGTAATATGAAATTCTTACTTTAGATACCCAAATAAAATCAAGATTCGATTTCAGTGATGACATTTATTTCTTTTAAATATTGTCGCTAAAAAATGCACAGTCTTTTGGACCAAAGTTTCGGTTTCTTTTTAAGAAAAGACTTCATTCAATCAATATATATTTTAAAAAGTTTTGTAATAAATATCGCAAGATGGTCGCTTAGATTTGGATAAAGATGCCTCTTATAGTGATTTAGAACCTAAAGTTTAAAATTGAATTACGAAAGAGACAGGTGTATATATAAAAAACACAGCAGGCATTTTATTTACTAAATAAGGTAAAACGGGTATTTTTAAGACCATGAAATTTAAAATTTTAGACAACACAAATATAAATAATTTAAATCGCAGATTAATACACGGCATTACTAATTGAAACTGATTTCAAACAAATAGCGGCGCCTGTCCTTGACGAAACGCCTTGCAGACGTCCAATTTTGTTTCTCTTTTTTGAGCATTGCTGGCTGCTTGTCACAAATAAAATGAACACTGTTAACCTCCAAGACGTTAATTGCTGCTGTTTTATCAGCATAAACCTGTGACTTCAATCAAGAGATGTCACATCGCAGGGCCTTGAAGTCAAATTGACAGTTTATTTTCTCTAAATCAACACATCGCCTTTATTTGTGAAAAAAATAAGTTGCGTCAGTTTAATCATGATGTTACCTTCAATTTGCGAAAATCGATGGCTGTTTTCAAAGTAAATTTGGATAATTTGGTGGCGTTGTTCAAGAATGAATCCATTCATGATGATGTGCAATTGAAAGCAGTATGGCAGTTCGTTTGATAGCTAACCTTTCGTAAGGTCTATGGGGCTAAAAAAAACCATTATAAAGGAATTGCAATGAACTTTTTAAGCTTTTCTTAAATATATGCAACTAACTGCGGAAGCTAAACTCATTATTTTAGGAGTTTTATTAATTGTTTTTAGGTCATTTTTATTGATTTATTTAAAATTACAATAAGAATCTTAACAGTTTGACTAATATTGATCTTCTTTCAATGAGTTTGTTGTATTTTTATTAAATAAAACTTCAGTGTTATATCAGGTGTAATTTTATTTAAATCGGGTAATTTCGCTTCAGCTCAAGTGCAATTTTGAATTTTGCTGGTAGTAACACTGGCTGCAAGTACGAAAAATGTAATGGTGTTAGTGAAAAAGTGTGAGTGTATTGAGTTTTTCGAACTTGCACTTGCAAGCGTAAACCCTAGGTAAAGGGAGTCAACTCCAGTGTTGCCGTTAGGATACGAAAGATACATTTGTCGTATCTCTTGATGACTTCATGTACCATGTATAATCCTGACATTTTTCGTATCTTTTGAATCTGTACATAAAATGTGCAGAAATAAAATATTAAATTTTAATTTAAAAAATGTTGTTAATGAGCCGATGTTTAAAAATATGAAAAAAGTAGTTGGTTTAACAATTGTCATTCCATTTTCGAATGCATGTGTGGAAAAATTTTTTAGCCAACTAAAACTTATTAGGACTTATCGTAACCGACTCAAAACAAATGCAATAGCAGCTTAAACTATGGTGAAAGAGAACAGGATGTTTGAACATACGATTACTAGTAGTGCGAAGTTGTTCTGAGGAAATATGAACATTGTTTTTATTTTCAGGAAATTTATACATGTGAATTTTTTGATATAATCGCCCTAGTATAAACGCCTTAACTCGTATATTATATACAGTCAGAGACTAAAGCATTCTTCTTTTCTCACTTATTAGATGAATTTTTCCGTGGAACCCTGCTGTTGTATCCGCTTTCCCGTTATGGTTTTTGAACTGTTTCTGTATGAGCACGTTTATTCAAAGAATTAGCGATATCACCCACTATTTTGGTTGAGCTTACTCTGGGATTTTTCTTCACTTCTTGTGGGTCATAGCTAGGATCTCGATTAGAAAGTGTTTTTTGTTGGTCGCTTTAAACCATATTTTCAATTGAAGCTGTTTGTTTATTACTTCTAACGATGTTATTGACGCTGTTAAATAGTTAATCCAAAAATGTTCCTATTTATCGATAGGGGTTTCCCTCTTAAAAATGTTTAATTATGAAAGATCTTACGCCGAAATCTATCTCTTTTCCTTTACCCATAGTCTGCGTTAAATTTTACAATTAGGAATCAAAAAAAAATAACTTACAGCAACAATTGAACGATGAACAATAAATTTGACATCAAAAAAAGTAATAATAACGGGAACATAAAAGGAAGAAATGGTAATTAATTCGATAAACTTCAATGTGTATTTAAACTTTTTTCCTCATTATTTTTTTGTTTTTGTTATGTATTCAAAAAGGTAAAAATTTTTTCTGAACTTTATATTATCAACGAAGGGAAACAAAACTGCATACCACAAATTTTCGGAAAACCTTTAGTTTTCCAAAAACTCGAAATTTCAAGTGTGTATTTAAACTTTAGTCTCTGACTGTATATAAATGAATTTGTTTTGATAACATCCAAAGATAGTTACAAATAATTATTTTTAAAGTTTGCTTACTGTATTTTTAAAAATTACATACCTAATATTTATGACTATTTATTTAATTTATTAATAAAAATCAATTTATTTAATATAATTTTCTTTACAACATTTATATGAAATAAAAATGGTATGTTAATAAATGTTAACGTTAAAAATTGATTATTTCAAAATGTATATTTTTGGAAACTAAAATGTCTTTCTCGAAATTTCGCTGGCAACACTGGTCAACTCATTGAATTGAAACATTTTCACTTTTTGCAGAAAATGATAATCCTGCCTACTGTAAAAATCTTAATTCAATTTCTCTAGTATTTTATGGAAAAAAAAAATGAAGTGGTATCTCAAAACTTTCGGAAAACAGCTTAGTATGCCAATATAAACTCCCCTCTTGAAAAGATTTATCACATATTGGTCCCACGCCTGAAACATTCTAAATGTCGGTGGAGGGTATCAAAGACTCGACACAACCGAATATAAGATCATATTTCTGGTTTCCCTGCTTATTATTAGCATAAAAACTTGGATGCCTTACTTGCTGTGTTGTTGTCAAATGTTCGTAAAGATGAAATTTAGCCAATTAGCGGGTTATTTTGTATGCGTATGTATACATAAAGATTTGTACATATTTACTCTATCTAAATAAAATCTTTTTAACTCGTCTTTGCTTACATTTCGATTAGGGTTATTTAAATGCAATCAACTAAAATAAATAAAATTGTACAATGTTTGTACGAGTATATACTCCATACAATAACAGAAGAAAAAAAATTAGAAGTACACAAACACACAATCTTACTTACCAGCAAGCAACATTTCCTGCTAAACATCTGCACATTTTGTATAATTATTTTATTCGATTTCTGTGAAATTGGTTAACTTACAAATTTATAGTTTTTTTGTGTGCAGGTGTCTGTTTTGTAAAATGAAAATAAATGCAATTTTTGATTTAAAACTACTTCGAACCAACAGCACCAAAAAAAATTTAACCAACCGCCGATAACTGCGTGCAAAACGCTACTGAATGTGAGATAATGAGTAAAATACAAGGTAGATAAAAAAGCAGTGTTGCCACTCTATTGCCAATTTAGAGAATTTCCAGCTAAATCTAGCGTTTTTACTGCCCGTCTATACCAGAGATAATTATTGCGATATATATTGCAGTAAATGTGAAAATTATGTTATCTTAAATGTAGACATAAATTTTTTGTACATATTTATTGCCGGCAATTTATGTTGCAATAATTGTAAGTGCATTTTCGTTGACAATTATTGCTTACATAAAACTCAAATTTGGTTGTCAAATGAACATAAAGAAGCAAAAAAGGAAAAATATAAGCAAATTGTGTGAGAAAGAAATTAAATTTTTGAAATGGGAGCTAATTATAATTATAATAAAAGAATTTAATTAATTAACTTAAATAAAATTACAAAAATTATTTTTATTAATATAATTGTTTTCTTATTCGATCTTTATTATTCAAATTTATATTAATTTGTTTAATTTTGAGTTCTTTTTATATAAAAATAATAATTTTACTTTAACAAAAAAAATTTATTATAATTAATATTTTTATATAATAAAAAGACCAAGCCAAATTAACATAAATACATTTTCCCATGCCTTTAACATAAGCTGAGATATAAGATATATTGCTTTGTTATTCTGCCGACGTTATTGCCAACTTGCTGACATATTTATCTTTAGTGTAGACCTGGGGTAAAATGTCAAATGCGGGAAAAAATAATATTTTATAAATTTTGATTTTTGCGTTAAAATATTGTTAAAACTTGTGTTGTAAATGTAAATGAAAATTATAGAAAAGAAAATAAGAAGTGGAAATACAGTAAACATACAAATGTACATATGAAATAAATGCCATCGTTGTAAAACTTGCATTTGTTGTTTATATTTGTGTAATTTTATTGTTTTGTAAATATATAAAGCGAATTTAGTTGAAATACAAAAATATTTGTTGTTTCAAACTTATAAATAAATAAAATGACCACAGAAAGTGAGAAAAAGGCTTTTGCAAATTTGCAGCAGCCGCTGCCGGAAACATGCAAAAATACTATTTTAACATTTATAAATTTTATTTACTTTCATCTATGGAAATAATCTAACTGTTGGATAAAATAAAATGCAAAATTAAACTTTTAAAAACAATATTTATTTCCAACAAATAAACAAGAGCTGTAAGCTGCTTCATTTATTTTCAATAAAACCCCGATAAGTTTGGTTTCTGTGACACATAAAGCCAACATTAATTTCAGTTCGAACAAAAAACCCATAACATTGGATTTCATTAATAAAATTTAAAAGTAAACCGCTGGTTAATAAGTTTTGTTGACAACACTGCTTCAAAACAAAAATACAATCAGGGCTGCCAGGTACTTTTTTTCGTTCTCCCCAAATTTAAAAATAATTTTCCCCAAATATCTCCCGATAAAAGCAAGAATCCCCAAAAAAGGCCCCTGTAAAAAAATAAATAATTTTTAACTTTTTGGGGTACATTTTGCTAACACCAATAGGTAATAAGTTACATGGATGAGAAAGAACACCTGTATGGCCAAAATGTCAAACTTTGACCTCCTCTAACTCAGGAACTTTTTGACCGATTTGGTTGAAAATTTGTGTCTAAAGTACTATCCAATAGGACTAACTTTCTTCCAAATCGGAAGACATCGATTTTAAAGTATGGTCACTTGACACGAAATCCCCCATATATGTATATACAGTCGAACTTTCCAATAATGAATTTGCATGGTACTACAAAATCACAAAATTTTTTAGAAGTTTATTATACAAAATTAATTTTATTTTTACTTTTATTAAAAAATAATGAGGATTACATTCCCACACGCACCAGTTATCCATTTGAGAATTGCTTTATTTGTTTCTCTACAAACACAGGTTTGAAGGCTCTTGCATTTCATGCTTAATTGTTTGCATTCTACATTTTAAGAATTAAGGTTGCTTTAGTCGACCGTAAATGTTGTGCAATGCAATGTAACGTAACGTACTGTATTTTCTGTAATGCGTTATTATTATTTGACAATTTTTAGTCTTTTGCACAAATCAATTTTAAAACTATTAAAGGTGTGTGCTCGCATTTCTAGGTCAAGCAATAATTGGCACATTAGTGGTCTGGGGCATCATTTATTACTAGTTATGAATCGATTTTTTTTATTTCTTTTTTAAAAACATTTCGAATTGTTAAAATTCTAGACTAAACACTTTTACGACATTTAAACAATTTTCCAAAAACTTAAATAAGTGATTGTTTTGCCTTGTACACACTATTTGAAATTTCAATCGACTTTTCTTTACCCATTCGTCACCAAACTTCATATTAAATGTTTTTATATACAAAGGAACCAATAAGCCCATTCATTGGCTTTCGAGTTCATTTTAATTTTTTTGAACACCTCTTATACACATGAAGTTGTCCAGGAAAATGCAAATTTTGGACTTATTGACAGATTAACTTCAAACTTATCAGATATTTTTTTTTAATAAAAACGAAACTTTTTTGCCCGGTGCTCATTGATATCAAGTGATCTTGCAAAAAATCCACTGTAATGTGTATGTGACACATACTATGTGTGCATTAAACTTTGTTGTCTTTTATAGAAAAATTAAGCTCATATTTTTTATTTCCCCAAAAAATCCCAAGTTATTTTTTTAATATCCCCAATGCAAGCCCCAAACCCTAAATTAAATTTTCTGTCCCTTTTAGCAACAGGAAAACCCCTAATTTGGGGTCAAAACCCTTAAACTGGCAGCCCTGAATACAATTCCTAAGACCCCTTTCACACTCGGCAAGTTACTTGCGCAAGAGACTTGCGCAACTCTTGGTTTGTTGACGTCAGCGGTAAGGTCGGGGTAAGGAAAAAAATATTTAGTACAGACTTTGTTGTACTCGGCAAGTTACTTGCGCAACTAACTTGCCGAGTCTGAAAGGGGTCTAACTGCTCGTCTATACCAGAGATAATTATTGCGACATATATTGCAGTAATTGTCAAAATTATGTTATCTTTAATGTAGACAACAATTTTTTGTACATATTTATTGCTAACAATTCATGTTGCAATAATTGTTAATCCATCGTTGACAATTATTGCTTACAAAAAACGTAAATTTGGTTGTTAGTTGAAAGAAAGAAGCAAAAAAGAAAAAAAAATAGAAGCAAATTGTGTGAGAAAGGAATTAAGTTTTTGAAATTGCAGCAAATTATAATTGTAGTAAAATAATTAAACTAAAAAATTAAATAAACACTAAAATAAAATTGCAACAATTATAATTTTTTCCTTTTCGATCTTTATTGTTAAGATTAATATTAATTTGTTTAAGTTCGATTTCTTTTTTATAAAAAAATAATAATTTTACATTAACAAAAATAAAAAAATTAAAAAAATTAATATTTTGTATTAAAAATGACCTCAAGCTTAAACAAATAAATATAAATTTAAATAATAAAGTCGAATAAGAAAGAATTTATATTAATAATAATAATTCTTGTAAGATACGGCCATTTTTTACACTGCACCTTCTTTCTTGATTTTTTTCAAACTATGAGTTAACATAAATACGTTTTCCCATGCCTTTAACTTGGTGGCCACACGATCAAGTTTTGCCTTTCAATTCCTTTCAATTTGCAATACACTCACTTTTTTACTAACACACTCACAATTTTTATATTGACCACGAGATTGTTTTCAATTTCGCCTTTCCATTTGTTTGGATATTTTGCTTTCAATTTAACAGCTGATTACATGTTTGTCTTAATAAATTGATTTTTTTGATGACATCACGAAAGTAAATTGCTTGCAAATTGAGTGCAGCCTACGTAACAGCTTTCAATTTTTGTAAATTTTGACAAGCAGTATATGTAAAAGACTATCAAGAACAACTTGATCGTGTGGCCGCAAGGTAACATAAGCTGAGCAATAAGAAATATTGCTCTGTTATTCTGCCGACGTTATTGCCAACTTGCTGAGATAATTATCTTTAGTGTAGACCTAGGGTAACAGCTGATACGTAAAAACGGAGAGATAGATATATAGTGCGCCACATTTTTCTTGTTATCAAGGCCCATTGAAAAGGTCTGCGCAAGAAGCCTGATGATCATTGTTTATGTTCTTTTTAGTTGTCATAAGTTGTTTACATTTTGCTTACATGTGCATGTATACTAGGGGTATAACCAAAAAAAATACCTATCACGACGGGGTGGCCACTGATGTATATATCAAGAAAACAGTTTTTTGAGATCAATTTGGATAAAAAACCTCCCCCCCAAACCGTTTTTTCCATTTTGTTCAAAAAAAGAGTTTCCGTGTTATTTTAACATAATTTTAACTGTTTGGATGTAGTATAATTTGTGGTATAAGGCTTATTTGTGAAATAGTAAAATAGAACTGAATGTTTTTTGTTTTTACAATAGAGATATTATATTTTTAATTAACAAAAAAAAATACAAATACTAAACTTCAAAGTGATTTGGGGGGGAACTTTTTTAACGCCCGCGAAAAAGTGACCCCAATTTTTATCATAGATTTTCATGGTCTATATGGCATGGATAGGTATTTTTTGATAATTTAAAAAATTGTTCAAAAGTTATACCCCTAATGTATACGTTTGTTTACGTTTATGGTATGCCACACATACACGTTTTTTCCTTTTGCTTTGTATATGTGGTAGTAAATTTTTGACAACTAAAAAGAATCTTTTTTTGTTTTTGTACAAGTAAGCAGACCTGATAGATGGGCCTTGCTTGTTATATTTTCTTCTTTTTCCATTTTCTATCACTCTAGGTTCTTTATATAAAACTGCACCGTCAAACTTAAATTAATCCACTAATTTTATTTTTTAAATAAATTATCCTTACCTTCGTGTTAGAGCTGCAAAACAATCGATAGTACTATCGATAGTATCGATAGTTTTATTTTTGGCTGACTATCGATGGTGCGACTATCGACAGCGATACTATCGGAAAATTTTAAAAGCATACTTACTCAACACAGGCTTTTCGCCGCTGGTAAATTTTTGTATGTATTTTCTAATTTGTCTTTAAAAACATTATGTTTGCATTTACTTAATGTAAAATAAGAGCAAGTAAATTACAATAAGAGAATCCAGTGTAAATACATATAAAAGAAATTGGTAATGCTACCCTGATTTTTTTAATGTACTACAAAATACATACATAATACATATTATGTATGTATGTTAAAAAAAATTCGATAGTATCGATATAATCGATAGTTCATTTTAAAACTATCGAAACTATCGATGGTGCGACTATCGATAGTTTTGCAGCTCTACTTCGTGTCAGGATCCATTTTTATAATAAAGAAAAAAATTCACCACAGATAAAGGTGCCATATATCTCCGTATCATTTCGTTGCCAGATTATTAATTAAGAAGTAATCCATGGTATAGTCATTACACACCAACAAATAATAGAGTAATTTTAACAAAATATTTAGATGCTTTTTTGAACATGGAAATTACCTAAGTTAGTCCCAATTTCCACAATGCAAGTCTTATTGATCAGCTTGCTTCTTTGTAGGCGAGAGTGACGAGGGGAAAAGAAACGAGTACTCAGCTTGCTGTACTCGTCATATGCGTTTTGTTTTCTCATTCGTAATTTTCAGCAGGTCTATTTTGACAATAATCTTTCATATTTAATTTCGTTGTACAAAGTTAATTTCGAAGCGGGTGTGATTTTTTGTGTGTGAATTTTTTTAAATATTTGTTATTTCACAAAACAAAAGAAATTTATAATTAAAAGTACATTTTACACAACTTTAATTTTAAATTAAACAATTGTTAAAATATTCAGCATGAATTTGAATTTAAATACATTTTAATAAGAAATATGTTTTAAACGTAATGTCAAAACGCACATATACATTCATACAAATGGAATAACAGATAAATAATAAGACTTGTCTCGTGGAAACGCCGAAGCTGATTCAAAGAAGAAAATGTGATAAGTTTATCAATAAGACTTGCATTGTGGAAATTGGGACTTAATAGTCATATTACCGAAGAAACTTAATTTAAAAATAATCAAAAATTACTAATGTTTATATTTTTTTTTAGTGTATGTATGAATTCAACTCTTTAGTAAAACTCTGGCAATATTTCTATCTGAAGGGAATGATGAAAACGAAATAACGGTAGATGTTTTTTTCTCTATCGTTTTTAAAATTTGAATGCCATTTTGTATATTTACGCACAAAAAAAATAAATAAAAAAGCAATTACTAAATTTGTGTTTTAGTGTTTTTTTTAGTGATTTAAGTGATATTAAAAGTTTTATATATATGGTAAGTTTAATGAACCTTTTTATAGTTTGATTATTAAACAAGTAAGAGTGCTATGTTCGGCTATGCCGAATTTTATATACCCTTCACCATGGTTTAGAAAGAACAGAAGTTTATATACATACTATATATTTATATCTAAAGATACGTGTGTATATATACACATTTATATAATATATATCGCTTAATATTATTCAATTGCATATGCTTGCGTGCTATTAAATATGATTTAATTAATATATAGCAAGTTTAGTTTTAATCAAATTTCAGTATTTGGATATAACTGGGCCATTTTGTAACCAATTTGACAGATTTTTATACCGACATCTTTAAGAATAAATTTACCATTTACTTTGGTGGTAAAACTTTGACTCGGAAAGATCTATGGTGTCCGATAATGCGTATTTTTAAAAAATACAATTTATATATAGGTGTATGTAGACTTTATTGGACTGCTGTATGTATCTTCTATCTATATATATAAAAATGAAAAATGTTTGTATGTTTGTGTGTTTGTTTGTTGGCTTATAGACTCCGAAACTACTGAACCGATTTTCTTGAAATTTTTACAGTAACTTCACGTGAGCCCTAAAAATAAAATAGGCTACTTATTTTTTCGATAGGGGCAGGGGAATTGGTACCCCCCATAGGATGCCAATATTTATTATCGCATATCTTAAGAGCCGCTGGACGCATTTTGCTGAACTTTTTGTAGTAGGATCTTCTGAGCCCCAAAATTGAAATAAAATAGCAGCGGGGGAAGTGGTTCCCCCCATAGGACGCCAATGCTTAATATCGCATATCTTATGAACTGTTATAGTGAGAATGTTCAAACTTTGTGGAAGTCACTCTTATGGTATACTACACTTTTGAAAATAAAAATAAAGCGGGTAGGGGAGGGGGGGAAAAACCTCCCAGAGGATGCATATATTAAATATCGCTTAACTGAAGAACTATTAAAGGGGGAGTCTTCAAACGTGGTTAAAGCTACTACTATGGCAAACTATAAATTTCAGTATAAAAATGGGCGGGGTAAACAGGGAAGGAGCAGTACCCCTCATAGATAGAAATATAAATAAGAGCCACTGCACGCATTTTGTTGAACTTTTGGTGGTAGGATCTTCTGAGCCCCGAAATTGAAATAAAGTAGCAGCGGGGGAAGTGGTTTTCCCCATAGGACGCCAATGTTTACCATCGCAAATCTTAAGAACTGTAATAGTGAGAATGTTCAAACTTTCTAGAAGTCACTCTTATAGTATACTTCACTTTTGAAAATAAAAATAAAGCGGGTAGGCGCAGGGGGGGAAATACCTCCCATAGGATGCATACATTAAATATCGCTCAACTGAAGAACTATTAAAGGGAGAGTCTTCAAACGTGGTTAAAGCCACTATTATGGTAAACTATAAATTTCAGTGTACAAATGGGCGGGGTAGACAGGGGAGGAGCAGTACCCCTCATAGATAGATATATAAATAAGAGCCACTGCACGCATTTTGTTAAACTTTTGGTAGTAGGATCTTCTGAGCCCCAAAATTGAAATAAAATAGCAGCGGGGGAAGTGGTTCCCCCCATAGGACGCCAATGCGTAATATCGCATATCTTATGAACTGTTATAGAGAGAATGTTCAAACTTTGTGGAAGTCACTCTTATGGTATACTACACTTTTGAAAATAAAAATAAAGCGGATAGGCGCAGGGGGGAAAACCCTCCCATAGGATGCATATATGAAATATCGCTTTACTGAAGAACTATTAAAGGGGGAGTCTTCAAATGTGGTTAAAGCTACTACTATGGCAAACTATAAATTTTAGTATAAAAATGGGCGGGGTAAACAGGGGAGGAGCAGTACCCCTCATAGATAGAAATATAAATAAGAGCCACTGCACGCATTTTGTTGAACTTTTGGTAGTAGGATCTTCTGAGACCCAAAATTGAAATAAAATAGCAGCGGGGAAAGTGTTACCCCCCGTAGGACGCTAATGTTTAATATCGGATATCTTAAAAACTGTTATAGTGAGAAAGTTCAAACTTTGTAGAAGTCACTCTTATGGTATACTTCACTTTGAAAATAAAAATAAAGCGGGTAGGCGCAGGGGGGAACTACCTTCCATAGGATGCATATATGAAATATCTCTCAACCGATAAAGTGGTTAAAGCAGTGTAGCGAAGCGCACGGGTTAAGCTAGTAAATATATAAAGATATACTTTATTTATACAGTATGTCAAGAAAATATTTTGACATGGTGAAAGTAGTAAATGTTGTGTAGGTTTTTAGTTTTTCTGTCATTATTTTTAGGTTTTTATAATGGTTCGTGATTCGGCGAAATTACAAATTATTTTAGAAAGATTTTTAGTGAGTGAATACGAACCAGGATTGTTAAACTATGCCAAAAATAATGCAATATTTGAAAAAATATTTCGTGAGTATAACGCCGATTTACCTGTTTGTAGTAAAATGGAAAATAGCCAAAAAAAAAATCGGCAAATGATTTGCAAAAGGGTATGATTAGCATAAACATATTATTTTTAAAATAGTTTTTAAATAACAAATATCTTTCTAGCTTCAAAGATTACTTAAAAAAACCTCACATATTAACACGGTAATTATTTTAAAAAACCTAAAATGTTCATTTATATCACAATATTCAATTAAAAAATTTTATTTTTAGAAAGAAGAACAACCTGATATTTCGAATTTGTTTGATGAATTTAACAGTCTCGAAAGTACTAAGGTTAGAATGAATGAACATATTTACAAACATATATCATTAAAATGTCAATCAATATCAATATATTTATATTAATTTGAATTGTTTTGTAATTTTATTACATACGTGTTTTTTTTATTTCATTGTATTTAGATAAACGAAATAATGGAACCCGCACAAAATATTTGCAACAAATTCAATTTAATTGATAATTTGAATGAAAATGAAAAATGTGCTCTAGATGCTTTAATTAATTAAAACGCTGTAAGTCTATTTTAAACAAATATATCTATATCTACATACATATTTCTTTAAAACACATTTAACAAAAAAAAAAAAACCTTTAACAACATTGTTAGGAACATGGGCACGTTTCACTTATGGCCAATTTCACTAAGTTCATTTAAAGTAATATACCTGCCAGTTTATTATCAAAAAAATTCATGGATGAAGTTTCCTGATGATCTGGCCTAAGCAACCAGTGAAATGCGCATAGGAATAGCTTATCCCATCAACAATAAATTTCAGTGTTTTTATCAAATAATAAAAATTGGCAATTAAGCACGAATAACAAAATCATTTAAATTAAATTTTGTATTCCCACGAAAATTATTTTGATAATAAACTGGCAGGTGCACGGCCTAAAAAAACTGACTGGCAACCCGCTTTTTAAATAAAGCGAGTTGTTTTTGTTTTTATTCTGTTTTTTCTTAACCTACTTACAACTACAATTAATGTTGGAAGAATTCCAATCAATTGTAGTGGGGAATGTAAGGAGAGATAAACTCACTGTTTATTGTTGATGATTTTGTCAGAAGATAAAAGTTATTTTTTGACTTTTATTTTTTCGATAAAAAATAAAAGTTATTTATGACTTTTATGTTTTCAAGCAAAAATAAAAGTTATTTTTTGACTTTTATTTTTTTGAGCAAAAATAACAGTTATTTTGGACTTTTATTTTTTCGACCAGAAATAAAAGTTATTTTTTAACAGTATATTTACAGTTATTTTTGACTTTTGTTATTTCGAGCATGAATAAAAGTTATTTTTTGACTTTAATTTTTTTGAGCAGAAATAAAAGTTATTTTGTGATAAATTCATTATATTTATTAAAAAAAGGGGTTGAAACACACAAAAATAACTTTTATTTCTACTCGAAAAAATAAAAGTCAAAAATAACTTTTATTTCTGCTCGAAAAAATTAAAGTCAAAAAATAACTTTTATTCATGCTCGAAATAATAAAAGTCAAAAATAACTGTTATTTTTGCTAGAAAAAATAAAAGTTAAAAAATAACTTTTATTTTTGCTCAAAAAAAATAAAAGTTAAATCTAGCCTTTAAGGCCAATTTCACTAAGTTCATTTAAAGTAATATACTTTGGTATCGTTTTATGCGATAGACGCGTTTCAAAAAAATCGCATAAATTGAATTCGCATAAAAGGATACTCTAGCTTCATATAAAAACTAAAAGTTTAATTTCAAAATCTAAAAAAAAAAATCGTAAATTTAAAAATCTCATAAATTTGAATCCGCATAAAACGAGACCTGAGTGTAGCTAGTTTTAACTGAACTTGGTATAATTGGTGTAAATGTTTTATTTTAAATAGTAATATTTCAATGTTTGTGTTTAAATTAATTTTATGTTTGGGTTTTAATTAATTTTAGAAACCTGAGGAAGTAACAGTCAAACGTTCTATTGAAAATTGGAAAATGAAAACGTAAACAAGGCAGAACATCAAGAAATGATGTCTTGCTTTACAACTATTTTAAATTCTTTTAAAAGCGATTTGAAAGAAACTTTGGAACACTTTGTAGGTAAAGTACAAGATATAAATCTGAGAAATGACTTTGTAGACAAAGATATAAATTTAAAAAGTGAAATATTAAATAATGATACAACTTATAACTGTAATAGTAAAAATAATGATTTTAAAGTATTAAGTGATGTAGAAGTATTTAGTGATAAAGAAAACAGTTGTACAAATGTATCAAAAACATATAATGTTACTTTAGGTCCATTCGAAACAACTGGTAGCAGTTTGGACGTATCAAAATTTAAAAGTTACCGAAAGGTTGCTAATCCAAAAGAAAAAGTTAATAGAAAAGTGATTCGTTCAAAAGGAAATGCCTTGAAACCTTCAAGAGTATTTAAATGCGGCACTTTAGACTGCAACTTTAAAGTAGACCCGAAATTGATATTTAAATTAGACAGCGATCCAAAATTTGAATTATCAAGAAATAAATACATTATTGATGTAATTCAACAAGAATATTTGAAAATGTCTGTATATTATCATTTTATAGTATTAAGAAAGTGGGGTATGGATTTTTAGCATACAGTTACTGTAGCTTTGCGGATTGTGCAAAATATAGATTTAAAATAACTTTTAATGGCAACATCACTGTCCACAGAGCTGGTGAAATATATTACGCTAAAGAACAAAAACGTGTTGCTAAAATTCGCGGTGTAGCGCGAAAAATTGTTAAAAACACGCTAAAAAGGAAAAGTTCATACCTGTACAGAAAAGAACAAATATTGAAAGCGTCAGATGAAATTGCTGAATGTGGAAACATGCAAACCATTCAGAGTTCAGATGCGCTGCGCAAGTGTAAGTCAGAAGCCAATTATGATAGATATTATCATTCCGATCCATTTTATGAAGTCTATTTAATGAAGCAATGTTGTTATAGTAATTATATCCAGTTTTTAACCGCCCCATTAACAATATATTGCTTGGAAAAAATTACATTTGAAACTTTTGAGAGTAACCCACAAATATTGAAGGACTCAAATTTTACTCTTCATATGGATGCTACTGGACAAAGTATTCGTCATTTAGAGTTCGCTGAAAAGAGAATTTTAATATACAAAATGGTAATAAGAGTAAAAAACATAAAAAAATTTTTCCTATCGCAACAGCAATTCTATCTCGTCACATTTTGAGAGATATAAACCTTATAATGGAACATTTAAAGGCATATTGTATTGAACATAAATTCAAGTGGCCTTTTTTCCAACGAGTTTGCACAGATGTAAGCTATGCCCTCTTTGGAGCAATTTTGAAATGCTGCAACGATCAAAATTTTTCCGAGTACCTTAAGGATTGCTTTAATCACTTAGAAAATCCTTACGCCAATCCAAGGCCAAAAGTAATCATACAATGGTGCAAAGCCCACTACATACATATTATATCCAAGGATTTAAATGATAAAGTGGGTAAGCACAATATGCAACGCCACTTTCTTAAAAATGTTTTAACAGTAGCTTTTGATCTTAAAACTGTAAATGAAAGTAAATTTTGGTTTAAACATTTATTTGTTATCCTTCTATATCACAAAAAAGATTATGTGTTTAACGAAAGTTTTAAAATCCTAAAAAGTAAGATTTTAGAAAGCTATGAAGACGAATCTGAAAATTACAACATTCCTGATAATGAAGAAATTAGTAACTTAGAATCCATTGCGCTCAGAAGTCCATTTAAAAAGCTGTTTCTCAAGATATATCAGGATATAAATTACGTAAAGGATTCAGAAGCAAAAGGTGAAGACAACGAATATAAAAATGATGATATGTATATGTAATTACATAATAAACATGTATTGTTCATTTTTGCCAATGTGGACAAATATTATGGGAATATTAATAGATCCCTCTGGCAATCATCTAAGTAATGCGCCTGTAGAATTTAGTTTTTTTTTACAAAAGCATATTATATTAAACAATGCATCTGTACGACCAGGAGATTTTATAAGAGCAGACAGAAAAGACAATATGAGTACATTAAAAGAAATCCGATATCATTATAACATGTTTAAGGAAACTAAAACAGATGATGTTAAGCTTAAAGCACTAGATATAAAAAATAAGGAAAGAAATATCCTTTTGGCAAAAGAACATTGTTATTGTTTCCAAATGAGTATTCGGAACCTGAAGAACAGTGGGGAAACAAAAGCACAAAAAAAAGAACGACAACAGCTTTATCAAAATCGAAAAAAGTTGATAATGATTTAAAATCTCAAGAGGTTGAAGAAAACTGGGAAAAAAGATGAAAAGAAACGAAAAGCTATTAATCCAAAACAATTGGCAAATGCGAAAACTTGCAAAAGATTTAACATAAAACCCAAGGAGGTACAAGATACAATTGAAATTGATAATGAAGAAAATCAAGAAGTATCAAGAATTAATAAAGAACATACCTACATTCAATTACCGAAAACACGAAAAGAAAGTCAATACGAAATAAAGTATTTCCTCTTCAAATATGATCAATTATTTAAAAAAACATATCCAACTTTGAAACAATTAGATATTGGTTTCTATAATATTTTGGACTTGGATGATTGGAACAGTTTAAAGCAAGGATACCAACTAACAAACTTTGTCTTAGATTGCACACTTTTGGCTTTTCTAAAAGAAAATTATAAAAACGTTTTAAGTCCTCCATGCCAAATAAATGATATTTGTTACGAAAAGGTTAACAAATTAATATTATACAAACCAGATTATATAATTATACCAATTTTAAGTAATAACCACTTTAATGTTTGCATTTTAAAGTTAGCATCAAAAGAATTTATTTTCATAGATTCTCTTCATAATCACACAGGAAAATACCACTTTATGAAATTTATTACAAATGCTTGCAAGGATACATTTTGGAAATTTATGCAAATTACAGACAGAACTACGCAAAAAGATGGTGTTAGTTGTGGGGTTTTCGTTATTATTTATGTGATTAACTTCTTTAAATGTAAATCGTTATTAGATTTACCATTACCAGACCAATTTAGAAAGACAATAAAATCTTTTTTAATAAAACATGCGGATAATAGTTCACAATTTTGTTGTCATTGTGTAAATTTAAAAAAAAATTAAAACTAAATGCATTCAATGTGACTACAGAGTTTGTAAAGAGTGCATTGTTAGTATATATAATACTAATTTTAAAATATGCAAAATATGTAGCAAACAAATATTTACAAATTAAACCTAATATAATTTCTTAAAAGTTCTATTGCACAAATAATTTTATATTACACACTGCAATTTTACTTTAGTTCGTTTAATACCGATTTATATACGAAAAAAAAATAATCAAAATCATTGCAAAATTTATAGCTATTAAATAGCTTTAAAAAAAGAAGTGTGTTGTAAATGCCATCCACAGTAGTTATCTTATTTTTATTAACTTATATACATATGGGGGATTTCATGTCAAGTGACCCAATTTTGAAATCGATGTCTTCCGATTTGGATGAAATTTGCACCAAGGTTAGTCCTATTGGATAGTAGTTTAGACACAAATTTTCAACAAGATCGGTCTAAAAGTTTCTGAGTTAGTGGGGGTCAAAATTTTACATTTTGGCCATACAGGTGTTCTTTCTTATCCATGTAACTTATTACCTATTGGTGTTAGCAAAAGTTGTCCCAAGTAGCTTCGATAGCTATTTGTTCCACCTTTTGAAAACATTTTTTTTTGTGTTTTAAAAATTTTTTTTTTTATTTTTTTTTTAAAATTTAAAACTTTTTTTTATTTTTTTTTTAGCGGGAATGTTTTTTTTTTTTTTATTTTTAATCAAAAGAAAGCTTATGTCTTTTCCTTTAATATAGTTTTGGTCCCTTTTTGGGATGCGAGCGGCTTATGTATAAAAAAAAATAATTTCTAACTCTAGACAAGGGTTTGTCAATTTTTAGCATATGCAGTGTTCTTTCCCATCCATGTAACTTTTTACCTATTGGTGTTAGCAAAATTTGTCCCAAGTAGCTTCGATAGCTATTTGATCAATATTTTGAAAAAAAAATTTTTTTGTTTTTTTAAAAAATTTTTTAAAACTTTTTTTTTAAATTTAAATTTTTTTTTAAATGTAAAATTTTTTTTTTATATATTTTTTTTATCCGGAATATTTTTTTTTTTTTTTTTTTTGCTCAAAAGAAAGCTTATGTCTTTTCCTTTAAGGTAGTTTTGGTCGCTTTTTGGGAAGCGAGTGGCTTATGTATAAAAAAAAATAATTTCTAACTCTAGACGAGAGTTTTTCAATTTTTAGCATATGCACTATTTTGAATTTTTTCCTATTTGTGTTTAAGTGTTTCTAAAGCCTTAAAAATAAAACGTATGCAAAGAAACTAGACAAATTAACCTTTCCGACGGTATGTTTCAAACCCAATTATTATTGTATACCTTCGATACTGCAATAATGTTAATCCCAGGAATAAAATCACTTTTTTCTGTAGAAATGTTGACAAATTAAATTCTTTTTCTTAATTTGTAATAATAATTAAATTAATATATAATTATAATAATAATAATAAAAAGGTAAATAATTTAATAAAATTTTATCCTCATCACATTAGATCCTTTTATATCCTAATTTTTTTTACATTTGTTGTAGCTGATGAAGTGTTTAAGTTTGCAAATTTTCAAATTTAGAATAACCATCATCATCAACAGTTCTGTCATCATTCTCAGAACTACTTTTGTCTTCATCTGGGATTACTTCAACGCAAGGCTCATTACTATTCAAATCCGGTAATTCGTTCAACTTTCCCAGCTCTTTCCTGCATGACCCACAAATTTTCCACCGTAGGAAATTTTTTTAATAAGCCTTCGGAAATATTTCGCATATCCGATGATCTGTGAACTTTTTTGTTAAAGGGATTAAAACAAAAAGAAGCAAATATATCACTTTGAAGCTTGGCCTTTTTCAGAGCTGTAGACATTGTAAAAATTAATTATGTAAATAACACACGTCTAAGCTGTAACGCTGTTTCAAAAAAACTGAATACCGAAAGTCTTCAGAATGACAATAAATATTTTTTTTTAAGATCATATAGGTAGTGCATTCTAATGAAGGTGTCTAATTTTTTTTTTAAGGGCGAAGAAGGGCTTAGTGTGGGTTAACCGCATGTTACATAATAAAAATAATAAAGTACCTTTTTTAACCAATTATTACTAATAATAATAAGCCACCTGTAAATTTTCACCTTCTAAACATAATATTAAAAAACTACCTGTTAACTTCTATCTCTCCACCCACATTTTAAAGGCAAGTGTCATAAAATAATAAATTAACTGGTATTTCGGAGAATGGCCATAGAATATTTTCCCCTGATTTAAGTACTTGTCTCTGGGGTACCTGATATTTTGACAACAAAAATCAAATTCAGAATTGCGTGCGCTAAAAACTGTTTATTTTTTTAGGTAGGAAAACATAAAAAAAGAATTATTTGTCAACATTTCTACAGAAAAAAAGTGATTTTATTCCTGGGATTAACATTATTACAGTATCGAAGGTATAAAATAATAATTGGGTTTGTAACATACCGTCGGAAAGGTTAATTTGTCTAGTTTCTTTGCATACGTTTTATTTTTAAGGCTTTAGAAACACTTAAACACAAATAGGAAAAAATTCAAAATAGTGCATATGCTAAAAATTGAAAAACTCTCGTCTAGAGTTAGAAATTATTTTTTTTTATACATAAGCCACTCGCATCCCAAAAAGGGACCAAAACTATATTAAAGGAAAAGACATAAGCTTTCTTTTGATTAAAAAAAAAAAAAAAAAAAAACATTCCCGCTAAAAAAAAAATAAAAAAAAGTTTTAAATTTAAAAAAAAAAATAAAAAAAAAAATTTTTAAAACACAAAAAAAAATTTTTTCAAAAGGTGGAACAAATAGCTATCGAAGCTACTTGGGACAACTTTTGCTAACACCAATAGGTAATAAGTTACATGGATAAGAAAGAACACCTGTATGGCCAAAATGTAAAATTTTGACCCCCACTAACTCAGAAACTTTTAGACCGATCTTGTTGAAAATTTGTTGAAACTACTATCCAATAGGACTAACCTTGGTGCAAATTTCATCCAAATCGGAAGACATCGATTTCAAAATTGGGTCACTTGACATGAAATCCCCCATATTTGTTTCTATACATAATGCATGACAAAGATGAGTAAAAAAAAAAATCACACTTCTCTAAAATGCACTCACCAAAGGATGGCATAATTGCATGATTTAATCTTGGCATAGAAAAATGTATATAAAAACAGTAGTGTTGATTAATACAATGTTATTTTTTATTTTATTATTATTTATGTTTTTATTAATTTATATAATTTACGCATATATCAGGTATGTGATTGAAATAGATCGGTTTTAAAAAACTAAATGTTTTACCCCCGATTTCACAAAGTTCAATTATAATTTATTATTAGTTGAAGCTGCAAAAACATATTGTTAACTGGAAGTTAAAGTAATAGTTAGTTTAAACTGAACTTCGTGAAATTGGGGATTATTATTAGTTTATAGCTGTCAAAACATATTGCTCACTGGAAGTTAAAGAGTTAGTTTAAACTAAACTTGGTGAAATTGTGGGTTGGAAATAAATTTTTAAAGATAATGAAAAATATAGTTTTCGAATCGGTTTGTTTTCAAAATCATTTTCCATCACATACCAGATTAACAATGGTATAGGCAAAGACTATAGATTTATAAAGATATTGCACGACCATACAAAGTTCATACATTTTTCTGTCTATATTAATTTTTCTGGTGGATTTAGCCGCTAAATCCACTTGTGAGAGTAAATTACAGTATTTATTATTACTCTCAGAGAGCTTTTCTCACTTATCAGTGTATATGTATGTGCACAAGCGTGTGTGTGTATGTATGTGTATACATTGCATTTAAAAAAATACAAACAAACTAAAAGAAATCTCGTTGAAAACACATTTAAATAATAAAACATGTTTTGTTTGCATCCCATTTATGTGCAAATGACATAGGTACGTTAAACCAAATGTGACAGATTTTAATTGTAGGGCAATAATATGTGTTTTATTGTTGTACAGATGAAATTATATCGATTCGCACCGAAGTTCAAATGCTGTTATTGTCTAAATTTAAACAATTGTAGGCATATAAAAAATAATTTTTCTGAAAGAATAAACTACTTTGTTCATAAAAGATATTTTATGTTTTCTAAAGCGACAAGGCCACACATTAACATGCCTCATCAAACTCACAATTTTGTAATTGTGTAAGTAATAAAAAACTCATGGTTAAATGTGAATTTGATGATAATCAAAATACTTTTAATTTTTATAAAAATATGCCACCAGTTTGATGTGTATGAACGTAATTTCTTTCAATTTTATTTATTTTTGTTTAAAAATTTTTTTTTATTAAAATTGTAATATTTGAAAAATTATTGAATCGTTTCCGCCGAAAAATCCAATTTTATTTATTATTACAACAAATTATTATCACAAATTATGCAACAGATTCAGGCTTTGGAAGTTTGTGTGCTCCTTCCGTCTTACTTTTTGAAGTTTGTAAAATTTTTTAAAGGTCTGCAAAAATTTTTTTGTACAAGATAAAGAAATGAAAATAAAAAATTTATTGTTGAGCAATGCGTAAATTGTATCAAAATTTTAATTTATTCTTTTTGGTTTGCGTACGTATGTATCTACATATGTCCTAAACACAGTATGGAGATGTTAAATTTACTAGTCCTTATATTATTTCGGAAGCATTACATGCAGTCTACAACTGACATAAAATGCTTAACATGGGATCTTTACCTGACAATTTTTTGTCTTACCAAACGTCAAAGTCTATATAAAAAAAATTTAAAATTTTTGTCAGCGTTTTTTTTTATATGAAGTTTGACGTTTATTATAACAAAAAATTGTCAGGCAAAGACCCCAAATAACTTAAACACTAATATGATGTTAGTGTTAAGTATAGACTCATCATGTTAGAAGTTTTCTCATGTTATAACACGGTTGTTAATGCAAATTTTTTAACAACGCTTTTATAACTTCAAGTTATAACTGCAAGTCATGTCAGTTGTAGACGGGAAGTTACAAATAAGAAATATTAAAAAACATTTCTACAAATCATCGATAACATACTGAAAAAGCTAAACATTGTAACCATTAAACTTGTATGAGCCAGCTTATATGAGCAAATATTATAAGAATTAGAAATGTTTCTTTCCTGCAGACAAGCGAAGAGCTTCGCGGGATAGGACAAAAAAATATGTGGATTTCGCTACATACAATATATAGAATGAAATCCAATAAAATCAAACCCATATTATTAAAATTGTTCGCATATTATAATTTTATTTTTATTTATTTATTTAAAAAGTGTTATAGGTATTTTACAGCAACTTAAATAACATTCAACAAATTCAGACAAATAATTATGTATTTTGATGACATAGCCTCGTACACGGATTGTCAAAACATGCGCTCTATTTATCAGATATAATTTTGCAACACATATTAATTTTTTTTGGTAATACTCGTAAAAGTATACGATTCAAGTTTTTAAATCTGAAAAATCGCCAATAAAGCTTTCAGATTATAAAAGTTATTATTAGACTGGAAATAATATGGAATTTTATTAGATATATTATCATACATTTCTCTTTTAGTCGTATTAAAGTGCTTTTCGGATAGATTGATCCACATTATGCAAATTCTGAATCGAATAACACAAAAGCCTTTAAGTGTGATTTCTAATCTCAGGAAATCAAAAGCCTAAAACCTATTTTAATGTCCCTTTCCGTCAATCAGAGAGTACTCACACCCCTGAAATAGAAATCGCAGATATATACATATGTATGTACAATGAAAATTAAGAATATTTTAATGAAGATGCCGATTGCTTTACATCCAACAATGTGCCAATAGAATTAACATCGAGTCGATATTTTGTTGGTTACATATCACAACGAATATCATGCGTTAAATGTCGTATGGATATAAAAAACCCGCGCAAATTTTGTCATATCCTTCAGAAAATTTATTGTTTAGCAATGCGTGAATTGTACCAAAAATTCAATTTATTCTTTTTGGTTTGAGGAGAATGACGTATGTTATAAACACAGGATGGAGATGCTCAATTTACTACTAGTTCTTATATTATTACGGAAGCATTCCACATGGTAAACTTACAACTACAAATTATCAAATATTGAAAAAGTTAAAATCTTAAACCATTTAACTTGTAAAGAGCTCATAAGTAAAATTAATAAATACTCATAGTAAATTCGTTTGATATATAAATAAATACACACATGGTAAGTGCATAATTAAATAATCTAAAAAATGGAATTATAATTCGGTGCAAATCGATGTAGTTTAAGTTTTACAAAAATAAAACAAATACTGTTGCCCTACAATTACACAATCGGTCGCATATGCTCTTACGTAGGTTATTTGCACATAAATTGTTTGAAAATAAAACGCAATCAATTAAAAAATATACCAAAAACCGGTTTTAACCAAAAAAAAGCACACACACACACACACTTTGGCTGGCAAAAACAGCAAACATGTGTATGTATTAATGCATGTGGTTTCTTGCTCTCTTTAGTTCTCTGAATGTGAGCAAGAAGTTTTTGCTTTCTTGTTACTTCCCCCCCTCATCTATAAGAAGAACAACATTTTTTAAAATTTCAAATGTACTAAGTGCAACATCTTTATAAATCTATAGTCTTTGGTTTAGGCCTATTGGGGAAGCCAGCCATTTAAAACAATTGGCAACGCGCTACGTGTAGTACCTCAAAGGTAGTGTGGAAACCTACGTACAAACACTGGCTGGGAATAAAAACTTCGTGAAAATCCCCATGCGATTTTTTTGGGAAAAGCACTTTTTCGCTGGGGATTTTTGGGGATAATATATTATTATAAATTCAATTTTTGCAAGACCGATTGGGTCAAGTTGTGGGTCTTTTTCGCGGTATGATGAGAGAGGATGGAGAAGGTGAGAATGAGAAGAAAAAGGTTGATAAGAAGAAAATTGCTGATAAAAAGAAAGATGAAGAAATAAAAGAAAAGGATTTGGTTGAATATATTTTTGTGGAGGCTTTTTCACTTGGTAAAAAATTGCGTATTGGTTGTGTTTATAGACCTAATCGTAACGTTGATATAACTAAGTTTATGAAAAAATTAGAAACGATAACCTTGCCATTTACTGACATTTTTATTTCTGGAGATTTCAACTCAGATATGCTTACTCAAACCTTTTTAGCTGATAATATGATGTCAATTGGGCTAACTCCCATAAATAACTGCCTCCCAACGCACTTCACATCAACAAGAAATAGCCTTCTTGATATATTTTTCGTTGGAAATGTTACGTCTGTTCTTTTCTATGATCAAATTGCAGCGCCATGTTTTTCAAAACATGACTTGATATTTGCATCCTATGATTTTAAATTGATACGCGAACAAGAAATGCACACTTATCGTGATTTTAAAAATTTAAATATGCAGCTTTTAATCAACAAGTTTTTAAGTATTGACTGGAATGAGATTTACACCATTCCCTCAGTTGACTCACAATTGTCGTTTATAGAATGTAATATACTACATCTGTATGACTTATTTGTTCCAATAAAAAGAAAACGTATTTCAGGCAACTATAAACCTTGGTTCAATCAATCAATAAGGCATCTCATTGAGCAAAGAGATATTACATACAAAAGGTGGAAACGTTATAAAACCACGGAGTTATACGATGAGTACCGCCGATTAAGAAGGGATAGAACAACAAAAGCTGAATATTATTCTCAACGTTTTTCCAGTGCGCTTAATTCGAAAAAAAACATGGCAAACTATAAAAGAAATCGGTATAGGGAGAGTAGAAAATAACAGAAATTTTTTGGCTGACGTAAATGAAATTAGTAATACTTTTATGAATATACCTATGGTTGATTCCAACCCTGAATACTACGATTTCAACAATTCCTCACCAACAAATTTACAAACCACATATACAATACATAATTCAACTGAAAATTGTTCCTCTGGCAACAACCATAACTCCAATTTGCACACTGATTCAGGTGAAATATTTGAATTTAAATGTGTTAGTCAATTTGATATAGTATTGTGCTGTTCAAAAATCAAGTCAAATGCCGTTGGATTTGATAATATGCATCCAAAATTTATTAAAATACTTTTGCCATTTCTTTTACCTTATATTACATATCTTTTCAACAACATCATTACAAAAAGTTCTTACCCACTTAAATGGAAATATGCAAAGATTATTCCAATACCTAAATCAAACAAGGAGTTTAGGCCAATTGCAATCCTTCCATTTCTTTCTAAAGTCTTTGAAAAGTTGTTACATTCTCAAATAAGAGATTTTGTCAAAAAAAAATAACTTACTTACTGAAAGGCAATCAGGATGTCGTCCAAAGCATAGCTGTGTCACAACTCTGTTGAGTGTTTCAGAAGAAATAAGGCAACAAATTGATAATGGAAAAGTGGTTATCTTGGTACTATTCGATCACTCAAAAGCCTTTGTATGATCTAAGTAACATACATAAATGGGCACTTGCAAATGGGCTTTGCCTCAACCCGAAAAAATCGAAATGCATCGTAATTCATAAGCGATTACTTAATCTTGATCCTGTTTTGGACGTTAAACTAAATAACAAGCAAATCGAAGTCGTAAACTCTGTCAAAAACCTCGGAATTATATTCAACGACATTCTCACCTGGACAAATCACATCAACATTGCTGTGGGACGAACATATGGAATGTTAAGAACACTCTGGGCCACTCAACATTGCACTCCTTTAAATATTAGAATACTTCTTGCTAAAGCTTATTAAATACCATCTTTGCTCTATGGGTGTGAAATTTTCTCAAATTGCGATGCTGTTAGTAAACGTAAACTAAAATCCATCTACAGAAATATTGTGAGATATGTTTTTGGTATCAGAAGATATGGCTCAGTCTCCATGTTTAACACAAAACTTTTTGGAATCTCGTTTGAAAACCTCCTTAAACTACGAACTCTTTTGTGTTTGCACAAGATTGTCTACACAAAACTTTTTGGAATCTCGTTTGAAAACCTCCTTAAACTACGAACTCTTTTGTGTTTGCACAAGATTGTCTATGAGAAAACACCAAGGTATCTACATGACTTACTTAGATTTGGGAGATCCATTAGGGGTAAAAGAATTATCACCATTAGATATAGAACGCTTGTATCTGAATGGCAATTTTTTATCAATGCCATACGCCTTTGGAACGAACTGCCTCACATCCAGCTATATAGTAACGCATCAAAATTTAAAATTGAAGTTCTAAAACTATACGCTTAACGTCTCAAATGATTGTTTAATGATTTGGTGTTTATGATTTTGTTTTTATGATTTTACATTTTTCAATTACTTTTAAATTATTTTTATGATAATAAATTTAAAATTGTTGTTAAAATGTTTAATGTTTAAATTAGATATGATTATTTATTATAATTTTTTAAGTTAATTCTTATTAACAAATTAACCTGTTTAGCTTTATAAAATCCTATGCTGTAATTATAAGATTTAATCTTGTAGCATAGGACAGTCAATGAAATAAATAAATAAATGTAAATGTAAAGATGCAATGAAAAAAAAAAAAAAAATAGTTTTAAATATGCTTTTTGTACCAACTAGCGTTACTTCTGTTGAACTAGTCTTTTTCTGTACTAAATACAACCAAAATCAATATTTGCAACAAAATAAAATATAAGCTATTAGAATTAATAAGAATAAATACACACTTTAAAATAATGCAGCTTGCTGTGACAAATTTATTCAATCATCTCAAATGTACTTTTTAAACAAACAACATGTAAAACAAAATTACATTGGCTGATGATCGATATATGCATATTTTTCCATTAACATAATATTATGTATTTTATTTTTAAGAAAATGTGGGGATAAGAAAATAGCTATTTTGGGGATGAAAAATCGCACATTGGGGATAAGGCTTAAAATAAAGCTGGGAACTCTGGTATAGTTAGTTTTTTTGCAAAGGTAAACCGTGCTACCAGACAAATCATGGGATGAAATGAAATAGAAACAAATTACCATACACTGGAAAAAATTTTTACAAAATTTGTTTTTATAAACTGAATATGGTTGAAACCAAAGCATTAAAAGCAAAAATTAACACAAATGTCACAAAATTTAAATTGAAAATGTTGAGTGAAAACACTAACCGACATCACCATTTTGTTGAAACTATTTTGCTTTTTTTTTGCATCACTTTTATTATAATTTTACTAGGAAAAAGTTCTTAATTTTCACAAATCCAAAAAATATTTTTTATTAATTTTCATAAATTTGTTCCTACGGTGGATTTTAAACTGAATGAATTATGTTATTCATAGCTATTCTAAAATACGCGTCAAAGAAGTGAACATTTACATTAAAACAAAAACAATTCAAATTTTAGACATTTTTATGAAACTCTGTATGTCTGGTGAAAACTAAAAAAGAATCAACACATGTATATTTTTCGCAAACATATTTGAGTTATGCACGACTAGGTACTTGCTGAGAGGGATCGAGTTACTTATTATACTTTGGTTAAAACATTTAATGAAAGTTAGGTTAAGTTAAAAATATTTTAGTAGTACACAATTTACTATTTTTTAAATAGTATGTTACTGTGTTGAAAACAAATATTCCTGCTGGTAGTGTAATAAAAATAAATTTTTTATTTTGTTTATTCACATAAATTGATTATATTCGTATTTGGTTATAAGCCTCATAGTGGATAGTCCACGATTTGGCTGCAACTAAAGGATGTGACAATTTTAATAAATTTTGATTTTATTAAATTTTTTTTTGCAAATATATGTATATCAGTGGCATTTTAATATAATATCTTAAGTCAAATTTTAGAAGTTGAAAAAACTGTTGTTAATCACACGAATTTTATTCAAATAATATTTTTATTTACGTTTTTAAAATTTTGTATTAAAGGGGAATTTTTCTAAAATTTTGGTTTATTTTAAAATTTAATAAAAATTAAGATGTTATGTTAAAATGTCACAAAACTTAGAAGATTTTTATCATATATTATTTTGTACAAATTTAGCACATTTTTTTTTAGCAAATTTTAAGAATTAAACATTTTTTGTCTTAGCATTTTATTGTTATGATTTTTAGCATATATTCTTAATTATCAAAAAGTAATTTTAATTTCTGGGAATACAAAATTTAAATTTTCAAAGGATTTTGTTATTCGTGCTTAATTCCCAGTTTTTATTATTGATAAAAACAATTGAAATTTATTGTTGATGGGATAAGCCATTCCTATGCGCATTTCACTGGTTGCTTAGGCCAGATCATCAGGAAACTTCATCCATAAAGATTTTAGAAGTGTTTTTATCAATAATAAAAACTGGGAATTAAGCACGAATAACAAAATCTTTTGAAAATTTAAATTTTGTATTTCCAAAAATTGAAAGCTATGGCAACACAGTTAATAATGTTTTGTTTATCTATATACGTGCTCAGCAAAATTCCCTACAAGAAATGCATAACCAAAACCAAGGCCCATCTATCAGGTCTGCTTACTTGTACAAAAACAAAAAACGATTCTTTTTAGTTGTCAAAAATTGACTACCACATATACAAAGCAAAAGGAAAAAACGTGTATGTGTGGCATACTATAAACGTATACATGCACATGTAAACAACTTTTGATAACTAAAAAGAACATAAACAATGATCATCAGGCTTCTTGCGCAGACCTTTTCAATGGGCCTTGACCAAAACTAAAAAAATTACTAACACACTTGCAACAATTTTACATTAGTTGTTCCACTCTAACATGTATGTTAGAATAGTACAACTAACATTTTCAAAATAATGCCAATATTTTAATATATTTTTGTCATACGCGTGTAAAAATTTGTGAATTTCTTAAATTTAATATTTGCGATTGGTATTTAAGAAAAAAAGTAAGAAAAAAATTACTATAAAAAAAGTGACACCGCCAAAAAGATGTAATCAGAATGCTAGTGGTAGAGGGCGTACTGATGGCGGCTTCAGAGGACGTGGTTCTGGACTATCAGGAAACAACAGAGGTATGTGCGAATGGTGCAGATAATTAAGGAACAAAAAGAATTATTAAAAATCCTGATGGCTTTTCAAGTATGTATTTAATTTTTTGCACACAAATTGGTAACAAAATAAAATGTCTTTTTAAGATCTACGATTAATTGATTGGGCACACGTATGTTTACCTATATTTCCAGACCCATGCAAGAAGTGGAACGTTAAAGAGCAGCCTCAGAAATAAGGGTATGTGGTATTTACTTTACTGAAATCTAATTTCCTGACTGTAATTAATGAACTTAGATTATATTTTTTTAATAAAAAATTTAATTTAAAATGAAAATTAAAAAAATGTATTTTTTTTGTAAAGGTTAGTGCTAACCAATATTTACGTTATGGCTAACTAGTTAGCATTAACCACTATTTTTGTTATCATTGACTAATAAAAAGCAGGAGAGTAAGCAGTACAGATATATGTTCCGAAGTCAAGTGGAATTCATTAGTTAGAATGAGAGGCAAAATCACATGTACACAAGAGTTTCGGTTAGTATTTTCATTTTGCTCTTAATAAACTAATAGAAACTTTAACCAATATATTGGTCAACACTACCGGTCATATAACTAGTAAAATGACCGGTAGTCTTCTTGTAGGGTTGTTAATTGCGGTTGATTTACATAAACAAAAAAATGTTGTTAAAAAAAGTTGTTTTGTTCACAGCGATGTAATTTTATCAGGTACATCCGCAACGCAACGTTACTTTAACGTAAGAGTACCTATTTCCACAGTAGCTTGGTAAGGAAAACGGAACAGCTGATCCGCAACGTTTACGTTTAAGTAAGAGTAACGAGGCCTTTAGCGGTAAGCGGGAAATTTAGCGATTTTCCAATAACTCTCAGCGGCACATATTCGCTACAAAAAACTTTTTCAAATTTATAATTTACAGATTTTGTACTCTTCTTTTTGTTTTTCTGGCTAAAAACTACTTGATTATGTTCACGGATTGTATATAACATTTTTTCCGATTTTCATTTAGTATTTTATTAGGGCAGTATGTGACAATTCACAACTTTAAAATTAAAGGTAAGGTAAGGTTATTTGCCTTGATAGATCCCAAGCAATATAATTCATTAACTTTCATCTAACTAATTTTATCTTATAGCTTAAAACGGCAAATAATTAACAAAAATAGCGTAAATAGTTTAAACATTTCTGCGTTTACGTACTAACGTACTTAGTTTGCCATTCGGGGTGAAACTGTTTTAATATTCATCTAAAAACCCATAGAGTATATATATTCTGGGTTCTTGAGTAATTCTAAGTCGATTAAGCCATGCCCGTCTGTTGAAATCACACTCACTTTCAAATTACTCAAACGAAAAGGTAAATATTGATATCAAATTGTTTAAAATATAACAATCAAAATCTGAATACTACTCGCTAAAACGTATTTAATACCAATTTTGTTGTATGGGTGTGAACTTTTTGCAAGTTGTGACACAATAAGTGAAAATAAACTTAATGTAACATTTAATAATTTTATTCGTTATGTCTATGGATTAAAACGTCGAGCACGAATTTCAACATTTGCAATTAAATTATACGGCATTTGTTTTAAAGATCTGCTAAAAACGCGTATCTTAATTTTTCTGCACAAAATCATCTACGTGAAACAGCCTGAACATCTATATGTAAAACTAAATTTCTCAAATATCGAAAGTAGAGGAAAAAGACTAATACCATTTAGACACTATAGCCTTATATCATTGTGGCAATTCTTTATCCATGCCATTTATCTCTGGAACTCAATTCCCGTGTGATTTTATGGTGTTTTGAAGGTCATACCATTTTTGTGTTGCTCGGTGCGCTTTCGGCAAATGAAGATCACACCAAAACACACAAAAGCGGGACACTAAAATATCACACGTGTGATTTAAGTAGGCACATGTGATTTGAGTAAATGGGATTTGCAGAACAGGCCTGTATATCTAGATTTGAATAAAAATGTTTAGGTTTAGCGGTATTAAAAAAATTCCAGCTAAATTAAATATCTAGCGGTTTTGAAGTCCGACTTGGTGGAAAATGTTCAAAAAAAGTTGGCAACAGTGGTTGCCATGTTGTGCGTTATTTTTACTATCGTGGAAATTATTTGCTTATTCCACCGTGTGCACATATCACCGTTTACGTCAAAAAATACTTAAAAAAATCAAAGCGTGCCGCTGGACGTGATGAAATAAATACATTTTTAGCCAATTTTAATTTAATTATGGTCAATATCTTATTTATAGACCTAGGTATATTTATAGCAGGTAGCCGCGAGATTACAACAATTGTACAATAAAACAAACAACAGGGCTTTTTATTGTTGTTATGTGATACGAACTGTCAAAAAGCAAACGGGTTGATAAGAGACAAAAAAGACAAAAGAAAAAGACAAAAAACTTGTTAACAGTTTGTATCACAAAACAAGCAAATAAAAAATAAACAGCTGGCTTTCCGAGACTACCTGCTATATATATCTTGCCATAGGCTATGAAACAAAACATCGACAAAAAATCGTCACATGGCGTAGTGCTGCCACCTGTTTATTCAATCATGTTTGTGCATATGAAAATGATTATTTTAACGACTACATGGCTGCAGGTTGTTGTCTGTACTTATTTTGTCGTTGTCGTCATTTCTATTTTTGTGTACTACAAAACAGAAAAAGTGCTGCTAATAAAAAAAATATTTAGAGAATAAGAGCTTCAAAAAAAAAATTTTTTTTTTGTTTAACTGAAAAAAATTGGCTTGAAACAAGAATATTACCTCGGCTCAACTAGGCTTGCTACCTTTTTAAATTGCCAAAACTTTTCATATATGCTATTATGAGGCATATAACCGAGTTCGAATATACAGGCCTGTTCTTTTTATTTATTTATTATTTTTTTTTATTATTTAAGGTCTACGGAATAAATCCTTACAGACCAATTATAAAAAATTTTTACATAATATATACAAAATAATAATAATAAAAAAAAGGATATAGACATCCATTTAATTATACTGATTTAGTTGCATAATAATATAACGTTTAATGACATTAACATTAACAGAAAAATCAATAAGAAAATAAAAATCATTATAATGTTTACATAATTTTCTTAGAGGATCAGAATTAGCATAATTAGTTTGTAAAACTTGTAAATATATTGGAATGTAGAAACGAGTTGATCGATGAGGTACATTAAAATTTATGTTGCTGAGTAGGAAGTCAGAACAGACTGCACCATTTATTAGGTTGAATAAAAATGAAACGCTAAGCATAGTTCTTCTACTCTCCAACGTTGGTAATTTTATAAATGCAAGCCTTGTAGTATAAGGAGGAATAATGACGTTAGGATTCCATGTTGAATTACCCAAGCAAAAAAGAAGGAATTGTTTTTGGACTGATTCAATAATGTTTTTCAGATAATCCGCACTCGGATCCCAAATAACAGATCCATATTCCAAGATTGGTCTGACTAAAGATGTATATAACCGCTTAGTAATGATTGGTTCAGTAAACTCCTTAGCCCATCGTTTTATAAAAGCTAACATACCTCGAGCTTTGTTTACCATCATATATATGTGTTTCTTAAGATTTAATTTAGGATCTAAAAGTATTCCAAGATCTGAGATTTCCTTAACCAGTTCAAGTTGATGTCCACCCAGTGAAAAGTTAAATAAAGTGTTATCGTTTCTTGAAAAACGCATATGTTTACATTTGTTTAAATTGAGTTCCATTAAATTAAGCACGCACCATTGAAATAGTTCATCCAAATCATGTTGCAGCAAATTTTTGTCAATGTTATTGTCATAACTATGAAATATCTTCACATCATCAGCATACATTAAGACGTTACAGTATTTAATTACGCACGGCAAGTCATTGATGAATAAGGAAAATAAAATTGGACCAATATGGCTTCCTTGGGGCACTCCAGAACTTACGATAATGTTTTTTGATGTAGTATTATTGAAAACAACATTTTGTTTTCGGTTTGTTAAATATGATTGAATCCAATTTAAACTCCCGAGTGTAAAGCCCATAGCATGAAGCTTTATCAGAAGTAATTTATGATTGACTTTATCAAAAGCTTTACTAAAGTCCGTGTAGATACAATCTGTAAATTTCCTTTTAATAAATCCACGATTTACTATAGTAGTCAGCTGCATGAGATTAGTAATTGGTGAACGACCTTTTCTAAAACCATGTTGACAGGAAGATAGTAGGGACGAGATTTGATGAAGGAGATTGTCGGTAACACACTTTTCAAAAAGTTTAGGGATTGCACTTAACTTTGCTATGCCTCTATAGTTTGTGACACATGACTTACTGCCAGATTTAAATAGCGGAATAATGAATGAGTCTTTCCACAACTGAGGAAAGTAACCATATTTTAAGGATAAATTAAATATTATGCTTAATGGAGTAGCTATTGCATGTGCGCAATTCTTCAGAACACAACTTGGAACACCATCAGGACCCATGTGGTATGAGGACTTAACAGATTTTAAGGAGTCTAAAATCTGGTTTGTGTGGATTGGATAGAAATGTATCATTTGGTGGCATGCAATTGGATGTGGGTAATCGTTTAAATCATATTGGAAATCAGAGTAAGTGGTGGAAAAAAAAATCAGCAAACAGGTTACTTATTATCTGATCGTCACTAGATTCGTTAGCTCCGTACTTCATTGTTTTTGGGAAGCCACCAGATTTCTTTTTAGAATTAACAAATTTATAAAAAGATTTCGGGTCACAGTTAAAATTTTGTTTCATATTAGATAAATAGTTTTTGTACAGCTTTGTGTTTAATAAGTTATATTCAGCACGTGAAATCGCAAATCTGCTATAATCACCCAGCAAGCCGGTTATTTTATATTTTTTAAAGCGTTTATTTTTTATGTTTTTAAGTCTGGATAATTCTTTTGTGCACCACGGAGGACCAGATTTTGTACGCATTGCTAATTTGGGAACACATTCATTAAAAAAATTTGATAAAGTTTCATAAAATTTTGCTATCATGGAATCAATAGCTGCTGGAGTATAACAAGGAATTGATAGAAGATCGTGCCAATTTGTATTATATAAAAGATGTTTTAAGTCATCGTAGTTACATTTTTTGAAACAGAAAACCTTTTCGTGTTGATTTGTTGAGTATGCGTTACTTTTAAATGGAACATTAAGGCTGATATCTAGAGTAGGATGAAAGCGATCCTCGGGTGCTGTAATTGGATCAGCGCGCCGCAAGGAACAATCGGCTGGTTCATTTACAAAAACCAGATCTAGTAATTTACCATACAAATTGTAAACTCCGTTTACTTGAAAAAGGCATAGATCATATAAGCTATTCAAAAATTCGAACACCCAGTCAGCGGCTTTTATAGGAGTATACATATAAGAGTCAGGTACAAATTTCCATATAACATTTGGTAAGTTAAAATCACCAAAAGCAAGAATAGGGTCACTTGGGGCGGCTAGTGATACTACTGATTTAATAAGCGAAGCATGCTCTGTGTAAATAAGTTGATTATTATTTTGGCTTGGTGGGATGTAGGAACAGGTCATAAATATTATGCTGTTATGGAGTTTTATACGTATGGCAATAAATTCGATGCCTTTAGGGATATTGCAGTTTACTTCTTCAGATGAAAGCATGTTAGAAATAGCTATTAGTACACCTCCTCCAATTGTAGCAGTATCTCTATCGAGTCTATAAATATTAAAATTACTGCAAAAAATTTCGTTGTTGAGGATATTTTTATTTAACCAAGTTTCAGTGAAAATAATTACGTGGTGGTTAAATGTAAAACTATCTATGTAAAGTTTGGACAATTTTGTGTTTAACCCAAAAACGTTTTGGTAGGTAATGAACAGTTGGTTATCGTTGTCAGTTATCAGTTTTTTGGATTTGATGACAGAATTGAGGGAACCCGGGCAATATTATTTATACTCTGGCTTGCTTTCGGTATATATTCCCTTACCAATGTATTATCGGGCCAGAAACGAGGATCAATTATTTTATTGTATATATCTGATGAAACGGTTATCTTAAAAGACGTAATGCTTCTTGGTTGAGAATAAGAAAATTTATGAGTTAAAATTTCATCGCTAGAATTCAGCTTGGTTTTAATATAGTAGTTTAAATCATCTACAGTCGTTTCAGCAGCAAAACGGGATACAAATACATGTTTTTTTGGTGGTATAACTCGAAGTTTACGAGGAGCGTTTTCGGTATTGTTTGATATAGGATTGTGTAGTTTCGTTACATCAGAAAATGAAAGTTTCTCGGCAGTTTTGTTTTCGGTTATCTTGGAAGTAGACGGGATAACATCGTTATGGTTATCAACAGCATTACCAGAATTAATAGGGTTTATATTAACGGTATCAGTCTTACTTGCAATTCTAGCTGACTTACGTCTAGGGGACAATTGCGATGGAGAATGTTGTTGTCTTAAAATCACATTTTTTGAAAGTGATTTCAAATCACAAGAAAGGTGTTCTGGGCATATTATTTTGTGATTTCAAAACGTTCAGCTACGTAAACAACTTTTTGAAATCACTTTGTTATTTTTGCGACTATTGTAAGTTGGCCGTTACAATAAATTTCTTAAATAAAATATTCCATGTGTTGTTTATTAATTTTTTATGCAATAAGCTATTTTATTTACAACAAATCGTTTAAAATTAAGAAAATTCGATGAAACTACAAAATGATATTTGCTTTTGTGACTTCTGTTGTGATTTCAGGTTTGTTTTTTTAGTTGAATTAAAGTTCGCTTTTTTGCTAACAGCGGCATGAAAGCAAAGTCTAATATTTATTAAAAACCACAGGGAAAAATCGCTTCTATCTCTAATTTGGCTAAAATTCGCAAAAAATTGCAAAATTGGAAACTAACCCTAAAATCTATTTGAAATCTCTAAATGGATTAAAAAAACAAAATGTCGAAAAATAAAACAAAAAAAATCTGCACAATAGCGAAAATTCGCGAAAAAAATTTATATTTCAAACAAGCCATAACATTGATTAAAACTCCCTAAAACTGTAAGGAATGGCAAAAATTCGGTAAAAATTGCTAAATTAGCGGAAATTTGCAAAAATTTGCTAACAGCGGCATGATAGCAGAGTCTACTTTTATTTATAAATCGTTAAAGCTGAAAAGAATCCGAAAACTTACAGGAACAAATCGCTTCTATCGCGAACATGGCTAAAATTCGCAAAAAAATACAAGATTTGAAACAACACTAAAACTAATTTGATATCGCTAAATCGGTTAAAAAAACAAATTATCGAAAAATAACATAAAAAGTGTTAAATAAAAATTAGCTATAATTTTGAAAAACAAACCCTTTGTGTTTACATGTGCTTTCGACAATTGAAAATCACACCGAACAACACAAAAACGGTGTGATTTACAGAACACCACAAAATCACACGTGTGATTTTAAAAGCACATGCGATTTCAAATCACGTGATTTTCAGAACATACCTGATAATCAAGTTATGTGAATATAGAAAATAAAAAATCATATAAATTACACCGATATCAGGCTTATAGTTTTGCAACAGAGTTGCATACTGTATAAAAAATAGTTAAAATTATAACAAGATATTCTAACACTGATACCAAAGGCAGACACTAATTTTTAACGAGTAGAGAGTTGATGCCCAAAATTAAAAAATATAATTCTTTCTATCTTTGGATGGATTGTGGTTTCGAAAACTAAAAAGATCTTAGTAAATGTTGCTAATGTGACTATAACGCCGTTAATTTCCTTTACTGTTCCCTTTGATGACTGTGATATATGGCATACATGGCAAATGTGCTTATATCGCTAAATGGACCATAACGTTAATACTTTATATTAAATTAACTTATAGCGGCAAAATAAACAGATAAAATGGACTTTATCGCTAATGTGACTATAAGCGGTTGTGACTTTAAACGAAAAGTACATAAAAGAAGTCGTTTTATTATACCCTTCACCGAAGGTAAAAGGGTATATCGATGCCTTACTTTCTAAGCCTTGTATCTAAAAAAATACAACTTTTCAGGAGAGAGAAAAAACGTTTCATCTTTTTATACTTCGGTTTTTGGGTAAAACTTCAAATGCAATTATTAAAGGATTGATTACATCTATGTATATTAGTAGTAATTGTATACTTATCTTCTTTAGTTTAAGCATGAAACGCATATATTGAGATACGAGCTTGCTGCATTAACAGTAATATTAATTCTTGATACTTGATGAATTAGTTGCGCGTTTGTTGCACTCATAGCTATACAAACAAATAACCCCGTTATACCAAAATTATCCAATGAAACCCATATTTAATAAATCACAGAAAAAATTAAAAATGGATTTTAATCATCCAATTCACAAAATCAAGTTACTAAAAATTTTAGAAATTGAAAATTAAAAATTTTTTTTTATAGTAAATGATATTTTCAATTTTAATTTAAAATATGATCAAAAAACTATAAGATTTCAAGAAATGTGTTAATTGATTCAATTACAAAAATAATCGAGAAAAAATATATTATTCAATTACCTCATTAGATTGAAATGAAACAAATAATTAATGAATAAAGTAATAGATGAGCAATCCAGTAATAAGATTATTTGTTAGATTCAATTAAAATTTTTATTAAATAAATTATTATAAATAATTGAAATTTAAATTAAAAATTTTGTTATTAAAATCAAAAACAAACAAAATTTAAATACGCCCTTAATTCTATCCGGTAATATAAATTGATATTGTGGTCGAATTAAGTTTCGTTAGATTCGAAGTTATACATAAAAACTTTTTTCATGACCGCTTCAGAATTAATCACAGGTTCCATATAAATCCTCCTCCAGAAATGCCGGACAAATATATTTTTATATTGGAATGTAGCAACTTTTTCACTCTGCCCAATTTTGTGATGTTTGTTTTATAACTTATCAAAGATCCAATACAAAACTTCCTCCCGAAAAGCCTAATATAATTTATTTCAGAAATGTGTCACAAGGTTACATATACTATGTACATAAGTACATGAATACTAACATATCGCACTGCTTCCTCTAAAGAGAGTCAACTCAAGATTTTTCCATTTTCACTTTTTGCACAAAATCGATGTACAGTGGGCACTGTAAAAATCTTAGATCAGTTTCTTTAAAATTTTACTTAAAAATAATACAATTGTATCCCCCTTTATAGTATAAGACTACATATAAAAAGAAAACATGTTTTTGTCTCCACTGAAAATATATAAATTTTGAGTTAACCCCCTTTAGAGGAGCGCACTGTACACACGTACTTATGTTATATTTTATAAACATGGCATTATATTAGTTTATCATCTTGTTTTCGGATTTTTGGAAAATAATTTGCTTTTGTTGAAAATCTATAGATTTGCTTGCTTCTAATCTGGCTATTGAGAGTCGGAGTTTTGAAGGCTGTTGTGATATCTTGCATAATTCCTGACATATTTCGTATATAACATTTGTTTTGCCATAGTTCGTGTTCAAAAGGTTTGTCGTTTTATAAAACCATACAATTTAGAAAAACTATTAAATTTTGCTGAATAACCTTTCTAATATATGAAATAGGATAAATAGTTTAGGCCCTAATTTTGTAAAACACTACGCAACGTCAAAGAATAACAATGAAAGCAAAAACAAATTCATAAATATTTTGTAATTTTGTTGTTGCCTCTAACAGAAATTCACATTGGTTTTTAAGATTTCATACGCTTGTGGCGTTGAAAATTTTAAAACGGTAAATAAATTTCTGTACAAAGCAACAACAAAATTACAAAATATTTATGAATTTGTTTTTGCTTTCAATATAATACTTTGGCGTGCGTTGTGTTTTACAAAATTAGGGCCTTAATATTTCTGTATGTCACTTAATATAAAATTCAATCAACTTACCCCAGAACCAGGGATGTTAGATGTGACGATTTTACGATGAATTTACCAAAATGACGATTGACGATTTTTTACCCCCCGTTTCCACATGCAAGTACAAGTTCGAAAAACTCAACACACTCACACTTTTTCACTAACATTCACACAATTTTTGTATTTGCAGCCAATCGGCTGTTTCCTCGATTTTTTGTTGATAATACGTATACACTACTTGCAAGTAATTACTTGCATGTGGAAACGCCGGGTTATGTAGAGTCACTAACGTTTTGACGATTTAATCCCGTCAATAAATTTACTTTAAACTTTAATCTGGCATCAATTTTATAACACTTTAATCTGGCAAGAAGGTTTGTAAGATGTGACGATTTTTCGTCATTTTAACGATTTTTTTGAGAAAATAGTGCCGGTTCACGGTTCGTCAAGTCTTCAGTTTTTAGGAGAGAGTGAAAAAGAAATGGCCTTCTCTTTTCCCTTCTCTCCTAAATGCTCAAGACTTGACGAGTCAAACATGACATGTGTGAACCAGCACATACAATAATATGACGATCGACGATTTTTTGACTAAAAGTAATAGTGTTATGACGATTTTCTGGCATCGATAGAACACACAAGAAATATTTACAATTATATTAAAAACAGTCCAAAACTTAAAAATCAATTTTTCGAAATACAAAAATTTTTGGAAATTAAACAAAAAAATTCCTCCCCCATCACAAACCAGGTGGATTTCATTAGAAGCATTACCCTACAAGAAGACTACCGGCCATTTTACTAGTTATATGACCGGTAGTGTTGACCAATATAGTGTTATAGTAATAGTATTTTTTTTTGTTTTGGTTATGCATTTCTTGTAGGGTAGTTATTCAAATTCTACAATTATAGAAATGCCATCGGTACTGCAAAAAATATACACTAGAGCCCCGATTTACGTCAGTCCTATCTGGTCCGCTTTTAAAAAATTGGTTAAATCCGCTTTGAGTTTTATGATTTCGATTTGCGTCGCCACATACGAATGCATTTTTCGATGAAGTCATAATCACATGTGAAGAATTTTTCTTTTTGTGTGTAAAAAGGCAAATCCCATTTAATTCTGTTGGGTAAGTTATTCTTAGTAAAATTGCGTGTTAGGAAGTAAGAAGTTACTTTTTAATAAGAAGTTGTGTAGAAAAATGAGTGCAATGAGAAAAAAATGTATTATTTTGGAACTAATATTGGACGTAATAAAATGTTTCAAGTCGGTTGATATAGACAGATTCCTTGGTTTTTAGCACCTTTAACAATAAAAACAATTTGCAATAGAGATAGCGCTAAAAGTTAATCATTTAAAAATAGCTCGAGTTAAAAGCAAATGAGATTTTATTTATTGTTTAATATTTTTCTGAATATGGATAAATCAATTAAAAAATATTTTTGTTATGCATTTATGTAAATATATTTTTTCTTATGTTTTCTTTTTATATGATAAATATATTCAGCTCATTTGCTGAAATAAATAGAGTAAAACTTTCTTGCTAAAAATTTATATTTTCGAACCAATCCATGCAATAAATTGTCTTTAATTTGTAAAATTTATATATTTGACGTTTTGTTGACGATTTTGTTAAATTTTCGTGACGATTTTGACGAATTTTGTTAAAAATTTTGACGATTTTTGAGGAAAAAAGTCTAACAACCCTGCCCAGAACTAACTTCTTAACATCAAAAGAACTGATGACGATTGCACGGTATCAACACAAAATATTATAGCTGGCAAAAGAAGAGCTCGAACCACAATTATCTTTAATGAGACTGTTAAGGCCATGTCAGATAAAACTATTGCTTCGCGTTGCGTTAGAGATTCGCTTTGACATCCAAGATGAAATATTCATACTAAGTTATACGAAACATGTTACATAAAGTACTCTTAACGCATAGCGAAGCGAAAAGTTAGGCATCTCTCATCTTTATGCGCGCTTTGACAATCTGATAGTATAAAAATTGTGAATTGGTGTAGGTTCATACAGTTTTGTTTTATAGTAGTTTGCTCCAGTTGAAAGTAGATTTGAATATCACCTCTTGAACAACGTTCCAGACTAAATTAACGCAATGACGAAATTTTTAAAATTCCTAACTGTTTAACAACTGTACATATTAAGACAAGAGTTTGACGCAGTAATGAAAATAGGAGTAAATGAGATACGTGAATATAATTTATCAATATTTACAGAATTGAGACAAAGTACTGAAATAACAAGTTGTTGCAGTAATAAAACACAAAAATAGCAATCGTTTAATATGAAAAAGTCAAAACCGTATTTTTTTAAGTTACGAGGTTGAGGAAGTTAGGCATCGATATACTATAAGTTTGTCATTCCGTTTGTAATTTCTACAATATTGATCCTACACCCTATAAAGTATATATATTCTGGGTTCATATGAAAAGCGAAGTTGATTAACCGATGTCCGTCTGTCTGTTGAAATGGGGTTTCCGAAGACCCCATATATGATGGGGACCAGGTTATTATACATTTATGTCACATATGGTCCGGAATTGTTTGCTATTGAAATTCAAAAAGATCGGTCCACAAATGGCTGAGATATGAGCAAAAAACCACGACTACCCCTAATTTTTCCCAAAAATCCCTTGTGGTTGTGGTATTTTTATTACTTTTTGCTGTATATCTGGGGAACGGCAAGAGCCAAAGTTTCCAAATTAGGTACATACATTAAGGTTGCCAATACACACCATCCTACAAAATGTGGGCGGGATTGGAGAAGTGGGTGTGGTACCTCCCGTACAAAAAAAAATACAAATTGTATAAAAACCTACATTTTAGGGCTGCCATATGTATGTCCAATGGATATGACTTATATACCAAAATATCGGAAATTTTTTATAGAACATATTTTATAAAAAAACTCGGAAAAATCGGTTCAGATACGAAAAAGTTATGGCCAAAATAAATACTGAAAAAAATACTGAAATCCCAAAATATCTCTTTTTATACCCTTCACCGAAGGTAAAAGGTTATATATAAGTTTGTCATTCCGTTTGTAATTTCTACAATATTGATCCTACACCCTATAATAATATATGTTCTGGGTCCTTATGAAAAACGAAGTTCAAATCCAGTTGTCTCTTATCCCCCCCTTACCATTTCTTTACATATATTAGCATAATGCCCAAAATGATTTTTGTTATCACCCTTCTTTATTATTTCATCTATTTAACGAAACAATTTTAACAAATAGAAACGGGGAATTTCTAATTATTTTTGCTACTTAAAAACTCGTCAAAAAAGCTAAATCTACGGTAAGACAACACTGTCTATACTAAAAGAAACAAACAAACACACATACATGGTACAAACCATTTTGGAGAATATAGGCCACTTTTGTGTTATGGTTTACAACTTTGCTGAGTTGAGTTGACACAACTGAGTTGAGTTGTGAAAACTAAAACGGGCCATATTTCATTTTAAAGATATTCAAACAACGTTCGTTTATGGTTCAGTCGTCTAGGGGGTTGAGTTTAGAAAGCTGAGTTCAAATCTTGGGTTTTCAAAGAGAATTTTTTTTAATTTTTATGTTCTAAAAACGATTGTAAAAAAATATTTACCAGTTTTAGATTTTTAAATTTAATTTATAATGAAGTTTTTAGATATGTGAATATGTATGTATATGTAAAAATTATTTAGTTTTTGTCTAGTTGCTCTGTATTCAGCTCGCACAATGGTGAAGGGTATATAAGATTCGGCACAGCCGAATATAGCACTCTTACTTGTTTTTCTTTTGTAATGCTTTTTCTTGTCATTTATAAAAAAACTGTAACTTTTTCGCTCAATATTTTCAATAAAATTTGTCATCGTTATTGTTGATAATATCTTTATTAATATTTTATGTTTGCTTTTTAAACTTTTTAAATTTAGCTCGTGTTCAAAAATTCAAACTTTGCACCAACAGTTGTGCAGTAAAGATACTTCGAAGTATCAGCATCAACACTGCAACTGGTAATTACGCATCAGCAACAATATTTTGCATCACTGCAGCAGTGATGCATAGTTTTCATGCAATTACGTACGTACCCAAAGTGTTCTGAAACTTTTACGACCTATACCACGTGCGTTTTTTCTTATTTAAAAAGCAGTTTATATGTATTTTTTATTTAATCTTACGTTAAAATAGTCCATGTTTAGATGTTTTTTAATAAATTCATTTGTTTTTACGTTATAAAATATATAATAAATAAGTATTTATATATATAATCTTAAAGAAAGTTTTAATACGAGCGTGTTTTTCCATTTTGTAAAAAAAATAATAATAAAAATGATAGTGGCACCACTGAAATATAAATACATAATAAACAAAAACAGCTGTTGACGACTGTAATTGCACCCGGCAGCATTTGCAGTCGTGTGTTCATGTAGCCAGCTGTGGTAAATGTGTTTAATGCAGTGATGTCAATTATGATTGTGTTGGTGAGATTACTCTTATCTCTTACATGCCCAGCGGGCGAAATATGCGGTTGCGAGGCATATTGCGAGGCCTTATTAAAGACCTTTTCTAAGGGTCATCTATGTTCGATTAAATTGTTGGGAATCAGGTAAGGTATTAAAACTTACAAAACATTTTCATGAAAGGGCGATTCAAACACCAGGGCCAGCATTATGCGAGGAAATATAGTTCATGCTTTCCATTCATTTTTCATCAGACCATTTAAAGTTAACTTACATTTATTGCTATGAAGACTTAAAAGCAATAAATAATAATACAATTATCGAAAAATGTTGAGTTATGGACAGACACAATCAGTTATTATTTAAATAAATTTAATTTGGAACCTCAGAAACTTTGCTTATTTTTTGGAAAAATTGCGCAGTTCACAATATTTGAAGTCTTTTTACAACCTAATACAATTCTTTCCAATATTTTTCGTTTTTTGCTCAACATACCTTTGTGAATTCTAACAATGAAAATTCATTTGCTCATACTAATGCAAATATTAAGTTTAAAAATATTCTGTAAGTATTTACCACCATTATAAAAAGAGAAGATTTTACTAGCCTATAATAAATACTTTTATTTACCAATAATATCTTCTAAATTTATATTGCAGTTTCGTAACAACAAAACATTTTTTAGGTTTGCGGATGTTAATTTATTGCGTTGTTTTGAGCAAATGTATTTCAAATCGGAAAATATTTGTTCGCAAAGATATGTTGAGGAGAAAAGCGACAAACATTTGAAGGAATTTTTTTTTAATATAGGATATAGCACCCCGTCTAAATTTTTCCAGAACTCAATAATATTTTCCCTGTCTGGAGGATTAATTTCGCTCCTAAGTATGATTAGTTCCGACTGGATGCTGAATTCATAACTCGCAATGTCGCACTTAAAGGGATTTTGGAATATGTTAAGTAGTGGTTTTATATCCTCAAAATCTTGAAAACGATCTTGAAAGTTTTAAAAAAGGTTTTCAAAAATTGCCAAATACTCAGATTTTTTCAAATATTTCTCCTTGTCATAAATAAGCAAAGTTTTAGGAAAGTTGAAAAAATCTTCATTATTTATTTCATTTGTTAATAAAAATAATTTGGTTTTAAAATTAAAAACAATCGTATATATGTCACTTAAATGGTTTCCCTTTCCTTGTAGTTCCAAATTTTGCTCATTTAAAATACTGCTTGTATCCGCCAGAAACGCAAGGTCTAAAACAGGGGTTTCCATTTCTTTGCACAATTGTGCATACCACTACAAACACATATTTTTATGCTCTTCAATTCAGTCGTCGGTGTGACTTCGACAAGTGTACATGTTTAGCGGATGCTATATTATTTTGTTTCAGCTTACACTCAAAAATATTGTGCGGTCAAAAATGCTTTTGGTAACATCCAATGCCTTGCGTGCAATATTTAGAGTCTAAATTTTAAGACTTAAATGCAGAGTAATATAACATTTTTATTTAATTTTAACATAATTTAAATTGTTGAAAATATTTAACAGCAAAGCTAGCGTAAATTTTATTTAGTAAATTTTTTTAACAATAACATTTACTGCAACGTTTAAGCTAACAATATGTGTTTTGTTTGTGAAAAAAATTCTTTGCTACCTGTAAAAGGGTCCCTTTTGCTTTCTTAAAAAAGACGTACCTAAATGCAGAAATTATTAAGAAACAAAATAGCCAAAAGAATTTGTTGGTATTTTGCTTGTAAAAATATTTTGGTTTCTGTACCAATTGCGTCGTTGGGTTTTTTCTTTCTTTGAAAACCCTTTTCTTAAGTAAGTAGAAATATTTAAAAAACAAGTAAAAAAGTCTTGTTTTGCTACAATTTATGTGTAAATAACCTGTACACATAAAAGCAAATGTGACAGTAGGTAAAATGTTTGGGTAAGAAGATGTGTTTTATTGATGTATTAATGAAACTTTATTGTTTCGCACTATTTTTATTGCTTACTTTTTTATGCTACAATTATTTGACCGAGCCCAAAAAGTTAAGGCTCAGTAAGTCTTTACTTTCTGTTCTGTTACGAACCAGCTGATTTGTTTTTGTTATTAAAAAACCTGTGAAATTGATTAGTTGTTCTGTTCTGTTGCGGTTCAGTTTGATAAAATCAAGAACTTGTAAAGTAATTGTAAGTTACCGCAAAATAAATAATAAAAAATTCGTTAATTAAATTTTATTTCTTCAAATTTATGTGCATAAAAGTTATTGAAATAAAACAATGGATGGTGCAAAACTAATAAATTTGTCATAAATGGCTACAGTTGCTACAGAAAAAGAAACTTTTACAATTTTGAAACAGAACGGCACGGAACAGAACAGAAACAGAAAGTAAAGACTAACAGCCATATTCATAAAAAGTTCTTATTTTAAGCTTATAGCATGTAATAACTATCAAACGCTTTTTGTCTAATAAACCTCCTATAAAAATTTGTATTCATAAAAGTACATTAACAGTTTTATTACTATTAACAGTTTGTGGCGATTTTGTGTTTAAGTATGGCAACTTTCTTTATATTTTACTGCCATTTTATTGCTAGTGATGCATGAAAATTCTTTTCGGTTCACATGATATTCTATATTAAATTAGTTTTTATTGTTATTTTTTAATTGTAGAACTTAAAAATTATTCTTATCAAATAAAACTACAATTTATTTTAGTTTCTAAACAAAATCTTGCAGAAAGGTAAATATACGATAAGAAATATACGATAAGAAAATATTCGAATAAAAAGTTTGTTTACTTTTTATTACCATCACTATTATTATGATTTGTTTATTCTATATTTTTTAATATTTTTGAACAATAATTCGTTAGTTTAAACAAAAAAACAACTTTTTTCAGTAATTTAATAAGTTATTAATGATAATATCTGCATTTGCCCCTGAACATATTCTTTTAAAGCATATAAAAATGTTTTTAATAATTAAACATATAACTTTAAATTGGTTGTCTAAAATAAAAAAAAAATTAGTTTAATGTATTTAACATGTCCATATTAATAAATAAAACATTCTTTTCATTATTTTTGAACATATTTCACAAAAATAATATCATAAAATGCAGGCACTTATCAAAATTTCATTTTATTTTTGGTTTAAAGAAGGGTAAATCGAACAATAAATTTTCTTACTTTATGAATGGTTTATTGAAGGTTTAATAGACTATTTTTCGTTTATGAATACAACTTTAGCAATTTTGCCTTATATTTGGTTAATTAACCATTAATAAATTTTTATGAATACGGCTGTAATTCTGCCTTTAACCTTACTAATTTATGGTAATTATTAAACGTAACTTTGACCTGTTATAATGACTTTATACATTTTTGCAGGCAAACTCATGTGCACATTTGGTATTTTCTAAAAAGTTATGATATACCATTAGCTAGAATAAAAATGTATGCACAGATGTTTGAAGTATGAGCAACCCAACACCGTGAATACCATTTCTATCCTGAACTAAAAAAAAATTCATTGACGTGCCTCTCTTTATTCGGCACTACTTACCTATGCGAACAAATTTTTTCGGATTTAAAATTTATTTGTTCCAAGCAACGTAATAAATTAAGTTCACCCCATTTGAAAAGCATTCTACTATTACAAAACTGCCATAAAAGTATAAATTTAGAAGATTTTATTTTATAACTTGTAGAACACAAGGGAAAAAAATTAAAAATTTTTTGTGTTGCTAGAAAATTTGTAGCAGATCTTTACCAATTCAATGTCGCTGATTTTAAAACTGCACTTTTTTTCTATCAGCTGTGATTTGCGTGCAATATTTATTTTTTATGAATTTTTAAAACATAAAAATCTTTAATTTTTTACAATTGTTTGATAAGATATTTGAAACTGATTTAGAGTCAAAAAGCTTCCGAATATAAAAAGTGTAGTTTTAAAATCAGCGGCATTGAATTGGTAAAGAATTGCTACAAATTTTTTATCAACACAAAAAATTTTTAATTGTGTACCTTTGTGTTATACAACTTATAAAATATATTACTAACATTTTATTTCGGCTGTAAATAAATGCATTCTCTCAATTTGCTTACTCTCTGGTACTCACTAACACACAACCAAAAAAATTTTGGAAATCCCTGGTCTAAAATGAACTCATGATCATTCAACTGTATTAATTCACATTCGTCTAAATTTTCAGTTTCCCAAAAACGCAACACCTCTTTTCTAAGATCGAATAACCTGTTTAGACAATCACCCCGACTAAGCCAACGAATTTCCGTAAACATTTTTAAGTCGTGGTGATTGGCGTTTACGTTTTTAAGAAAACTTACAAATTTTCTGTGCGTTAATGAATGATGAGCCCCCCGTATTCTATTGATTATCCGCTCTGCAGTCTTAATAGCGGCATGATCACTTATAAATTTTGAGGCAAGCATGGACTGATGAATTATGCAATGGAAAGCATGTACATCAATTCCATTTTGCTTAAGCTGTCCTACGAAACCTTCATACTTCCCGGCCATAACGTTTGCACCATCCGTGCAAACTCCTGCTAATTTTGAAGCTTGTGTAACAGATATCAGATTTTCAAAGACTACGTCGTATAATACCTTACCTGTTACATTACCGTAAAACGTTTCAAGTGAGTACATAGTTTCAAAAACATTGTACTCACTATCTATGCATCGAACACAAATGACCAATTGGCAAAGATCATTAATGTCGGTGCTTTCGTCGAGGCAAAAAGAAAAATATTCACAATTTTTTAACTTTTCCCTAATCACAGATTGTATATGTGCAGCTAAAATTGATGTGCGCTTGACGACACTATTTCGGCTCATGGGAAGCGTTTTTATTACGCTGCAATCGATTTTCAGTTTTTCCAAAACTGCATTGAAAAGCTTTTTTATAAATGCCCCATCGGAAAATGGTCTTCCCTGTTTTACTATTTCCAAAGTTAGTAAATTTGATATTTCTATTTTTAACTCTTCTATCCTATCTTCATGCTCTTCTTCTTGTGATACCCAACTTTTCAAGCTATCCAAATAAGAGTCTAAACACAATGTTTGCGGTGCGGTGCGATTTCTCATTGCGGGAAAGAAAAATAAACATAATACAACGGAAGACGGCGACGGAAATAGTTGTCATTGTTTGTTTACATTTTTATTAATTTATTTGTGCATACATTTTTATCATGTTGTTTGTTTTCAATAATGTTGTGAACATAGCCAATTATTCAAAAACTATGGCAACATCAGAAAGAGAACGAGCATCAAAAATTGAAAGACAAGGCGAATTAAATTCGCTTTGTTGGGAGAGAAAGAAAGTCCGCAATTAAAATAAAATAGATTTTAATTTTATTTCGTTCCGCACTGCGGTTTTTTACTTCAAAATCGTATGAAAAATCGCACCGCAGTAAATTATCGTTACATTGTGTTTAGACTCTAAACCTTTTTTTTAATCTTATATTGGTTTTCCCTTTCTTTTACTTCATATTGTTTAATATCATTATGGAAATGATCATAATGCCTTTTCAAAGTATACAATCTCTTAAGTTCAAATGTTTTTAAACATAAGAGACATTGAAAATAATTAAATGCATTTTTTATCATAAAATATTTTTTATATGGCATCATTTATCTTTTTTTTAATAAACTCATCCGCTTGCACGTCCGTTATCGCTGTCTACAAGACTATTAAATGAAATTTTAATTTGAAGTTTACAGGTATACACAATTGTACATAGAAATGGATTTCCCTGGTCTATTTATTCAAAAATAAAATTAATTACATGAGAATTATAACGTGAAAAAATTATTTTAGTAAATAGTTAGGGTATTCATAGTGGTAAGTAAAATAGAAAGGGTATTCACGGTGTTGGGTTACTCATACTTCAAACATCTGTGCATACATTTTAATTCTAGCTAATAGTATATCATAACTTTTTACAAAATACCAAATGCGCACCTGAGTTTGCCTGCAAAAATGTATAAAGTCATTATAACAGGTCAAAGTTACGTTAAATAAATACCATAAAGTAGTAAGGTTTACTCTTTAGACTCGGTCATATAATTGTAGCATAAAAAAGTAAGCAATAAAAATAGTGCGAAACAATAAAGTTTCATTAATACATCAATAAAACACATCTTCTTACACATGAATTGTAGCAAAACAAGACTTTTTTAACTTGTTTTTTAAATATTTTTACCTACTTAAGAAAAAAATTTTCAAAAAAAAAAAAACCCACCGACGCGATTGGTACAGAAACAAAAATATTTTTACAATCACAAAATACCAACAAATTCTTGTGGCTTTTTCTTTTCTTAATAATTTCTGCATTTAGGTACGTCTTTTTAACGAAAGAAAAAAGGACCCTGTTACAGGCATCAGCGAATTTTTTTCACGAACAAAACACATATCGTTAGCTTAAATGCAAAACAATTATTTTGAAAATTTTAAATTTTTGTTGATTAGGATTCACTTTACATATATATTTGTATTAAATTTTAAAATTCTATCTTAAAAAATAACCACAATTGCACAATTGTGCAAAGAAATGGAAATCCCTGTTTTAAAATCATTGTACAATGTCAAAAACAGAAATAAAACAAAACAAAAACATAGATAATAAATAAAATAAAAAAGATAATAAAACAAAAAAAAAGATGTACCTACATACAGTTATTGTATATTTATTTATATACATAAATATACTTAGATACAAAAAATATGTGTATACATGGTTATATTATACATATGTAGTTGTATATATAGTTATATTAGCATTTTTTATTTTAAAAGCAGTTTATATACATTTTGTATTGAACTTTTGGTAAAATAATTAAAAGGCAATGATAATATGGAGTTTTTTAGTAAATTTATTATTTTAACATTATAAAATATATCAGTAATAAGTATTTACATATATATATTTTTGCAGGCTTAAATTCAATTTATGTAAAAGTCGTAATTGTGCATGTTGTTCCATTTTATAAAAGTAAAAAAATAAAAATTTATAGTGGCACCACTGAAATATAAAAACATACTGTAGCTGCCGTCTTAAAAATAATTCAGTAGCTGACTACACGGCTCCATATTCAACCAGCAGCATTTGTAGTCGTGTGTTCGTGTAGCCTGCTGTGGTCTATGTGTTTAGAGCATAATTTGTACAATTGTGCAAGGCGCTGACATCCCTGGTTTAATGCAATCTGCATTACCCTGCCTTTACACATTCAAGTAATGGCATGCCACTACTGTATACATATTATCAAAGAAAATTTGTTCGAAATAGTGGAATCTCATGCCATTGACTTTTGTGATAACACATGCCACTGCGAGTTCATTTTCAAAACGATGAAGCGTCAACTTGAACAAATTTGTTTACTTCTCAAATTAAAAAAAACGTACCAGAAAACAAAATAGAGTTACCGAGTTAATCATATTGGCACATTTTTGGGGAATTTTTTCATTTATTTCATTTCATGAAATTGGATCAGGTGGTCTAATAATATTTGCAGGGTTAGTTTGCTTCGTTACCCAAGGTCTACACTAAAGATAAATATATCAGCAAGTTCGCAATAACCTCGGCAGAATAACAGAGCAATATTTATTTATGCTCAGCTTATGTAAAAGGCATGGGAAAACGTATTTATGTTAACTCTTAATTTGAAAAAAATCAAGGAAGAAAGTGCAGTGTCAAAGCTCCCGGCATATTGCAAAAATAATCTTTATTAAGATAAATTCTTTCTTATTCGACTTATTTTTTAAATATATATTAATTTGTTTAAGCTTAAGACCTTTTTTTTTATAAAAATATTAATTTTTATTAAATAAATTTTTTTTGTTAAAATAAGAAAACCATTTGACTCAAATAAAATAAAAAAAAAATTAATTTAATTTAATCAAATCAAATTAATAAAATAATAAAAATTAGTAATGTTTTACGCACTTTGCGCAATATCGCTTAAAATCTATAAATTAAAAGGATTTTTGTTTTGTTTTTTTTATTCTTCCTATTTTGATGTTTCTCTTGGCAGAGTTGCCACGATATATCAATTTGAATAGAGAGAAAACTTTAAAAAGTGTTAACTTTAACCACACATTTTGGTGTTTGCACTAACCACTATGTGATTCACTAGCTTATTTAAAACCACGGTGAACAGTTTTATATTTCTCTCTATTCAAATTGATATATCGTGGCAACTCTGCCAAGAGAAACATCAAAATAGGATAATACCATGTTCACACGGACAGCAATATTCGTGTTTCGCTCTCTTATTCCTGTTTCGCGCCCCAAACATGATTGAAACGACTTGTTTTCCCATACAAAATTTTGAGAGCGAAACAGGTCCATTCATTTTGAAACAGGCTGCGAAATAGGAAAAATGTACTATCATCTCCAACTTTGATAACAGTTATCGTTAGTTTATCTGAACTTGCTCTCAAAAAATATCAAAACAAAGAAAAAAGAAAAATAAAAATTGATTTTTAATAAAATAAAATGATAATTATAATACCTTAATACATATTAATAAAAGTATTAAATAATATATTCTTAAGTTTTATTTAATTTTTTATCTATTTAAAAAAATCACACTAACAACACAAAAAAAATGTCAAAATGAAACAGGAATAAATCGTACGAACAGCATGTTTGGCAATCTAGTTTCAGAGAGCGAAACAAGTGGTTTCTATCGTCGTATGAACATAGCATAAAATAACAAAAAAGAATAAAAAAAAAACAAAACAAAAACCTTTAATTTATAGATTTTAATTGATATTGCGCAAAGTGCATAAAACATTACTAATTTTTATTATTTTATTAATTATTTTATTTTATTATTTTGATTTAATTAAATAAATTTTTTTTAAATTATATTTACCATAACCATGAACCAAATGAATCCGATGTCGAGTCAATTGCAACGGGATTTTTAAATAACTTCACTTCAAATAATTTGGGTAGTTTAAATTTTGAGAATATTGTTGATGAGTCGAACTCTTATTCATTTAGTATAGTTACTGAATATGATATTTTAATTGCAATCAATTCAATTAAATCAAATGCTATAGGGCATGATGTGATTCCAATTAAATTTTTGAGAATTATTTTTCCGCTTATATCGAGGTTTATTTGTCATATCAATTATATGTACTATGCTAACTGTTTCTAAATTTCCCCTCGCATGGAAGTTGGCTCGCGTAATACCGATTGCTAAAAATAATAACTATAATGTGGAAAATTTAAGACCTATCTCAATTATGCCAGTTATGTCAAAAATTGCGGAGAACATCATGAAAAAACAAATTTTATCTCATTGCTCAAATTTTAGACATAAACTAAATAAACATGGAAAATGTGTAATGATATCTCTTGATCTTTCAAAAGCATTCGATAGAATTAACCATAACGTGCTTGTTTTGAAGCTTCATGAAAAGTTCAATTTTTCAAAATCAACTTGTCAATTAGTATACTCTTATTTAAATGGTCGTTCTCAGTTTGTATCTGTTGGAAGTTTATGCTCTAGTGTTGGATTTGTCACCTCAGGTGAACCACAGGGGTCTGTATTGGGTCCTATACTGTTTCTCGCATATGCTAATGACTGCATTTCTATGCTGGAGAATAGCTTTTGCAAACCATATGTGTTTGCTGACGATATTTTTCTTCTTTACAGTACTTACTCCGATTTTAATAATATTTTTGAAAATTCACTAAATAATCATCATAGCAATGTACAAAATTGGATGCATCAAAATCATCTTGAAATTAATTCATCAAAAACCGGGGCAGTTTGTTTTCATTTACCTTCCCAAATGTTTAGGTATCCAAATATTTACTATATAAATAATCAATTAATTAGATTTGTCGACTCTCATAAATGTCTTGGTGTTGTTATTGACTCGAAACTAAATTTTGAAAGCCACATAAACTCTCTCTCGAGCCAAGTATAATTTATTTAAAGAAGATTGTACGCCTTAAAGGCATATACGCCAAAGTGCATAAGATATCGTTTAGCACATGCCCTGCTTATGTCCAAACTAATTTACTGCCTTGAAATATTTAATGGAACTCTCTAGAAATTTAGATTATCTAGAACGGATTTTCAGACGAATTGTGCGATATTTATATAATATTTCTGTTAGATACCACAATAGAACCACTGAACTAGCCCAGCAATGATTCGGTTGTTCTTTTCATAACTTTTTACATTTACGCCTTTTGCTTCAGTTCTACAAGAATTTCAGGTAGTGAATGAATTCACTTTTATGCACTCAACTCGTAATATGCAACTTGAAATACCACAAATACATCTTTCCGTTTGTTGAACGCTCTTTTCAAATCAGGATATGCCGAATCTGGAATAATTTGCCTATAACTTTTAGACGGTTTACGTACTCATATAACACTTTTAAAAGGGAGCTTTTAAGATTTTATAGTGGAAATACCTACATATGTATGATATATTTCTGCCATAAGGGAAAAAAGAAAAAAGTAAAACGTTATTATTTAAATTTATATTTTGTAATACTTATGTATGGGGTTGGGGAGCCATCAAATTAAATAAGAAATTATATATTGTACCTATATTGATAAATATTTATATAAAATTGTATTTGTTAATCAATAGAATAATACCCTCTCCTTTTTTCTATTTCTCAAAGCCAGACAAAAATGTAGACACTTGGTTGACAGTGTCACCAAAACAATCGCCTTAAGTCGCGATTTGGAGGCACTTAATCCTAGGCTTCTACAGGGATACGAGTACATATACTCAGTGCTGGGCAGTATTTGAAATATGTATTTAAAATACAAATACGTGTTTTGTATTTGTATATTAAATACATGACGTGCAAGTATTTTGTATTTTAAATACATGCCCAGCAAGTATTTTGTATTTTAAATATGTAGATACATACAATAAATATAAATATAAGTAGTTTTTTTTTTGTATTTTAGATGCATAAAAAATGGGAGTATTTTGTATTTTAAAAACATAGTTTACAAAATATATTTTGTCAGTTTAGTGATGGTTGTTTGCATTTTGATCTACCAAAAACTAGAATCGCAAAAACGTAGCTATCAGAAGACGATGATTTTGTTGTTTTCATCAAATTTGGAGTTAGAATTTGTCAGTCTCCTCAGTGACAATAGCAAAGACATTATCACTCTTGACAGCTATCCAAATATAAAAAGAGTATTTATAGAATTTTAAACAAGTGTGTGCTCATCAGGACCTGTAGAAAGATTATTTTCTTCAGCAGGTTTCATTTATTCTCCAAGAAGAAACGGTTTGTCTGATGCTACATTCAAAAATCTGATATTTATGAAAGGAAACAATTGCTTTGTTAATTAGTTTTATCTAATGTATTTTTGGTTTGAATAAAAATTGTGTATTTCGTATTTAAAATACAAACATGACATGGAAGAATTTTGTATTTGAAATACCTACAATAAATGGAAGTATTTTGTATTTTAAATACATACAGATGCGTAAGTATTTTGTATTTTAAATACATGACCAGCAAGTATTTTGTATTTTAAATACCGCAAACCATGTATTTTGACCAACACTGCATATACTTAAGTATGTATGTATGTACTTTATATGTAAGTATTATATCCGAATATTTATTAACAATTATACAATTTGTGGCAGTTCTGGTCACGGCTGGAGATATGTTATTAAAAATTTCATTATTGATAAGAAATCACAGAAATTATAAAACTTCGTCGGTATTTGTATTTTTTGTCCAAAAAAAGGAAAATAATATGAGCTGCACTTGTTTCGCACGGAAAATAAATATGTTGCTAGAAACGTTTCGCATGTTTTTCGTAATATAAACAGAGTTCTACTCTATCAACATTTTTTCGTTTGTATTTCACAGACATTTTTTTATATTGAGTTTGAAAACATTTCGCACGAAATACTGAACAGAGTACCAGTAATTTTTGCATAAAATTCTCTGGGTTAAGCCATGGTCCACTTTGTAGGTGTTCAAGCACGCCTGCTGATTTTTTGCAGAGTTGTGATTTTACGTGCAATTGTTTTTGTAGCAATTGCTTTTAACATTTTTTACACAAAAAAATGCGTGTTGTTTTTTCTATTATTGGATTGTTGTAGTTGCGCGCAGACCTACTAATTGGGCCATGGGTAAAGCGCCCTCGTCTGGCTGGTTCGGGTTTTTCAAAGGCAGTGATCAAAAACTCTATTTTGAATTATTTGTTAGTTACGCCTTTTTGCGTTTTAGCTAACGATATGTTTTTGAAATGTATAAAAAGTGAATATTTGTAAATTTTGAGTTGACCCCTTTTAGAGAAACCGGTGCGATATGTGTATGTTTATGAATGTGTAGTATTGGAATATTATACATAAGTTTATTTACTTTTCTCTTATATTAAGTACAAAAATTTTTTTTATATGTATATAAAATTAGTAAATATTCACATGTTATATATTTATGTAATATCGTTAATAGTAATATATAAATTCTTTATAAATCTAAATAATTTACATTTATTTACAGTTACATAATGTGCTTTGAAACTAGTTGCGAACTTACAATATGGACGTAATAAAATATGGTTATGTATATACGAGTACTTGAATATTTATATTTGCAAATAAATATGTACATTAGTACATACTAGATGTTGATTGCATGTAGTAAATGCCAACAAGAGAATTGAGTTAATGAATTGTGTTTTTACAATTTATCACAATGATGTTCATTTATCTATAACGTTTGATCCGATTAGAAGGGATAAGTGACTTGTGTGTTTAGTACTGTGGTGGAGATTCACCACCTGATGTAATTTTTTGCACTCGACTAACGTCGTCGTAGGCAATGGAAAATACGCTTTTCTTTTCGGCAATGGGGTTTCGGCGGCCCATGCTATTAAGCAAAGAGTTCATGGCAATTCCTGAATCATGGTCATCTTCGAGTGTAGCAGCATTGAGTTGTTTTTGTACTGAGGAAGCGGTGGAACTGTGTGTGGCGGGGTGTGTAGCACTAGGATTCTCAATGTAGAGATTAATTTTTGAAGAGGAGTTTGTAACTTTCACTTCGTTTTCCTTGATGGGGGATGGCTTCGGTTTTGGATGTTTTGCATTGGTTTCTTTGGTGCCAGAGAATGTCGGTGGCGTTTCAGGATAAATGTAGTGCGGCAGTTTGGTCGGTGGTGCAGGGACTTCGGGATTGTTTTCGCGCTCAAAACGGTGTTCTGAATGTTGCACCAAAGGGTGATTAGTCTCTGTTTCAATACGTGGCTTAAGTTGTTTATTCTTAACGATGTCTTCTTTCAGCAACCGATTACCTTTGGGTGGGGATTTGCGGGGTGCTGGTTCAGGTTTGAATTTGGTATCGTCTTGATTCGCTGCGGCTCCATCAACATGTTTAATGTTAAGACGAGTCTTAGAGACTTTCTTTTCAGGAACATTGGCATTTATTGGTTTTCTTCTAGTTGGCTGGCTGACTTTTGTAGACGACTCTGTCGAGGTTCGACCACTAATTGAAGGTTTTTTCTTATCATAGTACCATTCCATATACTTAGGTATACTTCCAGCTCTTGCCCTGCTAAATGAACCTTCATCACGTTCCAACAAATCCGTTTCACTTTGTGAAACTCGACTTTCATGTACTTCTGTAGTTGTGATTTGTGTACCTTGATCACCATTTGACTGGTATTTTGTTATCGATACTCGACTTTTGGGAGGTTCTGAGACTGTTTGTTTTCGTCTAACGTTGCGTTGAGAAGTGTTGCTCGCACGCGAACTGTCGCTGCGTGATAAACGGGGCTTAGCTTCGGGTAATACTTCGCCTCGATGTTCTGAAGATGAACGAGAGTTGGATCCATTAAGTGTTTTTCCGATATTGTTTCCACTTCCACCTCCATCGCTGACATGAATTTCAAAACGATGCTGTTGTAATGAATTTCTTCTAGACTCATTGTTGTTTCGAACCTGGCGTTTGGGTGTAAATGCATTGCTTTTTATGACTATTTCACCAGCATCAGAGTCGTTAGAGTAATCAGCATCGTCATTATGATGATGGCATTCATCGTCGTCTGTCTGATCATCGTAATATTCCAGCTGTTCAACACGTATTTTTTGTCTTTTTTGGCTGTCTTTAATGTCGTACGTTTCATCTAACGAATCAGAGATTTCCATGAGTACATCACGGTTTAAGGGCTCTTTATGGTGGAGGGATGAGCTGAGTTTTTGCTGTTTCTCTTCAGTTTTTAGCCGCCTCAATATGCTGGCTTTAGTTTCTCCGTTATTGCGAGGTGGTTTTTTAGGTGTTGGACGTTTTCGTGCTTTATAGTACTCTTCATCATCTTCTTCTTTAATTGGTGTTCGTATTTTTCGTTTAATTTCTTCCACCATAACAATTCGTTTTCGTGGATGACTTCCACTACGATATTTTCCACGTCTTCGAGGCTTGCGCCTCTTTATACAGTAAACGACTCCCTCTGGGCTGTTTGGTGAACTTAAGCGTATGTATTCATAGTCTTCTTCCTCGGAACCGGAGTCATCATTTTCGCTGCGAGCTCTTCGCCTTACGGTTCGACCTTGTGTACCGACAGAAGTTTGTTGTAAAAAACCTTCATCAACTTCCGTCTGCGTACCAGCTTCACACTCGGTTTGAGTAGCAATTGCCATCGATTGGCCAGGTAGACTTTGTGTTTCCAGAGCTACTTCGTGTTGAACGTATCGAGTTTCAATTTTTTCCTTCTCCATAAGAATTTGACGCAACAGTTCATTTTGCTGCTTAAGAGAATTTTCCAATTCTTGAGTTAAAGATTGATTGGATGTCGCTGGTTGCATTTGGTTTGAAAATCCATCAACTTGTAAACTGCTTATGGCTCCTTGTGCTGGCTGCGTATGAATTACTTTAACCTCAGGCTCCGTTTGTGAATACACAATACTATTTGGACCCGATTTTCCTAAAGGAAATGTATCACCTTTTAACGTCGAATTCTGTTGTATTTCATTTGGCATTGATTGAATATATGTGGCTCCAGGAACTATTTGATAATGTTCCCGTATAATTTGCTTGCCATCAGGTTGCTCTTCTATAAAACGACGCATAAGAATCTCTTTGCCACTGTTATCAACCATTAAAAGCTGAGGATGTGAAAGGTTTGTACTTTTAAGTGGTACATTAACATAAATATTATCGTCATCCGCTTCACCGGCTACTACTCCTACTGCTCCAGCATCACGTGTCTTGTCACGAGTCATTAGTTGTAGAATCTCAACATTTCCATCTTTAATGAAAAACTCCCTTTTATTTTTGAGGCTGCTACGTGCAGTGTTGTAATCAAAATCACTTCCCCTATCAATTTCATGCCTTCTCATAGAATCATCATCGATTTGATGCCTTTGTGCCACTTCTTCACTATCGTAACGTTTCCTATGTTGGCGATTAATTTTACTACGACGAAATTGCTCCTGCTCCTCCTGATCTTCGTCAACTAGTTCGCGTTCGTCTATAACGTCTTCGATATAAACATCACGATCATTAATAAGATTAGTTCTAGAATTATGAAAACTAAGATGAGTATCGTCTTTGGCTGTGCGCGTATTTCTGTAAATACATTTTTTGTCTTATGTGAAAAGATATATTGTAATAGTGATATAATATGTGGCAAACATACTTTATTTTAACTCTTCTTTGATGTTCTTCGGCCGATCGTATGCGACGTGTTTCCTCGGAATTTGCTCTCGTTTCGCCTACATCGGTCACATGGACAGCACCTAAGTTTTCGTCAAACTGTTGGCGGCCGTTGTGGAACTCCCAACGGGTAGGCTTCGTTCGTGGATCGGTCTGTTTGTCCGCGGACCAGGCCTCGCGTCTTCCCATCCACTCGGCGACCTAGAAATAATCCAGAAATTGCGTGTTTTAACATTCTCTATTTTTTCATTTAATTAAAAAATCCAAACTAAAATTACAAGCAATGAAGTGCTAAGCAAAGAAATAAAAAACAGAGGTCTTGTTTTATAATCCCACACATAAACAGCCGTATTCATAACAAAAAGTTAGCCACAGTTTGTACACTACGTTCAATGAGCTGCTAACTAGAATGCCGATTAAGCTTAGCAGCTTTTGGCACAGATCTGCCAACTTTTAGTAAATCAACTCTGAATTTGTATGATGCCACATTGTATTACTCAAAAATGCAACACGTTTTGCAATAATCATCGCTGAATTTGTAATTTTTTCTTTTTTCCTTCACATATAAATTTTTTTAAAAGTTTTTAATATTAACTGCCAGGCCCACGATGTCGACAAGAATATTTCTTTCATTTATTTATATTGAAAACAATAATAAAAACTAAAATTTGTTTTTGTTTTCAATACAAATATACGAAAGAAATGTTCTTGTCGACATCGTGGGCCTGGGCCTAAAATAAATTAAGCAAAAGAAGGTAAATTAAAAAAAGTCAGGTTATTTTAAAAAAACCAACAAATTTTTTTGACATTAAACGGCTGTTTTTCACAAGTTGGCAAACGTTTGGTAGCTCGTTAACAATAGTTAAGCAAATCGTTAGGCAAAATTTGGTTAGTGTTTTATGACTAAAGTTTTTGACAACTTCATGCCAAATTTTCATTATGAATACGGCTGAAAGTTTCTAATTATATAAAGAGAGAGAGAGAGAGAGAGAGCTAATTACAAGTGTTTAGTACGATTGCTAGGTTTTTATGGAATAATTACAATTTTAGAAACATGTAAAAAAAACTAAAAGTATTTATATTCTGCACTATTTCAAATAATTTGTAGGTAACAAAATTTTTTAGTTATCTAATAATATACCTCTTATAATTTCGTTATGTTTGCAACGCATCAAAATATTGATTTAAGTCTCTATAAAGGACGAGCATATTAAACTGCAGTCAAAGTACATAGCAAAATTGCCATTTCTTCCACTTTTTCTTTTGTCATTAGCCAAAGAAAAAAAAACTGTTGCTTTAACTTCAGATTCATTAAATGTAAAATACGGGTTTTTTCGACCTTTTAGAACACAAACTATTCTATTTCTGCTAAAAAAATTTTTTTTTGGGTTTTAGTTTTCCATCAGAATTGAGGGTTCAACTTTAGGCAAAAATCCTAAAGCCCATAATTACATAATCGGCAGTTACTTCAAATTCTCTTTCATTTATTTTCTTTTGTTATTTATTTATTTATGTATATAATAAAATATAGGATTTTTAATGAAAATATGTATGTTAGCCTTTTTAGACCATGTGTGTCTATATATGAGAGCATAAGAAAAACATTCTCAAAATCAAATAGATTTTACATATTGCACGACTGCTTATCCAACAAATTTTTTTGTAAAATTGTATGGAAAATGTGGTCCTGACAGAGTTTTGTTTGAACGCTTAGATTTTTTTGTTTGCATTTCAGATAATTTGTATATTTTTTATTCAAAATATTTGTCAAACACACAGAAAAAAATACCAATGTTAAATTAATATGGAAAAATGTTGATTGAGAATCATAGTAAATTTCTGCAAAAGTATGAACTTTATTTAAATTTATCATTATTTCATAATTATTTTAAATGTAAAATATTAAAATAATCGTTAATCACGTTTATTAAATATTATTCACTGTTAAAAAAAATAAAAAAAAAATATTAAAATATAAATAAATATGGATTCAATATTGAATCCATAAAAACCTGTTTTATATTAAAATCAAAAGTTTATCTTGTTAAATTAACATGCATACATAGTTAAGTATTTAATTTTTTTATTTTCATTCTTAAAATATGTTATAAAAAGAAGACAATTCCCGTATTCTTTTAATTAAAATTATTTAGTTAAATAGTACATCAAGTTTTCAAAGTAGAATGATGACGAAAACCATATCGGGCGATTCTGCTGATGCTGCTGTTAACAAAGGAGAATACAAAATAATTGAAACGTGTGTTACAGGGGTAAGTGTTTTGAATTATTCGTAAATAAATGCATATGTTGTCTCTGAAGCTTCTTCACACTGTTATAACACACTCAAACCAATTTGATTCTACATGAAATTGACGTTGTTTCAACTTGAAATAACTTTTATTCATCGTGAGTCGGATTGTTATTTCAATATAAATTAAATTAACATGAATTATAGTTACTTTAAAAGAAAAATATGTTGTTCGCAAGTAATTATAAAATCAGGTTGAGTTAATATAAAAAACGTATGAAGCAAAATCACCACCGAACAATTTTAAATCAACCTTGTTTTCGACGTTTTTAACTTGATTTTTTCGGTGAGTAATCTATAAAAAATAAAAGATAACAAATTTTTTGCTACACCTCCAAATATTGTCTTCTTATTAATTATGTATTATGACGCCATTTAACGTCTGATCGAAACATTTAGCATGTCGTTTTTAATGATTAAAATACTGCTTTGTTTTCTTCCTTAATTATTATTTTGGAAGTCTTTAAAAAAATTGTGGCTTATCTTAAAGTAACTCGGACCTTTTTCAGGTAACTTGCGATCAAGCAATTCAAAGCTTATCTTTTCAATACTCTCACACTTCTTCATACTTTTAAAATTTTATGCGGTTTAACTTTGTGTGTTTTAATTTACAGTCAGCTGTGGAACAGATTTATATGTATTCTTGCCCTTAGGCCTACTCCATCATGGATCTTAAGCAATGGGTGTCAAATAATGCGTTTAACAACCGCTCCATAGTGTAATCGCAGCCAACAAGATTAAACACTCACCCCTTGTTTAGGAGCTGGAGCTAAATTACATCCTCCGCTTTATCTGTTGAGTAGCAAAAGTACCTAGGGATAGTCCTCCCTCAGGCCGATTTCTTCCACGAGTGTCAAAAAATCCAGGATGTCCCTTCCCATGACTTTTGGAAGTAAACCCCAACCACCACGTTATACCAGAAAATATCTTTTCCACAGAAAAGCGAAGCTTCCGCAAATAAAATCTTCTTGAAAGACAGAAAGAATTTCCCGGTTAAGTACCAGAAGTAAATCCTGAATTTTCTGTAAGATTTAAATATTCAGGTATGTGATGAAAATCGATCGACCTTAAAACTATCATTTTTAAAATGTGCATTTCGAACAAATTCATTTATGAATTAAAGTCTTAATTTTTGTACCGGAAAACAGTTCAATTAAAAAACAAACTACAAAGTTAAGAATAATACAGAGCGTAAATAAAAAGAAAATGTATTAAAAAAAACAATTTGTAAAGGAACTGAAATCGAAGTTTTCGGCTTTTAATAGTTTCGTTTTCAAAATCGATTTTCATCACATACCTAAATGTCAAGAAAACAATTAAGCTGTTTGTAACCCTTAACAAGGTAAGACTAAGGGCCACCGGAGCATGGAGGGATTAAAATATCGGACATGCTAACATTCTGAACGAAATTAATTGGCACATGGATGTTGATTATGCCACACCCGAGCCTATCTTTGATCCTGGCTTCACGGTAAGCATTTTGGATTACGTAGTCCACTATAATGACCTACAAATTCCCGCGAATGCGATTCGAATATTCACGAAAGGGTCTAAAACACTGTATGGTATCGGTTCTGGCATATACTCCGAGCAGCTAAACTGGAGAATTCCTATAAGGCTGCCGGACCACTGCAGTGTCATCCAGGCCGAGATAATAGCCATCCACACAGCCGCAAGATGCATCTGGTACGGTGAAATATCTGGAAGAGATATTCACATTATTACCAGCAAGGCGGCAGATCCCTGGATAATGTGTTTATCACATCGAGAATGCCGATGTCTCTGGAGGAGATAGCGAGACATTCACTGGTCACCCTTAATTGGGTCCCCGGATACGGGGACATACAGGGAAACTGCATGGCGGATTCGTTGGCGTATGCAGGTACCACCTTGAATGGAGACGGTGCAACACATAATGTTGGTGCTTCACTCCCAAACAGTAATCAACTTATAAAGCACAAGTTTCTTCTTATTGCCAGTCAGAGGTGGCACGATGAAACTACCTGTGGGAAAACCAGAAAAATCTGGCAAATCATAGATGAAAAAAGAACACGGCGGGCATTTCAGCTGTCCACACATCATCCAAGAAACCTAATTGCAGTTATAACTGGCCTCTGGCCCATTGGAAGGCACGACCAGAGGCTGGGGCTCCCTTATAATGACTTGTATAGAAGTTGCGGCGACGAGGAGAAGGAAGAGTCAACGGAACATCTTCTCTGTAATTGCCCGGCATTCGGAGATTTAAGACTCGAAATGTTTGGTTGAAGATCCCTTGGGTACAAAACTTGTCTCTCTAATGTTGATGTTAACAGGATCCACTCCTTTATTGAATTGACCGGATGGCTGAATGGGAATACTAGCAGCCAGATAACATAGGACCCATGGGGGGCGGTGTGACATGGTAACATAACATGTGCTTGATCACGGCTGCCAATGGAACCTAACCTAACCCTTAACAATAATATGCGTAATGAATGAACAATAAACAAGAAGGGTGTCATTTGGGGCAAGGCTCATGTGGTTCATAATAATTTTTGGGGGCTGACTTGCTTATTTATATTTTGTTGTTATGATGCTTGAGCAAGCCACTTTGTAGAATATCTTTAACGCAAAAAAATCACCTTAAGATTTAGAAATTTCTGCACAATGTTTTAACATTTTCAAATACAAACGGAAATGTCTGAAAATTTAAGAATTTCTCTTTAAACTTTTGCCACAAACCAAAGCATAGTTCCAGTCAACAAATTCCGATCCAATAGCTACGAGATGCGATAGTAGAATAATTTCATTTACACCATTAACGAATAATTAAAATAAAATAAGACTAAATCTAAAACTGAAGAGTGGTTAATCTAGTATTCTAGCAAAAGTGAGTGAGTGAGTGATGTTAATTTGATTAATATATTTTGGTGGCACCTTTTTGAGTTTCATTTTCATTTAAGGCTGAGATTGAGAATGAAATTCAGAACGGTGACATTTTTCAGTTTAATTTTGTTTAAGTTTTTCGATATATTTTTTTGTCATTGGTAAATTGTTAATATATTAAAAGCACACAACCAAAGTTTAGCGAAAAAATAATAAAAAAAACAACTAAAACGATAAAAACCACTAATGGTCATTCACAGATTGCAAATAAGGAAATAAAAAATGAAAAACTTAAGAAAAAATTGTGCAGTTAAAAAAATATTTTGCTTAATTAAGCCACAGTACGGAACAATGTAAAAGTGAGGAGACCATTTTAGCATTAACTTTTTTTAATTTAAATTTTCTCTTTTTGCCACTACTTATTATAGAAGTATAAAAGTGAGTTTATTTTAATAATTGTATACTGTAAGAAAAATTTGCAGGGTTTGCAAAAATTTTTTTAATTTTTTTCAAAATCTACCTGAACAGATTTTGTTTGTTTTCCATTTGCCATTTCCCTATGTACTAGATGAACATCGTCTTCAGTTCTACTGATATTAACTATTCTTTTGCTACAAGAGAAAAAGAAATTATTAGAATAGAATGAATAAATGAATGCATGAATGAGAGAATGGATGATTTGGAAAGTAGGATGAGAATGGAATTTGTTACAAAATGATTAAGATTAGTTTTCTTTTTAAACAAAATGTTGGATTTTTTGGATAACGTGGATGTTTCATCTCATATTATTTCATCTATCCAAATATTTTTATATACAATTTGCGCTTAGATATTTAACAAAAGAAAAATGTATTGTACTATAAACATACATACATATGTGAAGTTCACATTGTGATCGAGGGTCTAGCGGAACATTTAATACTGCAGAGTGAAGCTAATTAAGCGCAGCTTAGCTCTTTCAAATACATACGGACATACGGTATTTGAGCAGTAGTATTTAATGTCGAATTATTAATACAGTCGAACTTTTCTCTAGCGATCTTTTATACACTGAAGCTTTTTCATAATAATTTGATTTCATAAAATAACATTTTAGGTTTTTCATTTTCCGAAGAGACAATAATTGGTGAAAAACCTTAAAATTTTCATGAAATCTTAGGTTTGATACGAATAACTAGGGCTTCTTTATTTGATCATAGCTTATTAACCACTTTTCAAAGCGTTAAGCCTTTCAAACAAGATATACTTACTTATTACTCACTTTAATTGAACCACCAGTTGACTCTGGACCGTAATCTAATAAATGTCACGTGATAGGAGTAAACTGAGTTCATATTCGGCTTCAGCATGCCAAAAAACAAAAGAATCAATGGTTGAAAAACTTTTAAAAAGTGATAAAATATGTGTTATAATGGGAAAATATCGCACTGAAGTTACACTTCACACCTTGCTAATTAAGAGCGATAAGGAAATTAGAAGAGGGAAAGGGAAAGCACAAGAAATAGTGGGCGCAGCCCTCAGAGGAGAAGGTATAAAATCTCTACTCATCACAAAAGCCCTACATAGGACCAGCCGCCTGTAACGCAGTCAGGTTATGTCCATATAGAATGCCATCAGATTCTGGAGCTAACAACCCGATACATCTGCCAATTATCCAATGAACCTACTACCCAGCCATCTTAACCTGCTATTCTATAGCCTAGGACAGTGACGCAGAATGTGCTTAACTGTTTCTATCTACTCTGTGTCCTAACACAACCTACCGACGAGTCAGATCCTAGTTGCACCGCCTTCCTGCCTATCATGCTCTGGCTCGAGATAATACCTATCAATGGCGAAATTCATAAGACGTAACTGTTGCGATTCTAACTGCCTGCTTTTAGAACGCGAGTATAAAAGTGACTCGTTTAACTAACATTTCAAACAAAAACAAAATTTAAAAATTTATTTTTAAACCTTAGTTAAACGAGTCACTTAAACACTCGCGTTCTAAAAACAGGCAGTAAGTGAATCAGAATCGGTCTTCTGAGCACCGAATATAACGTTTGTGATACCATTTCTACAAGTGCTGGGAGGCCATTTCCTAATCTTCCCCAGATAGGAGCCAAATGGGTGCCTAACTGCTTCCAGTAAGGTTTATCCATTTTTGAGCCCAGTCTCGGTAACTCATCGACAGTTGTCAGGAAGCCTATATGACTTTTTAATATCTAGATTCGTCATATAGACTCCTGCACCCGTGATTTTCATCCTAAGGCCATTAGTTCTCCCTAGACGGCAATTCCACCCTCGGCATATACCAAAGTCAAGCCTAGTGCCCACATAATCCATGGATCCGGGCGGGACCAGGTAGTAGCGCAAAGATCAATTTCATCCAAAATGCGCGTCAAGCTCCCTCAGTCTAAGAAGACTTCTAGCTTTCATTCTCCCATCACATGATCAGTATGTATGTATGTAGGCGAAAGATGCATAATAACATCCAGAGCAGCTTGAGGAGTACATCTCATGGCCCCTGTCATGCCGATCGGAGTACACCTCTGGAATTATTAAGTAAGTCTCTCCTGAGTGTTATTCCTACAAGACAATTTACTGTGCAAAACAACTCCCAGATACTTAGAACTATCAGATACCCTAAACTCTACGCCCCCTAGTATCGGTAGCCTTAAGTTCTCTGAAGAAGAAGTAACAAAAACCAAATATGCATGTTAAATAGTTTAATCACACTAAAACACTTCGTTATTTAAATAAAAGAAAAAAATATTATTTCTGTGATTGATGCCATGCAGATTCGTTATAGAAAAGTTTGATTGTATATTGTACGTAGAAAGTGTGCCAGTCAGTACTCCAAAGAAGGGCTAGCCAAACCACATAGTAGAGCTTGAAAGGTTTTCTCTTTGGTATGCTAAAGTTTATGTCATAGAAGGAGTCTGGAAAAGAAAGAGAGAGAAAAACCTAACTCTATGATTTCGTTGTTATTTGTTTATTTTGCTTTTGCAACTTCGGAATTTTGAGATAAAAGAAATTAAAAGAAATCTGTTTTCAGAAGCTAAATTTATAAAAATCTTAATCCATATTAAAAAAAATTTTCATAAGCGCTTTTAAAACTTCACTCTGAGTTCCTTTGTATGATTGTTCGATCAAAAAATTTATCTTTAACGATTTCTATTATATGTAGGTATATCTAACTTAGAGAAATATTTATTGTAAACTTACCTAGTAGCTCCATATAGCGGACACCAAGAGCATATACAGCACAACAGTAAAATTAATATGGTCAATGCTACCAAAGTGGCAAGTAGAATTAACAACCAAAATAGTAGTTTGTTTTCAGCTTTATACAGGGTCTGCAAAGGGGTGAGATCCTTTTTTAAAATTGATTGTGATTGTTAACAAACGGTTTTAAAAATTAAATATTGTGACTTACATCTGTCTCACTCGTACTGGCCTCTCGGCCTGTCATAATTGCAAAAGAGCTATTATGCTGAGAGAGCCGTTGTTGGATCTGAGATATGTCTACGACAGAAGAACTGTCGTATAGTACGGTGGCAGTGACGACGCTTCTGTCCTTTATATTGGAATTTCCTGAAGGAGATATATTTTGGGCGCCAGGTTCATCGGGTTTTAATGGACGAATTTCGTGTATAATCACTTTCCCCCCGGTAATCGTTGACAAGGTCTCTTCGGTTTTGGCTTTGTCTGGATTCAAACCTGGCACTACAAATGTAACTGTTCTTGTACGACTTTCTGGTGGATATATGCGTATGGTAGTTGTACTTGAATGCACAGGTACTCCTAAGTCGTAGGCACGAGCTATTAGTATAAAAATATTTTGCTCTTCGGCAGAAGGCGATGATGTTGGCGCTGTCTGTCTTCTATTTCTAGTTGTAACCTCTTTTTTGGCACGAAAATTTACTTTTTCCCGGACGGTTAGTTCGCCAGTAATTTTGTCTAAAAGAAAATTATTGTCATAGTTGCCATTGATGATCTCATAACGCACTTCATTATTCGGGGCAGTGGCATCCTTGTCTACAGCATGTATTATGGCAGTTGTGGTAAAGCTTTTTAAATCAGGAGCCAAAATAAACTCATAAACTTCTTTTTCAAAAATCGGAGATTCATCATTAACATCAATTATCTTAAGAACCAACGGCACTTGAGCTCTATTGCCGGTACCATCATTATCACGTGCCTCAACATACAAATGATACTCGGGCATGACTTCACGATCAAAACCATGATTGTCTGTTGACACCGTGATTAGGCCCGTTTCAGCATCCAAATTTAATGAGGTATTTAGATAACCCAGAATTGCCGTATAACGAACACGACCACCCATACCTGTATCAACATCATCGGCATGTACTTGCACGACCTTAGTGCCGACCGTTACATTTTCGGGTAGTTCAACTGTATAAACTGGCTGGTTAAAAACTGGAGGATTGTCATTGACATCGTTAATGTAGACGGTGACATTCACAATAGCTGACAGATTCGTTGCTGGTCCTAATTCCTGGGCTAGAATTTGAAATTCAACGGTTTGACGTTCCTCGTAGTCTAACAAGATGTTATCACGTACTCTTATTAGAAATGAAGCACTACGTTCAGCTACATTGGGCGATATCTCGAATGTTCCGTTATTGTTGAGTAACGTCAAGGAGAACACGCCATTTTTGCCAGTATCATCGTCATAGACGCGTGGCACATACGGGTCCACAAATGTCAGAGCTGTTCCTTGAGGTGCATTCTCATCGACTCGTGACACATAACTGTAAAAATTAACAAAACCGTCCGATTAATTAATTTTTAGGGTGGTTTGTTCATAACTCTTTTGCTATTCAACACATTGTGCTGGGTTTCAATCCTAAACTGCCTAGAAACAATTTAACACCCATTTTGTTCTCTTCTTTGGAGTTCGAAAATGATAGTAACTTCAAAAGACGGACGGACTTGTCGATTTTACGACTAAGAATTTCTCAAGGATGAATATTTAAAAAGTTTCACGCGGACTAACAAACTAAGTATGACCCCATTCATTACTAGTGGTGAACAGATCTTTAGTATACAAGTCTGCTGAAACTAAAGGTCTGCATGACTATATTCAAAAGGCATATGAATACATTCATTTGTTTTTTAAGTAGGTAAAGTAAAGCACAACACACGATTTAAGTGCGCAGTGCTTTACATTTTGTGTTAAAAAAAACAAATGAATGAATACACAAGGCGAAAGAGAAAAGAAAACAACTGTATTTGAACAGAAAACATACTACCACATTCAAATAAAACAGACATAATGAAATGTGTATAAGTTTCGAATATAATATTATTTGAATGTTTTACTCCTTACATGAATATATTTATATTATGAATATTATCTAATATGAACAAAAAAAAGTTATCATCATAAATTTCACAATTTTTTTTGTTTATTTCAGTTTTTGATTACTTTTATTAACTCTATGCCACACACAACTTATAAAAAAGCACTTGTTTTCACACAGTTTTTTACTTTGTAATGAGAATATACATACATAAGTACTCATTTTACTATGTAGTATTTCTTGCACACAATCTAACTGTTACCATGTACTTGTGTGTGTTGGCATTTGCAAATTGAATAAATAAATATTCAAAGAAAAAGAGTGAATATAATGTGTGCCTTTGTTATGATCATTGTTGCCAACTTTTTTTGAAGACTTCCCGTCAAATCGCACTTCACTGCTAGAAACCGCTAAATTTTTTATTTAGCTTAAAATGTTTTAAAAATATCGCTAAAATCTAAATGCTGTATTTTTCGGTTAATTGCACATCAAAATTTGCACAACTTTTTGTTCAATTAACCGGGGCACCAATTAGCCGATACCCGCTTAATTGAACAATTCGATCAATTACAAGAATCCCGTTTAATTGAACAGTTTGTTCAATTGCAGAAATCACGCATAATTGGAACTACTAATGAATTAAAAGAAATCGCATATGTGCACTTTAAGTTTTTCAAAATAATTTTTTTTTACCTTAAACGAAAAAAAAGCAAGTAACAGAAAAAAATGTACATATATGCAGGTATTTATTATCGTAGGTATGTACTATTAAATGCACTATGTATGTGCACAATAGTTTTACAAAAAATAAAATTTATAAACTAAAAAACAATTCATATATGTATGTATTGGTTTTACAAAAAAAAAAACATAAACTTAAAGAATAAAAACAATTCATATGCATATACATACAGCTCTTCCATTCACGTAAGTATTAAAATATAACATAGTGCGTAAAAAAATAAAAAAAAGGAACAAATAAATTCATGTTGTACATATTCACACTTTTCGAGATCATTATTTAAAAAAAAAATAAACATGTTGTTTACAAATGATGTCAAATATGTATGTGCAAAAATGCCAGATTATTTATCAATAATAATGCAATTAACCGGGTAAAAGTAAGAGGAAATTTATTTTTGATGACATGAATTTTGAAACAATTAAGCGGGAAAATCAATTAACCGGGTTCAATTATCCGAGGAAATTTACATGGTTTTCGTATGCAATATGTATTTGCCCGATCATGTGGTTCAATTAAGCGTGGAAACCAATTAACCGTAAGGTCAATTAACCGAAAAATACTGTATTATGTGAAATGTTTACACAAATCTAGATATTGGGTTTCACTGACTCTTTTAGTCCCGCGAACGTACAAAATGTGGATATTCATATATGTAATATTCTGGGATTAGTATTGCTTGAAATCTATCCAAACATTAGAGTTAAGTGCACTTAATATAGTTTTGGTTATGATGCTAAACATTTTAGACCGCTACGGTTTAAAAAAATTGCTAAAAGAAAGAAGGAAGTAAATGCAAGACAATTGATTTGAAATTTTACACAATTTTATATTTGACATATATTTACATTTACTTTCTGAGGGACATTAATTTAAAAAGGTTGAATATGGATAGCATGGCCACTACTGCTTTATAACGATTATAATTTTTAAAAGACTTCGCTTAGATTTATACAAATTATTTTTCACTTTTTTAGGAAAACTAGAAATAAGGCTTATATCCGTTAACTAAAATAAAACTATAGAAGAATTTCGGCATATCTAGTTACAAGCTGGCTTATACTAAACAACAAACTTATATAAGCCGTAAAATGGCGCTTTTTTGTTGGTTTTTAAAGCATCGCAAACAGTATTTCTTGAATTCTCGAATTAGAGTACGTTGTTTGGCATTAGGTTTGACAACCGTTTGGAAGATTTATCCAAGGGATAATAAAAAATACTTTTAATTTTTGGTTGCTTAAGTGCTTTAATGTAAACATTGATTTGCTAGGCAACACCCTTTTAACTTTAGCTTTGACTATAGATTATATTTTGATCGATAAAAGTTGATAAAAGTGGGCTGCCGTAAAAATTGTTTTAAATAAATTCAAGTACGTTTTCCGTTTTTTTTCCATCACGTCTAGTTTTTTTTTTGTGCTGGACAAATATTTCGCTCGAAATAAGGCAATTATGTTAATACATTTCAATTCAAAAACTTCTACTAAGAAAATTTATAAAATCTGCTTAAAACGTTGTAAAATTTTTTATTGCGGAGACAAATTTAATTTCCACAAAAACAATTTTTTCTTATCACTTAATTACTTTGATTGAAAACAAATATTGTAAATCTCTTATTTTGAAATAAAAATTGTAATTTCAAATGCCTAGAACAAAAATTGTATCTTCGAATGACATTAAAAAACCGCTAGATTTCCCGCTAACCGCCAAAACGGAAATTTTACCCCGATTGACACGTAAAAACCGCTAGAACCGCGGTAAAACCGTCAAATTGGCAACAGTGGTTATGATAAAGTAAAATACAGACTACACTCTCTTGAATATTTTTACTCTTAAACTCTGTAAACCACTCTTTAACTATTTAATTATATTTGAATGAATATTGGGATGCTTGTGTGTGATAAACAAATGAATGTATTCTTACAGCCCTTTAGTTGAAACTGCGTTATCAATATCAGCAAAGGCCTTGATTAAAAATAAACTTAAAGAAATTCCGAAACTTGAATAGCGGAAAATAATTTGATAAAATACATTTAGAAAAATACAATTAGATTAGTTTCAACATAAAATAATTTTCAAAATGGCGCTTTAGATCACTTCTTTAGAATAATAATTGTCTCAGTGTAAAAATGTTTTAGAAAATTAACAATTATTATTATTTTTTCAGGCGGTTGTAATTTTTGTATCTGAATGTACATAGGTACATATGTAAATTTTCCAAGTTTTTGGCTGTTTTTATAACAACAAACAAAAAGCCATATGCTAATGGGTACATGAAGATCAGGTAAAAGCAAGGCAACGAATGCAATGATGCAAGTTAATAATCAACCAGTTTAGCATTTCGGTCTTCTCTTCAATGTAATCGAATGTAGCCATGTTGTTTCTTTATTGTACTTACTGGTCGTTCTCAAAGTATGGTGGCGAATTGGTACGCTCCGGTAAGAAGAATGCCAATTGAACGGTGGAAGCCATTGCTGGCGGTTCGTCACGACCAACCTTAACCTCTTCCGCAATTACTGTAAGCAAGACGGGATCGCCCACATGCGTGATTGCAGCGATATCCTCTAGAGGTCGCATTAGAAAGATTTCGCCTGAAAAGACAAACAAAAAAATAGAAATCAATGTTTGTATGTATGTAAACGAAAATTGCAAAAAAGAACAAACCAAGTAAAATTTGTAATAACACACTAAAGATTTTAGTTCTTCTTCCTCCCCCTCCAATAACATTTTATAATCTTGTTTTTGTTGTAAAATATCATAAATAAAATAAGGAAGTTAAAGACCAGCAAGCAAGACAAACCAATCCAAAGACAAGACAAAATGTAAGAAATACTGGTCGTAACCGAACAACAACAGACAACTTGTTTCTACTTGAGAGGTCGTCATTGTTTTTGTTGCAATTTTAGTATTTGCATGTGTGTGTTTTTTTGTATGTATTTGGTAAATTCGTGATGTTGCCATTTTTAATGATGGCTCAAATTTACAATTAAACAAGAAAAAAACCTAAGAGCACAGCACCTTTTGGGGAATTCGTTGGGTTGCAATAAGTTGTTTCCACAAGCTTATTGTGGGTTCTAAGCAGGGATGGTAAATGGCTTTAACAATTTATTACCAACTATGTTAAATAAGGCTTGATGTATTATACGACACAGAAAGGGCGCAGTTTGCTCGTTCGTTGACGAATGTAAAATAGATAGATTTTATTATACATACATATTTCGAAATATCTCGAACAACTAAACTTGGCATTGCTAAAAATTGTTTGAAATGTATCGCAAAAAGACCAGCAGTATTCAACCGCTTAAAAGGCATTTTCTCAAGACTAAGTTACGCCAAAATTCAGGAAGGGTTTGTTAATGGTCCCAACATACTGAAACTAATGAGTCGTCAAGAGTTTGACCAAGTTCTGTCAGACCGAGAATTAAATGCATGGCTCGCATTGAAAGCAGTCATTAAAGGACTTTTGGGTAAAGAACGCAAAGACAACTACAGGCAATCTGTTGGAAACATGTTGGCAGCTTTCGATGAAACTGGGGTAAATATATCGTACTAAAGTCATCTCTTACATCAGCATCAACAGTTGCCAACTGAATCTGATGAGCAAGGCGAACGTTATCACCAAACTGCGCTTCCATTTGAAATAAGGTGCATATTTCGAATTCCTAGTTTCTTCTAATATCTTTGTCAGAGTGCACAATTTAAACATGTTAACGATTGAAAACTATTTTCATTTCAGGTACAAAGGATAGAAACATCCACATGCAATACTCGCTGAAATTTGTTGGTTGTATATAAACACCTTTGAAAAAGAGGAAGACGGGAAAAAAGAGGAAGAAGGGGAAGACAAAGATGAAATTCCAGAATATCTATTGGACGAAATTATCGACCTTTCTGATGATGATGGCAATGACCAAGATATTAGAGAAGGCAAAACATTATATTTTCTCCATATTTTTATAATTTCTTTTTCAATGTTTCTTCAAAACCAACACTAAACAAAATTGGTACATAAAAAATGAGAAGTAAATTAATATTAAGCTGGAAAACGCAAGTTTTGTATTATGATTGTTTTCTTTTCAAATGAAATTTATTGAAGAAACTGAGAAGCATATTTATTATAGATTAAACAGAAAGCAAAAAAGACTTAGTTTTGTGGAAAATATTTTCAAAAAGCATGAAAAACAAATAATTTTTCCAACATTTTGCTTCATTAGCACCACAAAAATTTTCTAAATCAATTTTTTAAAATTTTTTTTTCGATTGTTGCACAGGTCTCTAGCATTTGGCCTTTACAGATTTAAAAAACATCAATTAGTCGACGAGTTATAGGTAAAAAACCATATAAACAATATGCTGAAAATCGGCATTTGACTGCAAAGGTTGAAGGTCGTTAAAAAAAAATTCGAACTAACATAAACAAATGCCGCGATACGGGTTTTCTAATATGGCCTCTATTTTCACCCCTCATTCTCAGAATCGACCAAACTTTTGCTATCCTGAATTTGTTCCACAGTGTTATTTACCAGGAAACCCTGAAACTTTTTGTTAAGTTCCATTACATACATAAGGTTGTGCTCAATAATTACATTTAAGCCCTCACCCTGAAACCATAACCCTATTTTACATTACCCTATTCATTATGTGTTATTTACACATACAAATTACGTACATTATGGGCCCAAGATTCAATTTAAAATCGGAAAAATTTCGAGCACAAGTTTTGAGTTTGATAATTATGCATTACACTGGCTAGTCGCGATTTTTAATAAGCTGGGATCTTCTGGTAAAGCTAATTCGAGTACGATGAATTCAATGATAGTAGATATTTGCAATTAAAAATTTTAATAGTAATGAGCCTTTAACGATATTTTTTATACTTTTGCGATTATTGTTCAATTTAAATCAAGTCAACTCTTTTAAATAAAATTTTTCTGTTTGCAAATAAGCAAATTTTGTACAAACATTAATTTTTAATTTTTTGCTGCTTTCGAGAACACAAAAGTGTTTACTATTTTTTTTACTGAAGTTTACTGCTTTTTACAACTATTTACTGATATTTAAAAATTTTTACTGCAGAAATTTTTGCAGTAAAATTTAGAAAAACAAAAAACATATTTATGTTACAAAAGGTAAACAAACAAAATTAACAAACAAAAATCTTACAAATTGTGAAAAAATTATTAAATAAAAGAAAATTTGAAATAAAAATTAAACCAAAACAAAAAGTAAATAAATATTAATTAATTAAACTTGTTTGTAAAGAATTTATTTGGCTAATACCAACTTTTGAAACTTTTTTTGTAATGTTAATTTTTTTGAGTTGTAAAAGTGTGAAGTATTTGGGTACTTAAGAGTTGTAAGAGTCAAGTAATTAATAGCAAAAAAGTAATTCATATTTTTTTGAATAAATTAAACTCCCACAAATTAGTAAAAGCAAATAAAACAAAAAACAAACAAATATGGAAGATAACATAAAATAATTTGTTTGTATTTTCCAAAAATTACTTTTTTGAGAGCAATTTTTTTTAGTTAACTCATTTACTGAATTTTACTGTAAAAGTTCTCAAACGCACCTTTTGTTTTCAATGAATGCAGACGACGATAGTGCTGAGGAAATTTTGCTATTTCCTTGAAACGGAGGAGAACCGTAAAAAAGGAAAAAATTGGCGAAAAAAGGTTGCCAGTAAAGCTAAATGTGATTTTAAACTTTAAAAGCCATGTGTGTAATACATAGAAATTTGGACCAAAATTTTAGCATACACACAGAAAACAAATTGGTTGGGAAACGGTTTCAGTAATAAAATATTGATCAAGTAAAAAAATTTATTATTGCAACTATTGAAAATGTATAGTTCTAACTGATTTTTAATTCTTTTGCTTATTAAAACGTTATTCTATTTCTTTTATTTTATTTCAATTCTTTAATTAGCTATGATAACTAATTAAATTTAGTTCTAACAATTGGTACAAATGGTTAGAATCACAACCGAATTTAATACAGGGCAATACTGAATATTGGTCATTGCAATTAATAATTTGCTTTCGTCTTTAAATTTCGTAATATAAATGTTAATTCGATGTTGACAAGAACATTTCTTTCGTATATTTATATTGGAAACAAAAACAAATTTTAGTTTTTTATTATTGTTTTCAATATAAATATGAGAAAGAAATGTTCTTGTCGACATTGTGGGCCTGGCAGTTATTGTTTATTTTCCATTTAATACGTTGGTACAGTAAATAATAAATTGATTCAATAAATTTTTGAAAAGAAAACTATGGCTATTTGGAGTAAGCAAGTTCTTGTATATAGAAAATGTTTATTTCTACGTCTACAGATGTTAAGGGAGCATATTTGAAATCGAGTATTTGCTCTGAAGTATATTTTGTACGATTGGACTCACAATTTCGCTTGCCTCCCAAAATATCCCAAACATCTTTTAGTACCGAAAATGCTTAATTTTTTTAATTAAACTGATTTAATTTTTTTGTCTCCTATATCCCCTGGAACACCGCACATTTTTCTTACGGTGTTTTGTTTCCAAAAAAAAAAAAAAGGTTATTATATCAAAAACAGAGAGAAGAAACATACGTTATATTATGCAAAAACTTTTTATATATAAAAAGAAAGAAGACGTTACAAACTATGATGGTAAAAAGTATTATTGTATGAAGAATCAAGGCGAATTTATTCCAGGTAATCTCGGTACTACAACAAGTAAAACTTGCACAAAAACCACAAGCAATTTGTTTTTGTAAAATAATTGTACAATGTCAAAAACAGAAAAAAAACAATCAAAGATAACAAACAAAATTTTGACATCCAACCAGGGCTGCCAGATAAAGTTGTGAAAAACTCGTCAGTTTTCTGAGAAAAAATAAAGAAATCGTCTTTATCGTTTCGAAAAATCGTAAAAAAAATCGTACAACTTAAAATTTAGTTTTTTTTTTAACAATTTTTGTTTGATTTTTATAAAAAAAACATTCAAACAAAAACATAAAATAAAGAAAAACAAAAATATAATTACTTCATACCCAGCTAGCATTTTCAATCGTGTAGGAGCTACTGGGAGTCTCATTAAGAGCGTCTTTGATCGTCGATGACCGCATTTTTTAATCGTAGAAGATTCCTCACACGGGAAAAACTGTAACAGGAGTGAGATTCTTCAATAGCACAGCGAAAGACGCTTCTTCAATCGTTATGGAAATCGTTTAAGATGCGGGTAAAGATAATCTAACGAAACTTTCATGTCAAGAATCGTATAGGACTCATGTAGTTATTTTCTTACAACTCGTGAAATACTTGCCGTATAATTGTTGAAAATGTGATTTATACAGCGAGCCGTAAAAGGTTAATTCGATAAGTGTAACTTTGTTGTTTTTTACTCTGAAAATAATCAAAGATTTTCTTAAGACTTGCATATTACAGCCGTACCTAAACAAAAACGACACGAGTTTTCTAGTTTATAATGGTTTGCACTTGGAAACCCCGATTTCGACAGCTCGTCTAGTAGTGAAGTTTGCTGCTATTGTTAATTAATAATTGCAATTTAGCTATTCTTTGGTCAATCTAGCGTTTTTATATCAATTTTCATTTATAGTTCGTGGGTTTTATTTACAAGAAAGCTATCACTACTCTTCGTAACAAAACGTTGACGCTCTTGCTTTGGTATGGCATATCAGCGCAAAAGCTAAGCGAAAGAAAACGTTGCGCCCTCCGCTCTTGTTAAGGTACGGCTGTTAACCATTCCAAGATTAAAAAACGAAATTGTCAGAAAATGTAATGTTTTATTTAGACTTTGGAGATTGAAAAAAATCGTCACTTTTTAGAAAAAAATCAGCAAATCGGCCCTTTGCTTATTTCGGAACAAATCGTCGAATCTGGCAGCCCTGCATCCAACAAAGATAAAGCAAAAAAAAGTTATCTGAAGGTAATGAATTCGCCTTGGCTAGAATGGAATTTTCGAGAGAAAAGAGCTGAAACAAGGAAATAATAAAAAGGCTTAATACTAAAAACTTAAACACATAAAAAATGTATACAACAATATAAAAAGTACGTTACAATACCGCTAACACAGAGTAACATAAAAATCAAGTAAGAAAGTTTGGCCGGTCAAACCCCACCATATGATACCCAACACCACGGTATTTAAAAACAACTTCCCGAAAGTGTACGAACAGGGATCTATCTATGTTTTAAATTTCAAAAATTTTTTTAAGTGAAATAAAATGAGCGCGAAGTAAAATTATAAAACTAAAAAGTGAAAAGTAAAAAAAAACATCATAAACAGTGACAATGTTCCTTGGATAGGAAGGAGATTTTCTTCTTGAAAAAATATAAATGATGTACAAACAATGCAAGTGCAAATGATTTATGACGATGAAGAGGCCGAACAATTGAAAAAATTTATATTAAATGTACTATTTATCAATGAAGTTTCTGTATTTTTAAAATTTTTATTGTACATTTTATTCAAATTAAACAGGTGAATTTGTTAAATTTTTATTTTGGTCATAACTTTTTTTGTATCTGAACCGATTTTTCCGACTTTTTCAGAAAATATTTTCTACAAAAGATTTCTAATCTTTTTAAATATATATAAGCATATTCATGGGACATATGATAGCCCTAAAATTTAAGTTTTTATAAAAATTTAGATGTTTTTATCCAATTTTTGGAGTATTTTGCTCATAAATTGCCCATTGTTTAACCGATTTGGTAGGAAGAAATTTACCATTTACTTGAGTTATATATACATATACATATATATTCTTATATATATTTAACAAACTTAATAAAGTAATTTTTGGATTTCAGTATTTTGATTATAACTCAGTCATTTTTTTAACCGAATTGACAGATTAATATACCGATGTCTTTAAGAAGAAATTTACCATTAACTTGGGTTATAAAACTTGGCCTCGGGAAGATCTTTAGTTCCCGAAAATGAGTAGTTTTAAAAAAAAATTTATATTTTTTCATATCTGAACCTATTTTTCCGAGTTTTTCAGGAAATATTTTCTATTAAAGATTTCCGATCTTTTGATACATAAGGCGTAACCATAGGTCATAGGTTGATATTTTCTGTACGGAAGGTACCACACCCACTTCTCCAATAACGCCCACATTTTGTGGAATGCTGGGTATTGATAACCTAACTGCTTGTAACTACCTAATTTGGAAACTTTGGCTCTTGCCGTTCTCCAGATATACAGAAAAAAGTAATAAAAATACAGCAAGGGATTTTTGGAAAAAATCAGAGTCAGTCGTGGGTTTTTGCTCATATCTCCGGCATTTTTGGACCGATTTGGCTGAATTTCAAAAGCAAACTTAAACTGAGTATACGCCCACAGGAGTACAACCAGCTTTGAACTTCTTCTAAGATCAATATTGTATAAATTACGAACGGAATGACAAAGTTATTTTTTTTATTTATTTACCTTTACCTTCAGTGAATGGTATTAAAAAAGTTCAACTACCGTGAAACTAAGAGTACTCTCTAAAAGTGCACAAAATTCAACATCGCTCGGCAAAAAAATGTCAAATATGCAACGGTGCACTTGCCATCGTCCAGACTGGCAATTTTTGTCGATGCAATTTTTTAAAATTTTGCTTTGATATTGCATTACTGTCCAGATTATGGAATTCAAGACTTGCAATTTTTGTATCTTTATGTTGTCTTTCCTCTTCTCCTTCATTAAATTGCATGCAGTGTAGCAATAGCGCGCGTGAAAAAATCCGGCTTATGAATTTATTAATTAATTAATTAATTCTTTGTATGGGGGTGTACGTCTCCCCAATGCTGTACTACCAAGATTATGTGGAAGCATGCAGTTTGTTTAAAGAGATACACAGCACATCAAACTTAGTGTGCCAAACTATTGTAGTTGAGGAGATATGAATTGATGTGCAAAAAAGGCTGTTGGCCTATTTGGCTATAGGGGCGAAAGGATAAAACTTGGAACGCAGTTAAAATATCACATAGAACTTGTGCCTTTGGATTATGGATTATTTCTACCTACAATATCCTTTTGTTCCATGGAAATTTTTTTAAATAAGTTTTACGTAAAACAGAACCCATTAAGTCAAGTATTTAAAATGTATAAGTGCAAAAATGATAACCCGGAAAAATTTACCGACTATACGACTTTAAACGGCAGGCAAAAACGACTTTTTAAAAAAATTTTAGTTTTACTTCCGCTTAAACATGTCCAAAGTATCGCGTAATTATATTTGTGAACCAGCATCGCACAAAAATTCGCAAAACATGGAAAAGCGGTTGCTCGTTCAAGAAGCTCGTGTACAAGCCCTATATGGAGACCGACAAAGAAGGTATTATAAAGCAGCATGTAATCGACATGTTTTTTTACATCTGGGGCCAAATTACGGCATTCGATATCGATCGAAATTATAATAGAATTTTAATGGAAATTTCGATCAATATTGAAAGCCGTAATTGCCCCCTGACTTGTCAAATTTCCCACTGCAAAATACATACATGTCGTGTGCCGGAAAGAAACCGGCAGCGGCGTTTCAGTATTGAAGGAAAAATTAGCCGGCTGAAGTAAATATTTTACAATAATGATAAATGTATGATCACTTAACGATTAAATAGAAATTATGCACATAGCTATAGACAAAATGTTTTATTATAAAATCCTAAATTGGTATCTTCGAATTTAAAGAAAGATATGTTTTGATGGCTGAACTCTTTTACGGCGCAAATAAAAATTTTTGTGGCGGCCGCACGCTATTTTGAAACCGAGAACTAATTTGGTTTCTGTAATAACAATGCGAAAAAAACAGAGACAATCAGGGGTGTCATGGAAATCGAAAACGTAAAACGAAAGAATTTGGCAGTCCTTTTTATTAAACTTTAAATCAAATGTTTGCAATTTTTGTTAAAGAATTCTGTTTAATAGAGCATAATTTGTATAATAATTGTCATGAAATGTTTTTATTACAGAAACCTTATTGAAAAACGACTCTTAAAATTCTTTCGTTTTACGTTTTCGATTTCCATGACACAACTGAATGTCAGAAGCAAAAAACATGTGCATACGTTTGTGACCGAATATTAAAAACCTTATGTAAAACAACAATTTTGACAGACATGCAGAATTACATGTGACTTACAAAGATGACAAGTCAAATGTAAAAATCATGTCGTCTATATGCTCCTTAAGGATCAAGGGAAAAAGTAGAATTTGCGAAAAAGTTGCATCTGAGAGTGTTAATTGATGGAAGCTAATTAGGAACGGTGTAATAGTCCTGGGGTGGTTCTGTATGTAAACGTATGATTTTTAAAGATTAAATAACATTTATTGACACTCGATGTGTACCTAATCTGTTTTACATTTATTCTGCACATTCTCGATTCGGCAGAGTCGAGTTTTCAATTGTGTCTTTATCGACTGAATAAAGTTTGATGCAAAAAATCTAGATTTTATGTGATAAGCAAAGTATCTTGTATTTTTTTTCATTCAATACTGTCTAAATTCAAGGAATAAAGCTATGGTCACACTTGTCAAATATTTGACGGAAAAAACGGAACCAACAAGCAAACTAAATAATCATTTCCTTTAATTACAATATTTATTTTGCTATGTCTAGTAGTATAATTACATAGTTTATTTTCTGATATTAAGACCATATTAAATCGCACTTGTTATTAACAAAAGTAGTGGCTACGCTTATTTGGACAAATATTTAATAAGTGTGACCGTAGCTTAAGTGTTTGCGACTTTATAAAATAAAAGGTGGATAAATATTTTTGAATGTTTGTATGTACTCGTATAAGCTTGTAAATACGAAATAGTTTGATTACCATATCAAGTGTTCTTGCAGATACATATTTTGCAAATTTCTCTACTTTTGAGTTGCACTTAAGAATTCTTGTCTGTCTGTTCTGACTGATACTTATTTAGCATATTTAACATATTCAGGATATAAAATTCAACTCACTCGTTAATAGTGACTTGCTGGCTGTGAGAGTGCTTATGCAGAAGTGCATCATGCATGCATGTCTTTTATTTCAAGCACATATGAATAATAAATTTTTATTTAAATCGCATCATACTCGTATCGTCGAGTCCGATGGGAAAATGTCTTGTATGATATTGAAGTTTTCTTTGCCGTTTATTCTAATTTGCATTATATGCAAGTATAGGACGATATTACAAAAATAACCAAAAAAGAATATCATTAAATCGTGTCTTCAGATATTTTTACATGCCTTAGAGGGATGACAAACCTCTAAAAGTTTTGCAAGATAATTTCAATGACATTGGAGAATGTAACTATTTGCAGATTACTTAACAAATTAAAATTGACAAGAAATTTTAAATTCTAAAATGTAAAAGAAATCAATAAATTCATTCCTTCCATAATGCATTCATGCGCATAGTTTTCATAATCTATTGAATTTCATTAAGAATTGGTTAACGATTCGAATTTATTGTGGTACCTCTGTGCTCTTTTATATTTGACCCATCATTATTTTGACTTTATTCTATACGCTCTTAACTTACAAATTAGAGGATTAAAAAAACAAATGCAATGTTTTAAGTGTTAGCAGATTGCCTTAACTTTTAAAGGGTGAACTTGTTTTAAAATATAAATTGATTCACACAGAAAACAATACCAATGTAAAATTAATATAGAAAAATGTTGATTGAGAATCATAATAAATTTCTGCAAAAGTATGAACTTTATTTAAATTTATCATTATTTCCTATTAATTTTAAATGAAAAATAATAAAATAATCGTTAATCACGTTTATTAAATATTATTCACTGTTAAAAAAAATAAAAAAAAAATATTTAAATATAAATAAATATGGATTCAATATTGAATCCATAAAAACCTGTTTTATATTAAAATCAAAAGTTTATCTTGTTAAATTAACATGCATATATAGTTAAGTATTTAAATTTTTTTATTTTTATTCTTAATATATGTTATAAAAAGAAGACAATTCCCGTATTCTTTTAATTAAAATTATTTAGTTAAATAGTACATCAAGTTTTCAAAGTAGAATGATGACGAAAACCATATCGGGCCATTCTACTGATTGATCTGTTAACAAAGGAGACCACAAAATAAGTTAAACATGTGTTACAGGGGTAAGTGCTTTGAAATTTTCTGAAATAAATGCATATGTTGTCTCTGAAGCTTCTTCACACCAATTAGTTTCTACATGAAATTCACGTTGTTTCAACTTAAAATAACTTTCATTCAACGTGATTCGGATTGTTATTTCAATATAAATGACATTTTGCTCTAACTTTACTGCAATGTTATATTAACATGAATTATAGTTATTTTAAAAGAAAAAAATGTTGTTTGCAAGTAATTATAAAATCAGGTTAAATTAACATGAAAATCGTATGAAGCAAAATCACCACCGAAAAATTTTAAATCAACCTTGTTTTCGACGTTTTTAACTTGATATTTTTCTGTGTACATATATGCAAGTTTCCAACACAGTTTTTTTTTTTTTTTTTTTTTATTCAAAATATTTATATATGAACGATTAGATACTTAAAATCCAATATTATCCCGTATTTAAATATAATATGTAAGTTTTATTTTGTATTTACTTGGCAATGCGTCCTTAATATCACAACAATACAATCCTCTGTTTCTTTAATACTGCCATGTTAATTTAAGCACTTTACAAGTTTCTTTAGTTTGTTAAAACAGCTGTTTCTTGCTACTTAGTAGTGCTACCATACTATTTTCTGAACTGATTTAGGTTTATTAAGTAGCACGACTTTAATATAAATACAAATTACTAAATACGTTTTTAAATACAAAGAAAAAAACTGGGAATAAAAGTGCGATCATCGATAAATGAGATACGGTCGAGTTGTATTTGGGGTTTTGAGTATTCGCGATTAAATGGAAACCCTATAGTAAAGATATTAGCATTACGCCGGGTTTTTGAGATCTTAGTTAAACTAGGTTTAGTAAATCTGAAAACATATATGTGCCGCGATTACCAAGTTTGTATACAAAATTTTAACGGAACATCATAGTTTTGCTTAAAATGCTGGTTTTCAATGAAATAATATAAACAACAACAACAACTACGTTAAACTAAGTATTAACTCTATCCACATCCCAAAAATACGGCCGTAAAGTTTAAGTTTTTCCTATTGATTTCATAGACCTTTTAGAAATTAAGTAGTTTGGGAAGATCTAGCTAATATTTGCAAGAAAATTGAAAAGATGTTAATAAAACAAGTAAGAGTGCTATATTCGGCTGTGCCGAATCTTTAATACACTCCACCGACTGTTCGAATATTTCAGGAGGGATATCTATATGATGTCTATTTATTATTAATTTATCTTTATAAAAACAGACATCAGCATTAAAATTGGTTGTTTTGAGGTTTAGATCTATATTAAATTATTTAGCAATTTAAACTAGCTTGAGTTACAGTTTCAATTCAAATTTTGTTATGATAGCATTATTTTTTACGGTTTTAGGCGTACTAAACTGTTTTCAGGTAGTAGGGTTTGTATGCGGCCTAGGGTTACTTATGGACGGATCTTCACGAAATTTTACAGCGTGATTTCCAGTCGAATAAAACAAATTTTTGCAAAATCTTATCTCATTCCGTGCCTTGTTCCACGATTTATGTTATTTTTTGTAACAAAATTATCATTTTTTTTAGGTGGTGATTCCACATTTTGATTCATAGCTCTGGTCCTACTGCACCGATATTGCTGAATTTCAATCTTAAACTGCTTAGGAAAACTACAAGCAATTTGGCACCAAGTTTGTTAATTTCTTTTGAGTTGTTAGAAAGTGAGCGTGTTTTCAACAGACGGACAGACAGACGGACATGGCTAAATCGACTTAGAATCACTCAAGGACCCAGAATATATATCCTTTATGGGGTCTGAGATGAATAATAAAAAAGTTTCACACGGAATGACAAACTTAATATACCCTCTTCACAACTAATTGTGGTGGAGGGTATAAAAACATAGTGTTTACAAACTTTATACACTACACTACTATGGGTGGAGAAGGCATTATGCGGTTGTGTTGATGTGTGCAACACAGAATTTTTTACCTAACGGTCAGGATGTATGACTTGCTGTAAACCTTTGCGAAACCTACAGGCCACAATTTTGGAGATACTTTGGTGATACTTTATTTAAACTCAAATAAATAAAATTACATAAACATGCATCTAAATGTTGCAAGTCAATTTTACGCTAAAAAGTTAATGGCGAATTTTATGGCACACAAGAAGCGAAATATCCATTTACAACACCTCCTGGGGTGTAGGGGTCATCATGCAGATATTTTAGCTTTTGGTGTTGCATATTCCGGGGCATACGCAGTTGCAGCCAATTCCTGGAATTCGACAGTAATTCAAATTTGGCAAGTTTCTTGAGATCTTGATGTCGTGGCTCGCCAGAGATCCTATCTGGTACCACGGGAGTCGGCAAACACTGGTGCTTTGGTATCAGAAATCATATTGTTTGAGGACCCCAGGGTACCGCTTTCTTGAGAGGGGGTACCTTTGTGTTTAAGATTCATTCTAAAAGAAATTCATTGTGTGTGCCAGTCAAAATCGGGGATGATGATCGTTGTCAAGGGGTGAAGAAGTGTTTGATTGCATGAAGGGCCAAGGAACGGATTTTCCGCTCAAATCAGTGAATTCTTGGAATGACATAAAGTTGTGCAGCGGTAATGAAGAGTGGAGTGCATTGGTGGTTAAGCCTTAGTAATTGCTGAAAGGGAAAGTTGAGGTACCAGTGGTGAAGTGTGGTGGACACACAGAAAAAAATACCAATGCAAAATCAACATGGAAAAATGTTGATTGAGAATCATAGTAAATTTCTGCAAAAGTATGAACTTTATTTAAATTTATCATTATTTCATATTAATTTTAAATGAAAAATATTTAAATAATCTTTAATCACGTTTATTTAATATTATTCACTGTTAAAAAAAAATAAAAAATAAATATTAAAATATAAATAAATATGGATTCAATATTGAATCCTTTATCTTGTTAAATTAACATGCATACATAGTTAAGTATGTTAATTTTTGTATTTTCTGGGGCGTTTGGTAAACGCTTAGTTTGTTCCCCAAGTAGATAAGATCCACATTGAAGTAGGCCGAAAGCAACCCGCAAAGAAAACACATAATTGATACAGTCAGAATCGCAAACTATCTTTAATGTTTGCGGCTATGGTTGTTTCAAACACGTCTTATGTAACAATATATGTTGAGACATAATGTTTATAGCTAATTTTTGTAACAATCATATTATGTTTAGAAGAAAAACGCAAATGATCTTTCAAACCATATATTTCCCAACACCATGCACCAACATGGTATATGTTTCTCACAATAAAATCAATAAAAAATTTAATTTCAAACATTTATTTTTTATTAAAAATATGCAATCACTCTTCTTAATATTTTTTACATGCACTAAATACTTGTAAAAATAAAATCAAACACAAACTTACATCTTATTTCTATTATGAAATCTGTGTTATGAAAGAAAACATTTCGCATAATGTAATATGTTTTGCTAGATCAAAGTAACTTTGAAGGTGTAAAACACCATATGTGACCTTGTCCGAGAAAAGGGGCCTAGTGTGTAAAAAAACAGGTTTGAACTTAAGATTGGATTCTGGTACCTAAAAGGGTTTAGAATAAAATCAAATGAATTTTTCTCAAAACTTCATTTTAACACACGAATTTAAAAATGTGAAGGACAAAAAATATTTTTTCAAGTTATAGTTATTAGGACTATAATAAATTTATTAGGGTAAACATATAAGGCAAATATGAATAAAAAGGTCGGAGTGACCACTCGATATTCATGTTTTTTTTCTCTGCGTGTAGAGAAAAGGCCGTTAGGCCAGCTACTCACGTACAGTTTAAACTGTCAGTTTCAACTGCTCTGTTAAAACTGTCAGTTAAAACTGTACGTGTGTGGTTAATAACTGATAGTTCAACTCAACGGTTTAGCGTAACTGAGAAACATAAAATTTTTATACTGAACAGTTTAAACTGTACGTGAGTGGCCTATACACTATCCCACAAAGTCTTAAGTATTTTATGAAAATGCTTCCCAGATCTTATTATTTTCAAAAAATTTTCAAAAAAACAACAACATCTTATCATGACAGGGTTGCTTTTTTTTCAAAATACGTAAGACTTGTGGGATAGTGTAAAACAGCCTTTACAACTACTTCTGTAATTGTGTCAGTTAATTGCTTGTACCCAGCGGAAAAACTCAGAAGACCGTCTTAATTCTGGCCTTTCTATGAGAAGCGAGGTGAGAAGGAGTATTATTTTTTGTTTTGTGTTTTTGCACAACCAAAAGCAAAAGAATTCAGATCTATTTACAAAAACAGAGTTATACCGTGTTCAGATATACCTTGTTTATTGAGTCAATATTATGTTTATTGACATAATTATCTTTCTGTTCACACATACACAATATAGCTAACTCAATTAGCAATTGGCAATTAACTTAAGCAAAATGTAAACAACTTTTGACATCTTTAAAGAAAAAACAATATAAACATCTGGTTTTTGCGCAGACCTAATGGATGGACCTTTCTTTTTGTTGTTGTCAAAAATGTCAAAACACATTGTTTAGTGAATTGGGATTTAAGGTAGAAGTACATAGCACGCGTTAGTGCGCGAGTTAACTGTTTGGGGAGAAACAGTTTTTAAATAAAACAAAATATATAAGTATTTGTTTTCTGACGTTCTTTAGAACGTCTTATTTATTTTAAATGAATCTTAAGACTAAATTTTTAATTAAAAATAATTTTGTATTTGTAAAAAAGCTAAACTATGGGAATAGAAAATTGTAATATTATATTTATTTTAAGCGTTTAATATTACTGTCTGGAAAAAATGTGGGAACATAAAATATAAATGTAATATGATGTTGGTTCCCTACACTTCTACCAGCCAATACTATTAGACAAAGGAGTGAATATGTAACTCGCGAGTTAACTGTTTGGGGAGAAACAGTTTTTAAATAAAACAAAATATATAAGTATTTGTTTTCTGACGTTCTTTAGAACGTCTTATTTATTTTAAATGAATCTTAAGACTAAATTTTTAATTAAAAATAATTTTGTATTTGTAAAAAAGCTAAACTATGGGAATAGAAAATTGTAATATTATATTTATTTTAAGCGTTTAATATTACTGTCTGGAAAAAATGTGGGAACATAAAATATAAATGTAATATGATGTTGGTTCCCTACACTTCTACCAGCCAATACTATTAGACAAAGGAGTGAATATGTAACTCCTCCACCCCTTGTTTGAAATACTCCTGGATTTCATTATACTTGATTTTTCTTATGGTTTTTAAATAATTGTTTTTTTAATTTATCAATATAAAATAGATTTTAAACTTTAAGTGTTATTATAATTTTTATTTTGTCAATATTCCATTGTAAATATACTGCATTTTTCCAGTTTATTTTATTTTTATAAAAATTTTATCTTAAATTTAAATTATTAGATTTTTATTATGACTTATATTTTTTTAATATTTCTCCTACTTCATTTGAACCTGATAATTCGGCTCTGCTACCTCTAGTTGCAACATTTTCTTTAATGGTTACCTTTACATTATTTCTTTTAATAAGGCAATACAAAACTACAGATATCACAACGATTATAATTACTAGCGTTGCACTTATACCATAAGAAACTGTTTTATGAAATTTAAGCTCCTCAATTTGCTTAATGTTCTCAAAATGCTCTGTTATGATATTAGTAAATTTTGGGTTAACATTTGATATACTTAAATTCTCAAACTTATTAAAGTTTGGATAAAAATATTTTTCTTTTATTATAAATTTTTTGTTGGAAAATGTTTGGTTGCGAATTGTTATACTACAATTATTAAAATTTATAAAAAAGTTTCCTTCCAATTTAAATTTTCTATCATCACAATCTTGATTCACCTTTTCGAAAAAAACATTCTTTACAATAATTGTTTCCTCGTCAAGACTTAATATAGATGTAATGTTATTAAAATTAAATTTACACGTATTATAATAAGTACAATGATTAGTTATTTTCAATTTCCTTAAAGGTACGTTATCTTGATATGCAAAAGTTTGGTTATCAATTTCGACTATGTATTCGTCATTTGCGTCTATTTCAATTTTGTTTTTGTTTGGAATAGGTGTAATCATTTTTAAATCAGTTTTAATGTAATTGTCAGGAATTAGTACCGCGATAATCAAAGAATGATCACTATAAGTCATTATGCCTACTTTCAACATCCTTAGCTTATAAAAATCAATTTCAAACTTCTCTATTTCTTGTGTAGTAAACATACTTGGATGTATAATATTACTTTTTGCTGAAACTACATTATCCTGAATCTGATCTATTTTATGCTCTAAGGTTTTAAGTTTTGTAAGTTGGTCTAAGTAAATTATCTCCTTCACTATTTCATTATTCGTGTTCTTTATCTTCTGCAAAAATATGCTTATTTCCTTTCTATCGTTTTCCACCGCAGTTTTCAGATGATGCAGTGATTTGTTCATCGAATTGTTGATTATTATTTGTTTATTTAAAGTCTCGATTGAATTGTGTGAATTTTGTTCAGTAACGGAAAGGTGTTCCAGAATTTCTTGTCTATCATCATCATCCATTGTCCCGAAGAGCCATTTGTAGACCTTTCCTCCTATATTTATCAAACCTCTTCGTTTCCTATTTTGAATTGGTTTAAGAGTCTTGATCTTAGATTCTATTAATTTAATTTCATTTTGCATAATTATCTCTTCATGTAAAAGTAAATGTTTTATGTTTCCCTTTATTTGGTTCAATATTTCTTCTATTTCGATTATGTTTATGACATGTACAAGAGTAGTCGTTTTGTTGACAATTTCCACTTCGCCTATTCTTATTTTGATGAATCCGCCGTCTCCTGTTATTGGATTAATCCGTAGAGTGGATTGGTTCAGCTGAATGTTCATCAATAACAGAAGCATCAGTGATATTGTCTGAAAATTTGAATGGTCTTTTAATGTTTGATACATGAACATTTTCTAAAGGTTTTTTAATAAACTTTGGTTCTTCTTTATGCCTTAAGCTTTTATAATTTTTTATAAAACCTACGTTCCTATTTTCTACATAGTTTTCACGATATTTATTTCTTTTTTGAACTATTTTGAATTTAGCATTTTTTAGTCTCTCTTTTATAATGCTATGATCAATCAATTTATTTTGAACATCTAAAGGACTGCATTTTATTGTGCTATGATAATTACTATTGTAGAATTTTATTGCTTTAAGAATTTGGGAATTTATTGGGAGTTTTTCTTCCAAATTAAAAACTCTGATTTTTTCTGTGACTGTATTATTGAATCTTTCAATATCCGAATTACCGGTATGGCTGTTTGGTTTTGTAAAATGATATTGGATTCCCTCTTGATCAAGGTAGTCCCTTACATTCGCATTATTGAATTCATTATCTAAAACAAATTTAGTAATCTTACCTTTGATGGCTAAAAATGCTCGAATTTTACCAACTAGGGTTTGACTGTTTCTGTCGTGCAAATGGAATGAAATTACATGTTTTGAGAATTTGTCGATAAAAATTATAAATGAATGTTTACTGTTTACGTAAGTATCGACGTGAATTATTTCATTCGTGGTGGAAGGGGTTTCAGTTATTTTGAATTTTGGTTTTATTGGGTTTCTATCGTATTTAGCCCCGGAACAAGTTTCGCAATTATTTATTACTTTTTGTACGAATTCTTTCAAATTAGGGTTGTATATTTTGTGTTTAATTTTTTCGTAAGTTGGAATTATGCCAGCATGGCCCGTTTCGAATTTGTGAAACAATGCTATTTGTTTTTTTAGGTCGTTTTCCTCAACAATATCTTTGGCAAATTTAGAACACTTAACAAATTTAAAGTTCTTTTTGTCAGGAAATTCTTCTATCAACTTCAGTTGAACCTTGTAATATTCGTGATCATTCAATTTGGAAAATATTCCTATTTTTCCTTTAGCAACCTCCCTTCTTAAAATATTTGAAATATTTTTATTCGCGATGTCGTTTCTGTCTATGTAAATTCGTTTTTTACCAAAAATTGTTTCAGTGACTACCTCCTTAACATCTAGTATTATAATTTGAGTTTTAAAACGATTAACCACCGTATCTAATATTGGAACACTATCGCCTAGATCTTCCTCTTGAGAGTGTATGGTCTCACCGTCTTCTGACTGATCAACCAACAAAATTTTCAAAGTAGTAAGTACTTTGTTACAATGGTTTTTAAAGTTCTGAACAGAGCATATAGAAAAAAATGGATCATTCTTTGCCCATTCTATAATATAAATGCCATTATTGTTAGCTCTTTTTTGTAACCTTAAAAGCATTTCACCGAAGTTTGATGTTTCGTTAACTAAGTCAATACTTACAATACTTTCAAATTTGTTATACATTCTGATCTTGATGTTTGTAACATCTTCAGTTTTATAAAAGATTTCTGATTGAATTCTTGAAACTTTCTCATTAAACTCTCGTAAACTTTCGATTGAGTTTTCATCCAGAGAATGATCAGTGTGTACCAACAATGAATCTTGATCCCTATTATCGTTTGTATCATCGGAGTCATTTTCTGTTAAGTAATTAATTTCATTAGTGTCAGAATTAATACGACTCAAGAAATCGGCAACTTTGTTTAGTTCACCTTTTATATAATTGATTTTCATATTATATTCTCCCAATTGAACCAACCATCTTTGAAGACGTGGGTTGATGTCCTTACCCATATATTTTACTTGTAACCACTTCAATGGTTCATGATCACACTCAAGATCAAACTCTCTTCCATAGATATATGGTCGGAAGTATTTAACGCCCCATACTATCGCCAACAATTCCTTTTCAATTGTTGAGTAGTTTGTTTCGTTTACATTCAGAGTTCGAGAGGCATATGCAATTGGGTGGCCTTCTTGTGAAAGAACGGCGCCAATTGCGAAATTGCTTGCGTCAGTGGTTATCTTGAATCTTTTGGAAAAGATTGGATATCTTAGGATTGGTGCATTGGTGACGATTTCTTTTAATTTTTCAAAAGCCAAAATGTAATTGGGATCAAATATATTAATTTTTCCATTTTTCCTAAGCGCTTTTGTTAAAGGGGTTGCGATTTTCGCGTAATTTTTAATAAATTTTCTGTAGAAACCTGTCATTCCCAGGAATGATTTGATTTGTTTGGTCGTTTGAGGAAGTTGCAGGTTTTGTATTATTTTAATTTTCTCGGGATTCGGTTTAATGCCTTTATTGGTCAGTAAATGACCTAGAAATTGCGTTTCTTTCTTCAGAAAGTCGCATTTATCTATCTGGATTTTTAATTTGGCTTTTCTTATGGCCTCGAAAATTGATTTTAAAGAATTTTTATGTTCTTCTAGAGACGTGCTAAAAACCAAAATGTCATCCATATAGACAACACATGTTTTATTAATTTGCTCACGCAGAATTGAATTCATCAGCCTTTGAAAGGTTGATGGCGCATTTTTCAAGCCGAAGGGCATACGAATAAACTCGTAGTGTCCGAAAGGCGTTGAAAATGCTGTTTTCTTGCGATCTTCTTCTCTTACCAAAATTTGGTGGAAACCTTTGGCAAGGTCTAAGGTTGTAAAATATTGGGATTTTCCCAATTTATCCAGAATACCGTTTAGATTTGGTATGGGAAATTTATCATCGACTGTATTCTCATTAAGCTTTCTGTAGTCAATGACAATTCTCCATTTTTTTATTCCCGAATTATCTTGCTTTTTCGGTACGACCCATAAGGGGCTATTATAAGGAGAATTACTTTCCCTTATAATATTTTGTCTGAGCATGTCTTTGATTTGCCTTTGGATTTCACTTTCGTGAACTTGGGGGTATCTATATATTTTTGAATAAAGAGGTCTATCAATGTTAGTAATTATTTGGTGTTCTATCTCAGTTGTTGCCGAAAGGTTGTCTCCCTCGACATAAAATAAGTCCGTGAAATCCCTAAGCAAACGTATCATTGTATTTTTTTCGTCTTCGTTTAAATGACTAAAATCGAGCTTATCTAAAACATGTTTTCTTGAGATAGGTTCCAATGCACATATGTTAACAGTATGGAGTGGATGGTTTATTTTCTCAAAAAGGAATTTATTACCTAAAATATTCACATAACCATGCTCATCATCTATTACAGCCTTGAGTGGTATCAGAAAATTTTGACCCATTATAGCGTCGTATCTATCATTTCTAAAATCTACTATTTTCCAACTAAGTGTTCCCTTACATTGAAATTCCTTGGGGAAAGGTGTAACCACATGAAAACATATTTCATTAAACCCATTGATAGTTCGATATTTAATTGGGGTTTCCAGTTTCTGTTCTGGGTAATTTTCAATCAATATATTTTTCTTAACAATACTAGTTGTTGATCCGGTGTCTATAAGGCACCTGACCTTTTGCTTTCCCAATGAAATAACTATTATGGGCAGTGTTGATTTTGAGGCTGCATCAGAAAATTTATTTCATTTTCCCTATAAAGGTTGCCTATTTCCATTGGTTCGTCCGTGGACTGATTATTACGACTGTCAGTACGACTAGTCCTTGTTTGATTGCTATATCTATCTTTATTCGGGTTGTACTCTTGTCTGTTTTCATGGCTTTGCCTTCTGTTACTAGTTTGTGTAGTTAAATTATTGTAGTTAGTTGGTTGGTAATTATGTCGGGTTTCATAATTTCTATTTGTGTGTTCTGAGCTAAAAATATTTTGGTTATTTGCATGATAGGTTTGTCGTGTTCGGTTAGAATTTTGTGAGCTTAAATTATTGTAATTTTTTGTGCGATAATTTTGTCGTATTTGGTGGTTTTGGTTTTTGTTAATGATTGAAACTCCTTGGTTGTATCCCTTAGTCCTATGGTTGAAAGCAATGGCTCTTGTATCGTCCAATAATTTAAGTCTTGTGTATTTAAGAATAATGTCGGTCAAAGTCTCATGTTCTCCTATGTGTGCCCTAATAGGTCCGTCTATTTTTTCTAGCAAAATATCTACCAGATCCCTGTCGACATTTTCTGGCCTATATATAGTTGGTTTGAATTGATCCCCTAAATATATGTCGTTTATTTCGAATTTAGCTTTTTCAAATATATTAAATAATTCATTTAGATTCCTTACTTTTATTGTACGGCAGTAATTGAAGATTTCCGCATAGGTCCTTCTCGGTCTGTACTCTTGTAGAATCCTTGCTTTAATTTCCTCCCAGGAGGCATTGTTTGGTAGTTCTCTCACCCTTTTACCAGCATTTCCGAGAACTTTTTCGTTTGCCACAATCCTAATGCAGAATTGAGCCAGAGTTTCATTGTTCCTGCAGAGAGCAAGATTTGCCTCAACGGCATGTATAAATGCTCTTGGGCTATGCCTTTCGTCAAGAGGCTTTAGACGCCGGAACTGTTCAATGACGTCCTTGGCCGTCATATTAAATCCGAACTCATCGTTCAGAGGATATTGTTGTGGGGGTAGCTGTTGTTGTTGTGTTTGTTGTAGATTAAGTTCTTGTAATTGTTGACGCTGTTGCTGTTCTTGTTGAGCTTGTTCTAGTTGTTGCTGTTGTATTTGTTCCTGTTGTTGTTCTTGCAACTGCTGTTGCATTTGCAGCTGTTGTTCTTGCAACTGCTGTTGCTGCTGGAGGATTTTTTGTTCTTGCAACCGCAGGACCGCCTCTAATTCAGCGATCTTTTCCTGCATTGCCCGGTCGTCTTGCTGTAGATCCCTGTTTACATCGAATCTACTCATCTTTTCGCAGTATCTTTTAACAAATATCACTTTGTTGTTTTTAGTTTGAACAATTCAAACGTTTTATAAAAAAAAATATGTTTATTTATTTTTCCTTAAAAAATTTTTCTTTCTTTTCACAAATATTTTTAGAGTTCTCTTTCTAATTTTTTTTTTGTTTGTATAAATAAGGATTTAACACTTTACTTTTTCTCAAAATTATTAAATATGGGTTTCTTTCTTCTCACAAATATATACTTTTAAAGTTCTCTTTCTAATTTTTTTTTGTTTGTATAAATAAGGATTTAACACTTTACTTTTTCTCAAAATTATTAAATATGGGTTTCTTTCTTCTCACAAATATATATTCTTTTAAAGTTCTCTTTCTAATTTTTGTTAATTTAAAAAAAAAGGTTTAAAACTTAATTTTTTCCAAAATTATTAAATATGGGTTTCTTTCTTCTCACAAATATATATTCTTTTAAAGTTCTCTTTCTAATTTTTGTTAATTTAAAAAAAAAGGTTTAAAACTTAATTTTTTCTAAAGAACGTCAGAAAACAAATACTTATATATTTTGTTTTATTTAAAAACTGTTTCTCCCCAAACAGTTAACTGGCGCAGTCGGTTTCGCGAACCATATTTAATAATTTTGGAAAAAATTAAGTTTTAAACCTTTTTTTTTAAATTAACAAAAATTAGAAAGAGAACTTTAAAAGAATATATATTTGTGAGAAGAAAGAAACCCATATTTAATAATTTTGAGAAAAAGTAAAGTGTTAAATCCTTATTTATACAAACAAAAAAAAATTAGAAAGAGAACTTTAAAAGTATATATTTGTGAGAAGAAAGAAACCCATATTTAATAATTTTGAGAAAAAGTAAAGTGTTAAATCCTTATTTATACAAACAAAAAAAAAATTAGAAAGAGAACTCTAAAAATATTTGTGAAAAGAAAGAAAATTTTTTAAGGAAAAATAAATAAACATATTTTTTTTATAAAACGTTTGAATTGTTCAAACTAAAAACAACAAAGTGATATTTGTTAAAAGATACTGCGAAAAGATGAGTAGATTCGATGTAAACAGGGATCTACAGCAAGACGACCGGGCAATGCAGGAAAAGATCGCTGAATTAGAGGCGGTCCTGCGGTTGCAAGAACAAAAAATCCTCCAGCAGCAACAGCAGTTGCAAGAACAACAGCTGCAAATGCAACAGCAGTTGCAAGAACAACAACAGGAACAAATACAACAGCAACAACTAGAACAAGCTCAACAAGAACAGCAACAGCGTCAACAATTACAAGAACTTAATCTACAACAAACACAACAACAACAGCTACCCCCACAACAATATCCTCTGAACGATGAGTTCGGATTTAATATGACGGCCAAGGACGTCATTGAACAGTTCCGGCGTCTAAAGCCTCTTGACGAAAGGCATAGCCCAAGAGCATTTATACATGCCGTTGAGGCAAATCTTGCTCTCTGCAGGAACAATGAAACTCTGGCTCAATTCTGCATTAGGATTGTGGCAAACGAAAAAGTTCTCGGAAATGCTGGTAAAAGGGTGAGAGAACTACCAAACAATGCCTCCTGGGAGGAAATTAAAGCAAGGATTCTACAAGAGTACAGACCGAGAAGGACCTATGCGGAAATCTTCAATTACTGCCGTACAATAAAAGTAAGGAATCTAAATGAATTATTTAATATATTTGAAAAAGCTAAATTCGAAATAAACGACATATATTTAGGGGATCAATTCAAACCAACTATATATAGGCCAGAAAATGTCGACAGGGATCTGGTAGATATTTTGCTAGAAAAAATAGACGGACCTATTAGGGCACACATAGGAGAACATGAGACTTTGACCGACATTATTCTTAAATACACAAGACTTAAATTATTGGACGATACAAGAGCCATTGCTTTCAACCATAGGACTAAGGGATACAACCAAGGAGTTTCAATCATTAACAAAAACCAAAACCACCAAATACGACAAAATTATCGCACAAAAAATTACAATAATTTAAGCTCACAAAATTCTAACCGAACACGACAAACCTATCATGCAAATAACCAAAATATTTTTAGCTCAGAACACACAAATAGAAATTATGAAACCCGACATAATTACCAACCAACTAACTACAATAATTTAACTACACAAACTAGTAACAGAAGGCAAAGCCATGAAAACAGACAAGAGTACAACCCGAATAAAGATAGATATAGCAATCAAACAAGGACTAGTCGTACTGACAGTCGTAATAATCAGTCCACGGACGAACCAATGGAAATAGGCAACCTTTATAGGGAGAATGAAATAAATTTTCTGATGCAGCCTCAAAATCAACACTGCCCATAATAGTTATTTCATTGGGAAAGCAAAAGGTCAGGTGCCTTATAGACACCGGATCAACAACTAGTATTGTTAAGAAAAATATATTGATTGAAAATTACCCAGAACAGAAACTGGAAACCCCAATTAAATATCGAACTATCAATGGGTTTAATGAAATATGTTTTCATGTGGTTACACCTTTCCCCAAGGAATTTCAATGTAAGGGAACACTTAGTTGGAAAATAGTAGATTTTAGAAATGATAGATACGACGCTATAATGGGTCAAAATTTTCTGATACCACTCAAGGCTGTAATAGATGATGAGCATGGTTATGTGAATATTTTAGGTAATAAATTCCTTTTTGAGAAAATAAACCATCCACTCCATACTGTTAACATATGTGCATTGGAACCTATCTCAAGAAAACATGTTTTAGATAAGCTCGATTTTAGTCATTTAAACGAAGACGAAAAAAATACAATGATACGTTTGCTTAGGGATTTCACGGACTTATTTTATGTCGAGGGAGACAACCTTTCGGCAACAACTGAGATAGAACACCAAATAATTACTAACATTGATAGACCTCTTTATTCAAAAATATATAGATACCCCCAAGTTCACGAAAGTGAAATCCAAAGGCAAATCAAAGACATGCTCAGACAAAATATTATAAGGGAAAGTAATTCTCCTTATAATAGCCCCTTATGGGTCGTACCGAAAAAGCAAGATAATTCGGGAATAAAAAAATGGAGAATTGTCATTGACTACAGAAAGCTTAATGAGAATACAGTCGATGATAAATTTCCCATACCAAATCTAAACGGTATTCTGGATAAATTGGGAAAATCCCAATATTTTACAACCTTAGACCTTGCCAAAGGTTTCCACCAAATTTTGGTAAGAGAAGAAGATCGCAAGAAAACAGCATTTTCAACGCCTTTCGGACACTACGAGTTTATTCGTATGCCCTTCGGCTTGAAAAATGCGCCATCAACCTTTCAAAGGCTGATGAATTCAATTCTGCGTGAGCAAATTAATAAAACATGTGTTGTCTATATGGATGACATTTTGGTTTTTAGCACGTCTCTAGAAGAACATAAAAATTCTTTAAAATCAATTTTCGAGGCCATAAGAAAAGCCAAATTAAAAATCCAGATAGATAAATGCGACTTTCTGAAGAAAGAAACGCAATTTCTAGGTCATTTACTGACCAATAAAGGCATTAAACCGAATCCCGAGAAAATTAAAATAATACAAAACCTGCAACTTCCTCAAACGACCAAACAAATCAAATCATTCCTGGGAATGACAGGTTTCTACAGAAAATTTATTAAAAATTACGCGAAAATCGCAACCCCTTTAACAAAAGCGCTTAGGAAAAATGGAAAAATTAATATATTTGATCCCAATTACATTTTGGCTTTTGAAAAATTAAAAGAAATCGTCACCAATGCACCAATCCTAAGATATCCAATCTTTTCCAAAAGATTCAAGATAACCACTGACGCAAGCAATTTCGCAATTGGCGCCGTTCTTTCACAAGAAGGCCACCCAATTGCATATGCCTCTCGAACTCTGAATGTAAACGAAACAAACTACTCAACAATTGAAAAGGAATTGTTGGCGATAGTATGGGGCGTTAAATACTTCCGACCATATATCTATGGAAGAGAGTTTGATCTTGAGTGTGATCATGAACCATTGAAGTGGTTACAAGTAAAATATACGGGTAAGGACATCAACCCACGTCTTCAAAGATGGTTGGTTCAATTGGGAGAATATAATATGAAAATCAATTATATAAAAGGTGAACTAAACAAAGTTGCCGATTTCTTGAGTCGTATTAATTCTGACACTAATGAAATTAATTACTTAACAGAAAATGACTCCGATGATACAAACGATAATAGGGATCAAGATTCATTGTTGGTACACACTGATCATTCTCTGGATGAAAACTCAATCGAAAGTTTACGAGAGTTTAATGAGAAAGTTTCAAGAATTCAATCAGAAATCTTTTATAAAACTGAAGATGTTACAAACATCAAGATCAGAATGTATAACAAATTTGAAAGTATTGTAAGTATTGACTTAGTTAACGAAACATCAAACTTCGGTGAAATGCTTTTAAGGTTACAAAAAAGAGCTAACAATAATGGCATTTATATTATAGAATGGGCAAAGAATGATCCATTTTTTTCTATATGCTCTGTTCAGAACTTTAAAAACCATTGTAACAAAGTACTTACTACTTTGAAAATTTTGTTGGTTGATCAGTCAGAAGACGGTGAGACCATACACTCTCAAGAGGAAGATCTAGGCGATAGTGTTCCAATATTAGATACGGTGGTTAATCGTTTTAAAACTCAAATTATAATACTAGATGTTAAGGAGGTAGTCACTGAAACAATTTTTGGTAAAAAACGAATTTACATAGACAGAAACGACATCGCGAATAAAAATATTTCAAATATTTTAAGAAGGGAGGTTGCTAAAGGAAAAATAGGAATATTTTCCAAATTGAATGATCACGAATATTACAAGGTTCAACTGAAGTTGATAGAAGAATTTCCTGACAAAAAGAACTTTAAATTTGTTAAGTGTTCTAAATTTGCCAAAGATATTGTTGAGGAAAACGACCTAAAAAAACAAATAGCATTGTTTCACAAATTCGAAACGGGCCATGCTGGCATAATTCCAACTTACGAAAAAATTAAACACAAAATATACAACCCTAATTTGAAAGAATTCGTACAAAAAGTAATAAATAATTGCGAAACTTGTTCCGGGGCTAAATACGATAGAAACCCAATAAAACCAAAATTCAAAATAACTGAAACCCCTTCCACCACGAATGAAATAATTCACGTCGATACTTACGTAAACAGTAAACATTCATTTATAATTTTTATCGACAAATTCTCAAAACATGTAATTTCATTCCATTTGCACGACAGAAACAGTCAAACCCTAGTTGGTAAAATTCGAGCATTTTTAGCCATCAAAGGTAAGATTACTAAATTTGTTTTAGATAATGAATTCAATAATGCGAATGTAAGGGACTACCTTGATCAAGAGGGAATCCAATATCATTTTACAAAACCAAACAGCCATACCGGTAATTCGGATATTGAAAGATTCAATAATACAGTCACAGAAAAAATCAGAGTTTTTAATTTGGAAGAAAAACTCCCAATAAATTCCCAAATTCTTAAAGCAATAAAATTCTACAATAGTAATTATCATAGCACAATAAAATGCAGTCCTTTAGATGTTCAAAATAAATTGATTGATCATAGCATTATAAAAGAGAGACTAAAAAATGCTAAATTCAAAATAGTTCAAAAAAGAAATAAATATCGTGAAAACTATGTAGAAAATAGGAACGTAGGTTTTATAAAAAATTATAAAAGCTTAAGGCATAAAGAAGAACCAAAGTTTATTAAAAAACCTTTAGAAAATGTTCATGTATCAAACATTAAAAGACCATTCAAATTTTCAGACAATATCACTGATGCTTCTGTTATTGATGAACATTCAGCTGAACCAATCCACTCTACGGATTAATCCAATAACAGGAGACGGCGGATTCATCAAAATAAGAATAGGCGAAGTGGAAATTGTCAACAAAACGACTACTCTTGTACATGTCATAAACATAATCGAAATAGAAGAAATATTGAACCAAATAAAGGGAAACATAAAACATTTACTTTTACATGAAGAGATAATTATGCAAAATGAAATTAAATTAATAGAATCTAAGATCAAGACTCTTAAACCAATTCAAAATAGGAAACGAAGAGGTTTGATAAATATAGGAGGAAAGGTCTACAAATGGCTCTTCGGGACAATGGATGATGATGATAGACAAGAAATTCTGGAACACCTTTCCGTTACTGAACAAAATTCACACAATTCAATCGAGACTTTAAATAAACAAATAATAATCAACAATTCGATGAACAAATCACTGCATCATCTGAAAACTGCGGTGGAAAACGATAGAAAGGAAATAAGCATATTTTTGCAGAAGATAAAGAACACGAATAATGAAATAGTGAAGGAGATAATTTACTTAGACCAACTTACAAAACTTAAAACCTTAGAACATAAAATAGATCAGATTCAGGATAATGTAGTTTCAGCAAAAAGTAATATTATACATCCAAGTATGTTTACTACACAAGAAATAGAGAAGTTTGAAATTGATTTTTATAAGCTAAGGATGTTGAAAGTAGGCATAATGACTTATAGTGATCATTCTTTGATTATCGCGGTACTAATTCCTGACAATTACATTAAAACTGATTTAAAAATGATTACACCTATTCCAAACAAAAACAAAATTGAAATAGACGCAAATGACGAATACATAGTCGAAATTGATAACCAAACTTTTGCATATCAAGATAACGTACCTTTAAGGAAATTGAAAATAACTAATCATTGTACTTATTATAATACGTGTAAATTTAATTTTAATAACATTACATCTATATTAAGTCTTGACGAGGAAACAATTATTGTAAAGAATGTTTTTTTCGAAAAGGTGAATCAAGATTGTGATGATAGAAAATTTAAATTGGAAGGAAACTTTTTTATAAATTTTAATAATTGTAGTATAACAATTCGCAACCAAACATTTTCCAACAAAAAATTTATAATAAAAGAAAAATATTTTTATCCAAACTTTAATAAGTTTGAGAATTTAAGTATATCAAATGTTAACCCAAAATTTACTAATATCATAACAGAGCATTTTGAGAACATTAAGCAAATTGAGGAGCTTAAATTTCATAAAACAGTTTCTTATGGTATAAGTGCAACGCTAGTAATTATAATCGTTGTGATATCTGTAGTTTTGTATTGCCTTATTAAAAGAAATAATGTAAAGGTAACCATTAAAGAAAATGTTGCAACTAGAGGTAGCAGAGCCGAATTATCAGGTTCAAATGAAGTAGGAGAAATATTAAAAAAATATAAGTCATAATAAAAATCTAATAATTTAAATTTAAGATAAAATTTTTATAAAAATAAAATAAACTGGAAAAATGCAGTATATTTACAATGGAATATTGACAAAATAAAAATTATAATAACACTTAAAGTTTAAAATCTATTTTATATTGATAAATTAAAAAAACAATTATTTAAAAACCATAAGAAAAATCAAGTATAATGAAATCCAGGAGTATTTCAAACAAGGGGTGGAGGAGTTACATATTCACTCCTTTGTCTAATAGTATTGGCTGGTAGAAGTGTAGGGAACCAACATCATATTACATTTATATTTTATGTTCCCACATTTTTTCCAGACAGTAATATTAAACGCTTAAAATAAATATAATATTACAATTTTCTATTCCCATAGTTTAGCTTTTTTACAAATACAAAATTATTTTTAATTAAAAATTTAGTCTTAAGATTCATTTAAAATAAATAAGACGTTCTAAAGAACGTCAGAAAACAAATACTTATATATTTTGTTTTATTTAAAAACTGTTTCTCCCCAAACAGTTAACTCGCGAGTTACATATTCACTCCTTTGTCTAATAGTATTGGCTGGTAGAAGTGTAGGGAACCAACATCATATTACATTTATATTTTATGTTCCCACATTTTTTCCAGACAGTAATATTAAACGCTTAAAATAAATATAATATTACAATTTTCTATTCCCATAGTTTAGCTTTTTTACAAATACAAAATTATTTTTAATTAAAAATTTAGTCTTAAGATTCATTTAAAATAAATAAGACGTTCTAAAGAACGTCAGAAAACAAATACTTATATATTTTGTTTTATTTAAAAACTGTTTCTCCCCAAACAGTTAACTGGCGCAGTCGGTTTCGCGAACCATATTTAATAATTTTGGAAAAAATTAAGTTTTAAACCTTTTTTTTTTAAATTAACAAAAATTAGAAAGAGAACTTTAAAAGAATATATATTTGTGAGAAGAAAGAAACCCATATTTAATAATTTTGAGAAAAAGTAAAGTGTTAAATCCTTATTTATACAAACAAAAAAAAATTAGAAAGAGAACTTTAAAAGTATATATTTGTGAGAAGAAAGAAACCCATATTTAATAATTTTGAGAAAAAGTAAAGTGTTAAATCCTTATTTATACAAACAAAAAAAAAATTAGAAAGAGAACTCTAAAAATATTTGTGAAAAGAAAGAAAAATTTTTTTAAGGAAAAATAAATAAACATATTTTTTTTTTTATAAAACGTTTGAATTGTTCAAACTAAAAACAACAAAGTGATATTTGTTAAAAGATACTGCGAAAAGATGAGTAGATTCGATGTAAACAGGGATCTACAGCAAGACGACCGGGCAATGCAGGAAAAGATCGCTGAATTAGAGGCGGTCCTGCGGTTGCAAGAACAAAAAATCCTCCAGCAGCAACAGCAGTTGCAAGAACAACAGCTGCAAATGCAACAGCAGTTGCAAGAACAACAACAGGAACAAATACAACAGCAACAACTAGAACAAGCTCAACAAGAACAGCAACAGCGTCAACAATTACAAGAACTTAATCTACAACAAACACAACAACAACAGCTACCCCCACAACAATATCCTCTGAACGATGAGTTCGGATTTAATATGACGGCCAAGGACGTCATTGAACAGTTCCGGCGTCTAAAGCCTCTTGACGAAAGGCATAGCCCAAGAGCATTTATACATGCCGTTGAGGCAAATCTTGCTCTCTGCAGGAACAATGAAACTCTGGCTCAATTCTGCATTAGGATTGTGGCAAACGAAAAAGTTCTCGGAAATGCTGGTAAAAGGGTGAGAGAACTACCAAACAATGCCTCCTGGGAGGAAATTAAAGCAAGGATTCTACAAGAGTACAGACCGAGAAGGACCTATGCGGAAATCTTCAATTACTGCCGTACAATAAAAGTAAGGAATCTAAATGAATTATTTAATATATTTGAAAAAGCTAAATTCGAAATAAACGACATATATTTAGGGGATCAATTCAAACCAACTATATATAGGCCAGAAAATGTCGACAGGGATCTGGTAGATATTTTGCTAGAAAAAATAGACGGACCTAATAGGGCACACATAGGAGAACATGAGACTTTGACCGACATTATTCTTAAATACACAAGACTTAAATTATTGGACGATACAAGAGCCATTGCTTTCAACCATAGGACTAAGGGATACAACCAAGGAGTTTCAATCATTAACAAAAACCAAAACCACCAAATACGACAAAATTATCGCACAAAAAATTACAATAATTTAAGCTCACAAAATTCTAACCGAACACGACAAACCTATCATGCAAATAACCAAAATATTTTTAGCTCAGAACACACAAATAGAAATTATGAAACCCGACATAATTACCAACCAACTAACTACAATAATTTAACTACACAAACTAGTAACAGAAGGCAAAGCCATGAAAACAGACAAGAGTACAACCCGAATAAAGATAGATATAGCAATCAAACAAGGACTAGTCGTACTGACAGTCGTAATAATCAGTCCACGGACGAACCAATGGAAATAGGCAACCTTTATAGGGAGAATGAAATAAATTTTCTGATGCAGCCTCAAAATCAACACTGCCCATAATAGTTATTTCATTGGGAAAGCAAAAGGTCAGGTGCCTTATAGACACCGGATCAACAACTAGTATTGTTAAGAAAAATATATTGATTGAAAATTACCCAGAACAGAAACTGGAAACCCCAATTAAATATCGAACTATCAATGGGTTTAATGAAATATGTTTTCATGTGGTTACACCTTTCCCCAAGGAATTTCAATGTAAGGGAACACTTAGTTGGAAAATAGTAGATTTTAGAAATGATAGATACGACGCTATAATGGGTCAAAATTTTCTGATACCACTCAAGGCTGTAATAGATGATGAGCATGGTTATGTGAATATTTTAGGTAATAAATTCCTTTTTGAGAAAATAAACCATCCACTCCATACTGTTAACATATGTGCATTGGAACCTATCTCAAGAAAACATGTTTTAGATAAGCTCGATTTTAGTCATTTAAACGAAGACGAAAAAAATACAATGATACGTTTGCTTAGGGATTTCACGGACTTATTTTATGTCGAGGGAGACAACCTTTCGGCAACAACTGAGATAGAACACCAAATAATTACTAACATTGATAGACCTCTTTATTCAAAAATATATAGATACCCCCAAGTTCACGAAAGTGAAATCCAAAGGCAAATCAAAGACATGCTCAGACAAAATATTATAAGGGAAAGTAATTCTCCTTATAATAGCCCCTTATGGGTCGTACCGAAAAAGCAAGATAATTCGGGAATAAAAAAATGGAGAATTGTCATTGACTACAGAAAGCTTAATGAGAATACAGTCGATGATAAATTTCCCATACCAAATCTAAACGGTATTCTGGATAAATTGGGAAAATCCCAATATTTTACAACCTTAGACCTTGCCAAAGGTTTCCACCAAATTTTGGTAAGAGAAGAAGATCGCAAGAAAACAGCATTTTCAACGCCTTTCGGACACTACGAGTTTATTCGTATGCCCTTCGGCTTGAAAAATGCGCCATCAACCTTTCAAAGGCTGATGAATTCAATTCTGCGTGAGCAAATTAATAAAACATGTGTTGTCTATATGGATGACATTTTGGTTTTTAGCACGTCTCTAGAAGAACATAAAAATTCTTTAAAATCAATTTTCGAGGCCATAAGAAAAGCCAAATTAAAAATCCAGATAGATAAATGCGACTTTCTGAAGAAAGAAACGCAATTTCTAGGTCATTTACTGACCAATAAAGGCATTAAACCGAATCCCGAGAAAATTAAAATAATACAAAACCTGCAACTTCCTCAAACGACCAAACAAATCAAATCATTCCTGGGAATGACAGGTTTCTACAGAAAATTTATTAAAAATTACGCGAAAATCGCAACCCCTTTAACAAAAGCGCTTAGGAAAAATGGAAAAATTAATATATTTGATCCCAATTACATTTTGGCTTTTGAAAAATTAAAAGAAATCGTCACCAATGCACCAATCCTAAGATATCCAATCTTTTCCAAAAGATTCAAGATAACCACTGACGCAAGCAATTTCGCAATTGGCGCCGTTCTTTCACAAGAAGGCCACCCAATTGCATATGCCTCTCGAACTCTGAATGTAAACGAAACAAACTACTCAACAATTGAAAAGGAATTGTTGGCGATAGTATGGGGCGTTAAATACTTCCGACCATATATCTATGGAAGAGAGTTTGATCTTGAGTGTGATCATGAACCATTGAAGTGGTTACAAGTAAAATATACGGGTAAGGACATCAACCCACGTCTTCAAAGATGGTTGGTTCAATTGGGAGAATATAATATGAAAATCAATTATATAAAAGGTGAACTAAACAAAGTTGCCGATTTCTTGAGTCGTATTAATTCTGACACTAATGAAATTAATTACTTAACAGAAAATGACTCCGATGATACAAACGATAATAGGGATCAAGATTCATTGTTGGTACACACTGATCATTCTCTGGATGAAAACTCAATCGAAAGTTTACGAGAGTTTAATGAGAAAGTTTCAAGAATTCAATCAGAAATCTTTTATAAAACTGAAGATGTTACAAACATCAAGATCAGAATGTATAACAAATTTGAAAGTATTGTAAGTATTGACTTAGTTAACGAAACATCAAACTTCGGTGAAATGCTTTTAAGGTTACAAAAAAGAGCTAACAATAATGGCATTTATATTATAGAATGGGCAAAGAATGATCCATTTTTTTCTATATGCTCTGTTCAGAACTTTAAAAACCATTGTAACAAAGTACTTACTACTTTGAAAATTTTGTTGGTTGATCAGTCAGAAGACGGTGAGACCATACACTCTCAAGAGGAAGATCTAGGCGATAGTGTTCCAATATTAGATACGGTGGTTAATCGTTTTAAAACTCAAATTATAATACTAGATGTTAAGGAGGTAGTCACTGAAACAATTTTTGGTAAAAAACGAATTTACATAGACAGAAACGACATCGCGAATAAAAATATTTCAAATATTTTAAGAAGGGAGGTTGCTAAAGGAAAAATAGGAATATTTTCCAAATTGAATGATCACGAATATTACAAGGTTCAACTGAAGTTGATAGAAGAATTTCCTGACAAAAAGAACTTTAAATTTGTTAAGTGTTCTAAATTTGCCAAAGATATTGTTGAGGAAAACGACCTAAAAAAACAAATAGCATTGTTTCACAAATTCGAAACGGGCCATGCTGGCATAATTCCAACTTACGAAAAAATTAAACACAAAATATACAACCCTAATTTGAAAGAATTCGTACAAAAAGTAATAAATAAGTGCGAAACTTGTTCCGGGGCTAAATACGATAGAAACCCAATAAAACCAAAATTCAAAATAACTGAAACCCCTTCCACCACGAATGAAATAATTCACGTCGATACTTACGTAAACAGTAAACATTCATTTATAATTTTTATCGACAAATTCTCAAAACATGTAATTTCATTCCATTTGCACGACAGAAACAGTCAAACCCTAGTTGGTAAAATTCGAGCATTTTTAGCCATCAAAGGTAAGATTACTAAATTTGTTTTAGATAATGAATTCAATAATGCGAATGTAAGGGACTACCTTGATCAAGAGGGAATCCAATATCATTTTACAAAACCAAACAGCCATACCGGTAATTCGGATATTGAAAGATTCAATAATACAGTCACAGAAAAAATCAGAGTTTTTAATTTGGAAGAAAAACTCCCAATAAATTCCCAAATTCTTAAAGCAATAAAATTCTACAATAGTAATTATCATAGCACAATAAAATGCAGTCCTTTAGATGTTCAAAATAAATTGATTGATCATAGCATTATAAAAGAGAGACTAAAAAATGCTAAATTCAAAATAGTTCAAAAAAGAAATAAATATCGTGAAAACTATGTAGAAAATAGGAACGTAGGTTTTATAAAAAATTATAAAAGCTTAAGGCATAAAGAAGAACCAAAGTTTATTAAAAAACCTTTAGAAAATGTTCATGTATCAAACATTAAAAGACCATTCAAATTTTCAGACAATATCACTGATGCTTCTGTTATTGATGAACATTCAGCTGAACCAATCCACTCTACGGATTAATCCAATAACAGGAGACGGCGGATTCATCAAAATAAGAATAGGCGAAGTGGAAATTGTCAACAAAACGACTACTCTTGTACATGTCATAAACATAATCGAAATAGAAGAAATATTGAACCAAATAAAGGGAAACATAAAACATTTACTTTTACATGAAGAGATAATTATGCAAAATGAAATTAAATTAATAGAATCTAAGATCAAGACTCTTAAACCAATTCAAAATAGGAAACGAAGAGGTTTGATAAATATAGGAGGAAAGGTCTACAAATGGCTCTTCGGGACAATGGATGATGATGATAGACAAGAAATTCTGGAACACCTTTCCGTTACTGAACAAAATTCACACAATTCAATCGAGACTTTAAATAAACAAATAATAATCAACAATTCGATGAACAAATCACTGCATCATCTGAAAACTGCGGTGGAAAACGATAGAAAGGAAATAAGCATATTTTTGCAGAAGATAAAGAACACGAATAATGAAATAGTGAAGGAGATAATTTACTTAGACCAACTTACAAAACTTAAAACCTTAGAACATAAAATAGATCAGATTCAGGATAATGTAGTTTCAGCAAAAAGTAATATTATACATCCAAGTATGTTTACTACACAAGAAATAGAGAAGTTTGAAATTGATTTTTATAAGCTAAGGATGTTGAAAGTAGGCATAATGACTTATAGTGATCATTCTTTGATTATCGCGGTACTAATTCCTGACAATTACATTAAAACTGATTTAAAAATGATTACACCTATTCCAAACAAAAACAAAATTGAAATAGACGCAAATGACGAATACATAGTCGAAATTGATAACCAAACTTTTGCATATCAAGATAACGTACCTTTAAGGAAATTGAAAATAACTAATCATTGTACTTATTATAATACGTGTAAATTTAATTTTAATAACATTACATCTATATTAAGTCTTGACGAGGAAACAATTATTGTAAAGAATGTTTTTTTCGAAAAGGTGAATCAAGATTGTGATGATAGAAAATTTAAATTGGAAGGAAACTTTTTTATAAATTTTAATAATTGTAGTATAACAATTCGCAACCAAACATTTTCCAACAAAAAATTTATAATAAAAGAAAAATATTTTTATCCAAACTTTAATAAGTTTGAGAATTTAAGTATATCAAATGTTAACCCAAAATTTACTAATATCATAACAGAGCATTTTGAGAACATTAAGCAAATTGAGGAGCTTAAATTTCATAAAACAGTTTCTTATGGTATAAGTGCAACGCTAGTAATTATAATCGTTGTGATATCTGTAGTTTTGTATTGCCTTATTAAAAGAAATAATGTAAAGGTAACCATTAAAGAAAATGTTGCAACTAGAGGTAGCAGAGCCGAATTATCAGGTTCAAATGAAGTAGGAGAAATATTAAAAAAATATAAGTCATAATAAAAATCTAATAATTTAAATTTAAGATAAAATTTTTATAAAATTAAAATAAACTGGAAAAATGCAGTATATTTACAATGGAATATTGACAAAATAAAAATTATAATAACACTTAAAGTTTAAAATCTATTTTATATTGATAAATTAAAAAAACAATTATTTAAAAACCATAAGAAAAATCAAGTATAATGAAATCCAGGAGTATTTCAAACAAGGGGTGGAGGAGTTACATATTCACTCCTTTGTCTAATAGTATTGGCTGGTAGAAGTGTAGGGAACCAACATCATATTACATTTATATTTTATGTTCCCACATTTTTTCCAGACAGTAATATTAAACGCTTAAAATAAATATAATATTACAATTTTCTATTCCCATAGTTTAGCTTTTTTACAAATACAAAATTATTTTTAATTAAAAATTTAGTCTTAAGATTCATTTAAAATAAATAAGACGTTCTAAAGAACGTCAGAAAACAAATACTTATATATTTTGTTTTATTTAAAAACTGTTTCTCCCCAAACAGTTAACTCGCGCTCTTTAGACTTCTGTCAAAAAAAGTTAAACTAGTGTATTTTAATAGAACAAGCTACATGCAAAATATATTGACGCGTAAGCGCCAGAAAGTTGGTTAACTTTGAACTTTTTAACGCGTTGTGTATTTTTGACAAGTAATCAGCTGACAATAAAAAAAAAATTTTACAAACTTGCGAATCGTGAAAGAAAAATTTATTGAAGAGCTTCAAAAACATACAATATTTATATAAAAAGAATAAATTCAATAAAATAAATAAATATTTATATACTTTCGAATATGTTTTCAATGCACAAATAAGTAAACAAACTAAAAACAGCTGACAGGAACGGCTTTTGTAACGCGTGTTGTGTAACCTGTAATTTTTCAAGCGCTTAAGTTTTTAAACGCACGACAAACGCCGACGAATGAACGCGTGTTATGTACTTCTACCTTTACTCACGGAACACACTTGTGACAGTGTTGCATTTTAATTTAACTCAATATTTATAACAATTTCGTATTGATTGAGCAATAACTAAATTGCAATTTTGTATGGATAATTGAGCTCAATAATGGCATTTATTGCGTAAAAGTCAATTAAGGCGCATATCTGAACACGGTATTGCATACATATTAAAATACCAAATGAAAACAACAATGTAAATCACATTTTGTTGAAGTTGCTTCTTTGGCCAGAGTGATAAATTTATGAATGTTATTTTTGTTGAAAAGAGAAAGACTAACATTTTTGGTTTTGTTTTTAAGGCATCCGTACTTTTTCTTTTTCCCGCTGGGTAGTTAAATAAAAAAATTATATTCGCATTGAATGTAAACATTGACATTCGATATTCGTTGGTTAATGAATTTGTGTCTTTTTTATATCGTGTTTTTTTTCTTGTCAACTGAAAAGTGTTTATTAAAACACATTATTTTGTTAAATTAAACTGACATATAATTAATTCTTATTGTAAAGATTTTTTTTAATTTTTTTTTTCAAAATATAAATGCGTTAGACAATTTTATAGTTTATGTATACAAAAATGACATTTATTACCTTAAAAAGAAGAATACATATTTACATGGCTTAAAATCTTATTTAAAAATTCAATCAATGACATTGTAAATAATGAATTTATTTATATTTTCTAATCAATAAAAATAAATTCCACTTGTAAATGAACTCAGATTTAACCATTAATGTCACCAAAAACAACAATAAAATTAATTTATCGGATAGTAGACAGGTGTTGATAACACAAAGAAAAAAAAAATAAATAAATACAATAGTATTTAAATCACAAACATAAATACTTATGAGTGTATACATACATACATATGTATGTACATATGTATGTATGTATAAAAATCAGTAACATATTTGTAGATACGAGTATTTGTTCTTAAGTACCCCTTTTGAAAAACATAATTCGGAAGTAACCTGTCATATTTCATTTGGAACGTGTTGTGCATTCATTATTTCATTTCTACAAATAAAAAATTTTATAAATCCGTATCCGCGGATTTTTTTTTTAGTAATTTCTGTATCTTTTTCCAATGAATATGACGTTTCACTATGCAAGATGTGTGATAAAAGAAAAGGTTTTGTCAGAGCTGGCAGGTACTTTTTTCCTTGTCCCCAAAAATCCCCAAATTGAAAAACAAAACCTTAAAAAGTTAATATTTGTTTGTACTTTTTATATGACCAAATTTTAAATTTGTTTTAAAAATAATAAGAAAAATTATAATAAGAAATCCCCGAATAGAAATGATTAGTAAAAAAATTCTTTTATGCGATTTCAGTGAGCAATTAGAAGCAGAACAATATGCTGTTTTTGAATTTTTAAGAATTTGGAGCTTGTTCAATCGTTTATAGCCATCCTTAAAATCAACAATAAAAATACATATGTACATATATCCGTAATTTATTAAATACTTCAATGTATTCTTTTTGCCAAACTTTTTTGTATTGTCATTCATATTTACTTAAAAATTGTATGTGTTGTCCAGTGATGTTAGCCGTACGGTATTAACGATCATTTTACGGTAATTTTGGGCAGCAAAAGGCAGCAAGGTAATTTTATTTAAAATTCAGAATTTAAAGAAATTTGGATTTTTGGAATACATATACGTCGTCATCTTAAAGACCATATTCAGAATTATTTTACTGCCGCATTCATAAAATATACAATAATTTTGGTTAAACATGTATTTTAAGGCAAAAATGTCATAAACCACATTTAAAATTTAAATAAATGGCTTATGAATACTGCTTTTTCTGCTGTTTCCAAATAACTGGAGATGGACAGCACATTAATGCTTTGATTAAAAACCTTTGCGTACGGTAATTTCGTCTCAAAAACGGTAATTTTTAGAGGGCCGCAAGGTAATAAAAAAATAAAAGTTAACATCACTGGGGCTGTCAACGGTTTTAGATTCTTTTTTTTTTAAACACTCACTTAAGAATAATAACACAAGTTTATTAAGTACCTTTTACACACTTCACAAAAATGGTAAGCTTAATTAGGACCCTTTACACCGTATTCGTTGTTGATAAGAGTAAGATAAAAGTTTTGCTACTTTTTTTTTGATATTTTTTATACGAAACAAAGAAAAATAAGCGTAAATAATAAAAGAAGGGAAAATATATTAAAAATGTGTAAAATTCCCAATTTTTTTTAAATCCCCAATCTTTAATGAATTTCTTTGTCCTTTTTGCTCGCCTCGCATGAAATCCCCAACTTTGGGGATAAACCCCAAGTCGGCAAGCCTGGGTTGTGTGTTTAATTGAAAAGAAAAAACAAAAATAAAAAAGCTTTATAAATCATTTTTTTTTTATTATTATGGTTTTCTATAGTTAAAGTATTCAATAAACATTTAATGAACAACTTCCTTCGTTTTATTGACATTGAACAGAGGAAAACCAACCAGCAGTATTTTTAAAAGGGAGTCGCTTCTTCGTACTCATAACAGTTTTAGTAAAGAATTGAATGAAGATTTTTCTATCTGTTTTCATTTCCGCACATACTTTTTTCAAATTTATGTTTTTAAATAAAATGTAAAAAATAAAAGCTTCCTTGACTTGATATAAGACTTTTTCAATTTATGTGTGTGCGGCTTATTAAAATTCCAATTAATGGAATCAATCACAATAGCTAAAAACTTTTTGTAACAAAAATTTAATATATGGCCAACTACGGAGCTGTAATTTGTATTTAATAGATTGCTGAGAAATGATTGGATTCACTGAAACACACACCTCCCGACTTTTCGAATCTTTAAAAATTTTAGTTATTTTTTTTTGATTTTATTTATTTAAACATTTAACACTTAACCTAAAGTTATCACACAATTTACAGAGTTTTAGTCATTATACTAACTTTTCATCTATAAAATAAAATTTAGTTTATAAGAGGATGTTTATTATAAAGAAATATTTTACTTCAGAGTAAAGTATCATTATAAAAACCTCTGATTTGATATTTAAGACAAATTAATATAAATGAAAAATGTATGTAACAATCATATACCCCATGAATACCTACATATATAATTGTAAGTCATTTGTATATACACATTTAAGCATATACGCAATACATACATGCATGCATGGAGACACAATCAAATAAATAAATTGGTCTTCTTTAATAAAGGCCGCAAATTAGTGGGTTACTAGACATACTACAAGAAACCTTGAAGCGATCTGTTAAAAAACTTATTTTTTCGATAATTAATTTTATATTATTTTCTTCGTGAAGATCTGTGGTGGAGAAATGCCATGGTAAATTAAGCATCATTTTTAAAAGCTTATTTTGACAGATTGGAATTTTTTTAATGTGGGTTTTTGCGCAAGCTCCCCAAACTGGACAAGCATACAAAATTATAGATTGAAAAATTACTTTAGCCAAGATTATTTTGTTATTATGACTTAAAAATGAGTTAGTTATATTTATTATTTCACATTGATGTTTGTTTAAAAAAAACTGATTACTAACCATGTTCTGGAAATCGAGTGAATTTTAAATGAAACAAATATTTAAAACTATCCTGATTTTAAAGTTTATACAAATCTCCATCGATTTCAATTTTACTAGATTTACATTTCCAGAACATGACCGTAGAAGAGATAATTTTTTTAAAAATTTAAAGAAATGTTGCTTAATGAAAATAGCTAAATAGAATATGGGAATTTATTTCTTATGGTGAGTAGCATCCCAATAAAAAAATTGTATCATTTTGCGAAACACTAATAGTACATTTAAAAAAATATTCGCACAATTAAGCGCTACGCGATAAGACATACATAAATGTTGTAAAGTAAGTGAAAGAACTCTCAACAACATTTATAAAAAAAATAAAATTTCAAGTGCTACGGCATTCCCTTACTACGAAGCAGGTTTGTAAGGGAGAATACTAAAAATTAACTGTATCAAAACATTCAGTGTGTAAGGCCGATCATTACAAACAATTTTTATATGCGCTGAATAATGCGTTTTATGTGTCAAAAATGTATTGCTTCTAAATGGGAACTAGCCATATAAAATTCATGTCTTGCTTCAGCGCAATGGTAAGCGAAACGTTTATGTTTCTTCCTTATAAACCTGTTTCGTTGGAAGCTCCATTTTTTATTGGGATTTATTATATAAATTTTCATATTATTCGAATGTGTATTTGAAGTCAAATTACAATTTTAAAAGCTGTTATACCTTAATAGTCTTATTCCTACAATATTAAATAGCTAAATTTTTTTTTAACAAGCGATAGCCTTAGTTGCTAGTGCTTTAGCTTTAAAGTTTATTGTAATTTTAATTATAATAAACATCTAAATAAATAAATAAATTTTTTTAACTAAACCTAAATTGGCAACACTAGTCTGAACTAGGAATATTAGTTGGGAGCATAGTATAATAAGAACCAGGTATGTCCATTAGGGAATTTTTGACGCTTGTTTTAATTTTTTCTTTTGTTTGACGTTATATGGGTTTTACAATTTAGAACAAAATTTCTAATGACTATACATTGTACTTATTATATCATGGTTGGGAGTTTGAAATTGTTAATTAATGCGAACAATATGGGTGATTCCATGTCAAATCGACCAAGAGTGGGACCCGATTATTAATGAAATTTGGTGAGGAGGTTCTTTTAATCCAATAAGGAACGTATATAAACGTTATGTCATATTAAAAATGTAATAACTTTGCCGAATTAGCCGAAGGTGTTGAGATTATTTCTTCAATATCTCGAAAACTACATTACATACGAAGATGATTTAAATGTAATTTTGAAGAGAATACTTGAGGCTACAAACCATATATTGAAAACATTTTTTTTTTGAAAAATGTAATATCTGCAAAATCAAAAACGGATTTTTTTTTACATAATAATAAAGTGGGGATGGTTCCTTATTAGGAAAAATTTTGTCAAAAAGTTTGGTTCTTAAAAAATTCCTTTTTATGTCACGGACTTTCTACGTTACAAAGTTACTGAAAAAAGTACATTAGTACAAAACATTCCACCTATGTATGTTTATCAAAGTGCCTCTTGATTAAGGCAATTCTAGACCGAAGATGGTAAAGCATTGTTTACCAAAAATCACTACTTTTTGTCGAGTTTTTCGGCAATAAGCTTAAAAATATTACTAATCTTTGTTTACAATATATACATTATCAAGTTGTTATGACACAATTGACGTTTCGCTAGAAATTTTCATGTTCATGTATTAAAATTTGAAAATTTGGCAACGGGACCGAAGAAAGTGTAATTTGCGTTCTAGGCAGCTATGTGCATTGCAGTTAAATGTATGTATGTATGTATGTGCAGAGTGTTTCCCCCGGGAAGGTATACTACTTTGTTTTGGGAGAAACAACTATTTATCGTGTAGAAAGAGGGTCTGAAGGTGATATGTACAAGTATGGACCACAACGTACTGCAAGATCGGCTGAAAACAATACTGCCGCTCAAGAAAGTGTTCAAAACAATCCATCAACCTCAATTCGCCGTGATCACGAGCTTGGTATTCAAAGAACAACTTTGGCCAAAATTTTGCACAAGGATTTGCATTTGTTTCCATTTAAGATTCAGTTAACACAAGAGCTTCTTCAAGAAGACCATTTATGCCGCCGTACATATGCCAATAGGTTGTTACAGCTCGCCCATGACAACCCCGATTTTCATGAAAAAAATCACAATAAGCATTTGTGAGGCTAACAGAGGCGGGCATTTATCTGATATTGTATTCCACACATAATTGCCGACATTAAATAAAAGATTAATCAATATAACATTCATTCTCTTTGATTTAATCAAAAATTATAAACAAACAAGGTAGTATGTATACCTTCCCGGCGGACACCCTGTACAAGTAAGTGGTCCTACTTATTATTTAATACTTCTTCCAAAGTTGTTAAATTCTTTTTAAAGTGTTTATCTATTAACATACATATGAACATACACTTGTATGTACAATTTACAACCAATGCATGTACATACAAACATGCATGTATGAATGTGTGTATGGGGTTGGTTGTATAAGTACATGCAACAAACATTAAAAATAATGCCGGTTACTTCCTTGTTATACCCACGCCACCATAGTGGAGGTATAATGCGTTTGTGCTGATGTTGGTAACACCTAAAATATTGGACCTAGAGCCACCTTTAATTATGTCGAGTGACTCAGAATCATTGTATAAGTCGATGTACTAATGTCCGTCCGGCCGGCTCGGGCAAAGTACAGGTCGCAATTTTAAAAATAATTGTCATAAGGACTAAGTCTATTGAAAATGGCCCAAATCATTCCGGAATTTAACATTGTCCCCTTCCAAACTTCTTTCCAGAATAGATTCTATGTCCTACTAGGTCCGAAATTGACCATAAGTCCTATATAAAACCCCTCACTTATACCAGTTTAATACGAAAAAAATCTGATTTAGACGTTGATATCTAGATGATATTCGGCACAAAGAACTGTAATATGAATTTTAACCTCAAATAATAAATTTTTAAATTATAAATAATAAATAATTGGCCATGGGCCCCAAATAGGGTACATTCCCTTAAAATTTCTCTAAATTCTGTGGTGTAGGGTATCAAATGTTCGGCCTTGGCCGACTAATTTGTTGTTTTTTTTATTTGTATCTTTTTAGTCTCTTCATCATCGTCGTGATTTCAGGTTTTAGTTGTCTGTTGTTTTCGTTAGTTTTGTTTCGTTAATTTTCAAAAATTGTTCGTCATAATCATTATTGATGTTAAAACCATCTTCACGAATTGAGTGGCATGGTTTCTTGCAGATGCTGGCTGTTGTTCTTGGCATTGTAGACGTTTTCCTTAGACTTGGCCTTTTACGTTGAATGCCACAACTTTTTTTATAGGTTTGATTTTTTGTTGTTGTTATTTGTTGTTGTTTCTGTACATTAAAGTGTAATAAAGTGTTGCAGTTTTAGGTTTCGCATCCAAGTACAGAACTGCTCGTGAGATACTTAAATGATGCTTAGCAAATGATTCTCTTAAGAAAATATTGAAATTAGGCTTTAGAATATATTAAATTCATTTAGTAAAATGTGTATAGCGAAATCTTAATGCTTAACACAAATATTTTATTATATAATAATTTTTTAATTTAAGCTCAGCCAAGAATAAAATTATCAATAAATTTTAATTAATATCATGATGTAAAATTCCTTCCTTCAGTTGTAACAGGAAGATTTATAATTTTATTTTTATTAATACAATTATTAGCTGCGTTCGAGAACACAAAAGTTTTTACTATTTTTTACTGAACTTTACTGCATTTTACTAAATTGCGTTCGCGTACACAAAATACAGTAAATGAGAACACAAATTGAGAGCGAAAAGTGACAGTTCTTGTCTGCGTATTTACAAATTTTACTGCAGAAATTTTTGCAGTAAAATTTAGTAAATCAAAAAAACATATGTTTCAAAAGTTAAACAAACAAAATTAACAAATAAAATGCATACAAATTGTGAAAAAATTGTTAAATAAAACAAAAGTTGAAACAAAATTGAACAAAAACCAAAAGTGATTAAATATTAATTAATTGTACTTGTTTGTGAAAAATTTATTTGGCTAAATACCAATATTTGAAACCTTTTTTTGTTTTGTTACTTTTTTTAGAGTTGTAAAAGTGTGAAGTACTTGGGTACTAAAGTAATCAATAGCAAAAATGTATTCATGTTCTTATGAATAAATTAACCCGCCACAAATTATTAGCATCAAATAAAATAAAAAACAAACAAATATGAAAGATTACATGAAATAATTTGTTTGTATTATCCAAAAATGTTCGTGTTATAAAAAGTATTTAATCGATTACCGAAAAAAAGACGAGTAAAGTAGTCAAAAGTGTAAAAATTGTTCAACACTTCAATTATTTGGCATCCGCTGTTGCCTTTATTTTACGAATTTTTACAAATTTTGCGTTCGCGTACTTTTTTGGACAACAGCTTTTTGTGAGAGAAAATTTTACAATTTTCTCATTTACTGCATTTTACTGTAAAAGTACTCAAACGCACCTATTATAATTTTGTAAATTGAATAATTTTATTATTTGTATTTTAATTGAGGACTAAAAATTATAAATGTCATGATTTTATTTTGTCATTACTGTATTGTATTGTTTGTGAGAATAATTAAATTTAGCTCATGTATTCAACGTTACCGTTTAAAATTTTAAAAAGGGGCACAAAAAGGGGATTTTCAAAAAAAAGTGTCACAAAAAGAGGAATTCTGAGAAAAAAAGGAGCAACTTTAAAAACAGAAATCTGGACCAATATTTTATAGTATATCGCCTCAGAATTACGTTTTAAAGTGATATAACGATGTCCATCTGGCTAGTTGTCTGTCCATGTTAACCTTGAACGCAAAGCACAATTTGCAATCTTTCAGACAATTTGATCAAGAGCGAAGTGTATATAAATAAAAACTTCTTTTCAAATTAGACTCTTTGTGTTATTTAGATTAAATTCGCCCCAAAAATATTTTACTGTAAATTAAATTATTTTTGAATCGGTTCACATTTGCCCAAAGCTCTCATCTATAAAAAGCTTTAACTTCCTTTAAAATGTTAACATTAATAAATAATTTATAATTTAGTTACCGTCCCTAAAATCTCTTTAAGACAAAAGATGTTAATATCTATATAATATTCGGTTCCAAATAGGGTAAACTCTCGAAAATTCTTCTTTAAATACTATTGTGTTTGGGATTTACCGATTATAATTTTAGGATTATTGTTATTAATTGGAACTCTTATTAAATTGTGGAATATTTTGTTTTCAAATTAGTAATTTTTGATTTTTTTGGGGCATATTTTTAACAATTTTTAGGGCATATTTCAAGTTTTTACTGCATATTTAATGCGAATAAAACGCTTTTTTTAGTGCATATTTCTACGAAAGCGAAATGACAACTTGGTGCTCTCTACCGCTTTCGCAAAATGTTCTAAAAATTAAGCAGTAGTGGAAATAAAACAAACTGAGGTCATTTATGAGTATGAGTACGATGTCGTCGTCCCAACAAACACGGAGGTTTGATTTCAAATTGAAAATTATTTGAAATCAAACGTTTTCTCAAACGACAAACGTTTGATAATGATTTGAAAATCATAGCGTTCTCAACATAAAGGGGACATTATTTTCAAATTGAAAAATGCCTTTATTTTCAACTTGCTTTCAAACGTAATTCTCAAATGTTTTTCAAATGTGGATATGTGGAATATAAATAAAACTATTTAATTTTTTTTTAATTTAAATTTATTATTTATTTAAATAAACTTTGAGATAAACATTCGGTACCATAGCTAAAAGATGAAATAGTGTTCTTTCCGTCCTCTAATCCTTGGAAAGGCAAAATACTTGGCTCCCTTTTATTTTGAGGATTGTAGCACCGCGATCGTTCAACAATCTTTCTTCACTTTCCCGTTTTATTATTTTTCTTTTTTTCGTATTTTTAATCATTGTAATTTCTCACAAAAAATGTAACTTTAATCGCCATTTTTAATGCTTACATTTATTTTTCGCTTTAGTATTGCCAAGTTTATTTTTGATTTGATTTTAACATTTGACATCAAATTGAAAAAACATTTGATATCAAATGTTTATTTTCAAATCATTATCAATTTGAATTTAAATGTTAAATCAAACAATTGAAAAACGTTTGAGAATTGCGTTTGATGTCAAATGATAAAGTCGTTTCATGTCAAAGGTTTGACTTCGTGTTTGTTGGGGTCGCACTCATATTAAATTCTCTTGTGAGTATGAGTGCATCAGAGTAGTTTCCCAACAAACACGGAGGTTTGATTTCAAATTGAAAATGATTTGAAATCAAACGTTTTCTCAAACGACAAACGTTTGATAATGATTTGAAAATCATTTGAAAATCATAGCGTTCTCAACAAAAAGGGGAAATTATTTTCAAATTGAAAAATGCCTTTATTTTCAACTTGCTTTCAAACGTAATTCTCAAATGTTTTTCAAATGTGGATTATAATACAATGTGGAATATAAATAAAACTATTTAATTTTTTTAATTTAAATTTATTGTTTATTTAAAAAAACTTTGATATAAACATTCGGTACCATAGCTAAAAGATGAAATAGTGTTCTTTCCGTCCTCTAATTCTTGGAAAGACAAAATACTTGGCTCCCTTTTATTTTGAGGATTGTAGCACCGCGATCGTTCAACAAACTTTCTTCACTTTCCCGTTTTATTATTTTTCTTTTCGTATTTTTAATCATTGTAATTTCTTACAAATAATTTTTATTTTTCACAAGATATAAACTGTTCACTTTATATTAAAATTTATTTTTAATAGTAAAACACATGTAACCACAAGGAACAAAAATGTAACTTTAATCGCCATTTTTAATGCTTACATTTATTCTTCGTTTTAGTATTGCCAAGTTTATTTTTGATTTGATTTTAACATTTGACAAACATTTGACATCAAATTGATAAAACATTTGATATCAAATGTTTATTTTCAAATCATTATCAATTTGAATTTAAATGTTAAATCAAACAATTGAAAAACGTTTGAGAATTGCGTTTGATGTCAAATGATAAAGTCATTTCGTACCAAAGGTTTGACTTTGTGTTTGTTGGGTTAGTTTAAATGATTTCTACGCACTTATACTTACAATTGCATGAGTCAGTATGAGTAGCGAAAAAACGATTCATTGCTGATCTCTGATATGAACTATTTTTTTTTATTTTTTTTGTATTAAACTAAAATAAAAACTGTATTATAACTCTTTTAACATTAAAAATGTCTAGAGTCAGTATTAAAGTCAACGTCTAAAAATGTTGTTAGATTTTAATGAATTAGGTAAAGTAATGCTGTATACCTAAGTACTATTTTTTATTTTTATTACATTAAACTGAAATAAAAAAATTGTATAAAAATGCTGTGTTTGGTTTCATTAAATATTTTATTTTGCAGACAAATTTTAAATTTTTTAAAACATTTCTATAGCAGATTTCAAAGAAAATTGCCTTTGTTTCTACATATCAGTCTTTAGTATTTCAAAGAATTATTTCGTTGAATTTAATTGCGTTTCTTTGTAATAATGTTAAAATTACGTCTTTGTTACAATGAAAATTGTACTTAAAATCAAAAATTCAAGTCTTAAGACTAACGAATGAAAGTCTTTGTGCCAAAATACTTTTTCCTTAGTTTAAGGACTTTTTCATGTGTTTCCAAAGACGTACATCCTTGCCACAAGATTTCATGGGAATCTAAAGATCTTTGCGCCTTTCGGGTAAAGATGTTTTGTCTTTGGGAACAATCTGACCAAGAAAAGTCTTTGCAACAAAGTGTATTTTCTTTGATTTTACGATTTAATTTTCTCAGTGCAGCCCCTGGTTTCCATCATGGTAGAATAAGTACAAGGTATAGTCATTAAAAATTTTGTTCTCAATTTCAAATCCCATATAACGTCAAACAGGAGAAAATATGGAAACAAATTAAAACAAGCGTCAAAAATTAAATAAATTATTTTGACATTACATGGGTAAATTATAAAATCTCTCCCTAATGAACATACCTGGTACCATGATACAAATATACAAGGTAGTTCCACTTCTCTCTCACAATTATTTGTTTGAAGTTTATCGGAATTTTTTGAAGTTTGTTTTTTGTAAATATTAAAAAAATCGTTGCCACATATTAAAAAAGGCAAAAATTCCTTTTGGAAATTATAAGACAAAATGTGTAATTTGTATTACAGCTTTAAAGTGAATTTTTAAGCATTTTAATTTTCTTTGGAGCTGAAAATTAAAAAAAATGTAATTCACCAATTATGTACATACATATGTTCTTAAAAAAAAGTTTTTTGTATGGTCTATCTTTTAAAAAAGAAATTTAAATGTATAAAACAAGATTTAAGCTACAATTATTTCATCGTTGAACAAATAATTTAAGATTGTTTTATGAATTAAAAACAACATTCTACCCAAAAAGGATCTTTTCATTATATTTTTATCTAATACTAAATTTTAATTACATATAATTTTTTCATAAAACTAGGCTCTGTATATAAATAATCACTATTAATTTGGACAAATGTTGAATTAAGATGTTAAAGTTTAGTCAAAAAATCGTTGCTTGGTTTATTAAGCCCGCCTTCAGGTAAAAATATTATAAATTTTCAAGGCCATCGTATTCCATATCATTAAATAACATTATTTCTACCCCAAAGATCAACAGGCATGGTCCTTGTGCCTATGTGCCAAAATTCATCAAATTATCACTATAATTGGGGCCTGTACTTTGCGCACAAGTTTTACATGGGCAGCCTGCCAATCGGCCAGCCAGCCAGACGGACATCGTTAGAATGACTCAGAAAGTGACACGTAAAAATTACCCCAATAATTTAAGGAGTTACAAATATGAGCACAAATGCATAATACCCTCATCAATATTACGTTGTGGATATAAAAATGTGCTTCCTTGTGACAATTAGAACTTCATATAACATATTTCATTATCTTCAAAATTGTGTTCTTTTTATGTTTGAAATTTTCACACACAGTGTGCATGGAAAGCCAGCCGGTCGGGCGGACGTACGCCATTAGATCGATTCAGAAAATGATTACGAGTTAATCGGTATACTTAAACTGGGTCTAGAACCAATATTTTTTATGTGTTGGACACATCAGCACAAACTCTTCCTCATCAAATCGGAAGTTGTACTTACAAAATAACGTTTGATAAATGTCTTGTACTTTTTTAAATATATTTTATTTATGTTACATCTTATTTTTAATATAATATGTTTAAAATAAATTTATATTTAATTTTTCCAAACTTCAAATAAAAAACAAAGGAAAAACAGAAAAATGGGACTATTTAATAAAATTCCAATAAACGTCAGAACGTTAATATGTCGACAAAAAGAGAGAGTGGAACTACCTTCTGTATTTGTATCATGCCTGGTACTTATTATACTATGGTTTCCGTGATAAGTTATATAATATTGCCAGTATAAAAAATATTTGGTTTAAAAAGGGGCATAAACAACTACAAAAGGGAATTTAAAACTAAGGGGCTAAAAAAGTGGCACTGCAGTCAAAAAGGGGCAAAAATGCGACTATAGTGTGATTATTGATCTCTTTTTGTATTTTATTTAAATATTGTACATAACTATTGAACTCTCATTTAATTTCATTTCACTCAATTCTATTTTTGTCATTTACTTTAATTACCGATATTTTAATATAAGAAGAAAGATAATTTGAATTTATAGAATTAGTATACAATTCTTAAAACAAGTGAACTTTTCGTATTAAGTGCCACTCTGAAAGTAAAATTATAAAATGAGCGTTTTAATCTCATATAAAATATTAGTCTCATCTCTCAGCATTGCATTCTTTATGCGTGCATACGCTTGTGTTTAGCAGGACATGAAGAAAAACAAATAATTTTCATGTTTAAAAAGTAAATTCAAAACCAAGAGTTAATATTTAGTTTATATTTTTGCTTAAATATGTTCATACAATTTTTAAGTAGAAAACGCAATATTCTCCTTCTGTCTCTGGAATAAATGTTTTAGGTTAATTAAGCGCTTTTTGATATCGATTAAATTTTAGTTTTACTTAAGCAACCAGTGAAATGCGCATAGGAATAGCTTATCCCTTCAACAATAAATTTCAGTTTCTCAATAGTATGAAATGGGAATTTAGCACATTTGAAAGAAACCTTGTTAATTAATTTTTGAATCCCAAGAAAAACTTTGCTAAATTAATCTAATTTTCTGATTATTTCAAGTACGAACTCGGTATAAAAAATGGATAAGTAGAGTATGTATTTCGCACTTGATTATGTAGTTCGTACTTGAATCAATCTTTCTGTACTTGATTCAAGAAAATCCGTACTGACTGGACCGTACTATCTATACCGTTTTGGATTGATTTAAGAGCTTCCAACCGACCACAACAGCAGGAAAAGTTTCATTATCTCTACTTATATTATAAAGCTGAAAAGTTTGTTTGTTTCTATGTTTGTATATTTGTAAAAGGTAATCTCCGGAACTGCCGGTTCGATTTAAAAATTTTTTTCAATAAAATGAAGAATGGAACCGCCTTACAGACATAGGGTAAATATGGTTCCACTAAAATGCTTAGGATAGGGTCCAGGGGAACCAGGCGCGGATTCAGGGGGGGGGGGAAATAAGGAAATTTCCCCCCCTAAATTATAAAAATATGTTTGGTTTATCTCGATAATACAAGAATTCCCAATAATAATATTTTTTTATATGCACGAAATTTTAGGAAATCCCAGCAAAGTTTTTTTTGTTTTTTTTATTGAATCTAACGAAATTTTCAATAAGTATCCAAAACTTAATTCTAATAGTTATTTATTAGATATTTCCAATTAATCATCTTGTTTACTGCATTCAAATACTTATTATTCTACATTCAATCCCAGCAGGTGCCATCTATTTATATCCAAAGAATAAACGTTTGACTTGAAAATGCGTGCGGTCGAATTATTAATAAGCCTTAGTAGTATATGCAATATTTAAAAATACATGTGTTATATGAATCAAAATTCTATTCGATAATTTTTGACGAAAACACAGATTTTTCGGGGAAAATCCAGATTTCCTTATCTTAAACATATTTCAACATACAACAAAAAATTATTAGGAAAGCATTTATTGGCTTTGTTGTAAACGCATTTGAAGAGGCTTCAAAGGATATTGATAATGACGTCGATGTGTCAATTGCTGCGAAGGCACTATCATCGATAGTTCTAAAAGTTTTGACAAATTTTAGTCTTGATCTAAAAAATTGTGTAGGAAATGGAACAGATGGGTGTCCTCTGACGTCAGCAGAAAATGGAGCTGTTATAAAATTCTGGCCAAATGCAAAACAAACGCCTTGCTATTCCCATAAATCAAACAACTAAATTTTAAAAAGCAACAAAGTGCCATTAATACAATAAGTTGTATCATTTGTTAAAGAAACGACAAATTTTTTTAAATATAAGCATCCCAAGCGAAAAACGCAGTTTTACAGGGCAAGTTTAAAATGGCACGAAAAATGGTTAAAAATGGCTGGCAAAATGGCACGAAAAAGTATAAAAAATGGCACAAAAATGGCAAAAATAAACATGTTATTTAATGGTGTTTTGTTTTCTACAAAAAAGATGTGCCTTTTTATTTAAAAAAAAAAATTCAATTTGGTGTCTTTTTCTTAAAAATTTTGCTCCCGAAAAGGATGGCTTGTTTTATTCTAAAAAACTCATGTTCAGATCGAGAAAGGTTGTCAATAAATTCATCCGTCTCACTTTCATTAAATTGAGACGGTGAGAAAATCGATTAAAACACTTTTTTAAAATTGAAATGCCAAGCCATATAGATTTTTCAACAAAATCTTTTTTACTGACATCTTGTATTATTTTCCTTAGCACTGTCAATTAAGCCAAAGCTTTCATTCATAGAAATCCCTTTCGTTTGTAACTTCAAGAGACTTGAGCAGATGCATTGAAAGTACTTTCTACGTCCGATTTTTGCATTATTCAGTTAGCATTTCGAATAGATTCTGCCTCATATTTGCTAAGCTTATTTAAAAATTTTTTTCTAGATTACAAAAAGGTATTCTTTGGCAAGCTGGACCAAAAATTACTTTTTAAAAAAATAATTGAAGAAATGGCAAAAATGGCATATGCCATAAAAAACTTGCCCTACCTGTCAGTAATGCTACGAGAGAGAGAGGTCATTTCCTACACGTCGTCTAATAAAAACATGGCTCAGATCAACAATGACAGAAGAAAGACTGTACTATCTATATTTACCTCACAAGGAAATCATAAATTGCTTATTTAAAAAAATTAATTTATATTGAACTGATCTTATATATCATTTAACCTTATTGTTGAGTTATTTTAATATAATATACACATACATATTCATTTTATTAAAGTTTTAGAAACAAATTTTTTACTTTTTTGTTAAAAAAAAATTCCCCCCCCCTATGGCTCGAGCTGGATCCGCGCCTGAGGGGAACTAAACCTCCTATTCTAACCTCACTCGTATCTGCAACACTAAAAGAGACAGAGAAATTATAATAATTATCGTTGTTCTTTAGAAAAAGGCCAACAGGTGGTTGAAATTCGGCCCTTTTGGGAAGTAAACGGGTAAAATCTGAATTTTGGTATGTACTTTTTTGTCACCCCATCTATTTTTTAAACCAATAAACGTCAAAATAAGCATTATATCATGTTCGAAACTTATCTAAAAGAAATACAAATTCGGTACATTTTAGAAATTTGAACGTTTAAGGGGTGAAATTCGTAAATAATGTTAGTTCTTTTTTACAAAGTATTTTCCTCCATTCTTATATATATTATACATATATTAATAGGCTTCTAATACAATATTGAAATATTTGATACTTCAATAGGGGGGAAAAAGGACCAAAACGGGGAAATATGAAAATTTTATACTTTATTTAATTATAATTAATATTGGACCTAGAAACATAAAATTCAACATGCAATATCCTGAGTGATAAGACTCTATGAGGGAACCTATTGGCAGGGTTGTTGGATGTGACGATTTTTCGTCATTTTGACGATTTTTTGAGAAAATTCAGTATAAGGACGATTGACGATTTTTTTAATAAAAAGTAATAGTGTTTTGGCGATTTTCTGGCACCAATAAAACACTTACAAGACATATTAACATTTACTATATTGGGAGCAGTCCAAAACGTAACAGACAATTTTCGAAATACAAAAATTATTGGAAATTAAACAAAAAAATTCTTTCCCCATCACAAACCATTAGTAATTCGAATTCTACAACTATATGAATGCGTTCGATACTGTAAAAAATATACACTAGAGCCTCGATTTTAATCGTTTCGATTTGCGCCGCTTTTTAAAAATTGTTTAAATCCGCTTTGCGTTGTTATGATTCCGATTTGCGTCGCTACCTACGATTGTATTTTTTCGCTGAAGCTATAATCACATGTGAAGAAGTTTTCTATTTCGTTAAAAGGGAAAATTCCCATTTAATTCTCTAAGGAAGTAAAAAGTTAGTTCTTAATAAGAAGTTGTGTGGAAAAATGAGTGCAAAGAAACAAATCAATGAACTAAAATTGGATGTAATAAAATATTTCAAGCGGGGTGAAAATGCTGTTGATATAGACAGAACCCTTGGTTTAGCCCCTTCAACAATAAAAACAATTTGCAACATCGATATCGCTAAAAATTAGTCATTTAAAGATAGCCAGAGTTAATAGCAAATGAGATGCGTTTTTTTTAAATGTTTTTGTGAATATGGATAAATGAAATTAATAAATTTTTGTTAAGTTTTTGTGAAAATATATTTTTTCTAATGTATTTCCTTATTTATTTCTTTTTCAAATGATAAATATATATTTACTTATTTTTTATAATATCTAAGCCCAGTTGCTTTTTTTTTTTTTTTTTTTTTTACTGTTAGGACCAGCACTCAGGGGATGACCCCTACTAATGCATTGCATTGTGTTGGAACTAGGAAAATAGGTTGTGGGAAGGAGGATAGAGGGAGTAGTGTTTGTGAACATTCGATTTGAACTTGATCATGTTGTAAGTGAGAGGGAAGACTTCTGCAGGAAGGTTATTCCACATACGAACTGTGCGGGAAAAAAACGAATTCTCTCTGTAATGCGTTGTACGATGCACCTGCCAATCGACCACATAAGGATGGGCTCTTGAGGAAAAACGTGTATTACGAACAAACGTACGGGTTTCGGGAACCAGATCCCTTATTTCGTCAGAACACATCCCATTGTAGTAACGATAAAACAGACAAATACAACCCACATTGCGACGGTGCTCAAGGGAGTCAATAGAATTGGATACCCTACTGTCACCAATGAGAACCTTCGCCCTCTCCTGCACGCGGTCGAGAAGCTCCAAAATAGACTTTGAAGCACCGGCCCACACATGAGAGTTGTATTCCATACGCGGTCGGATATAGGTGGTATAAATAGTAAGGAGATCAGATGGAGTGAAGTATATCCTACACCGTCTTAGAAAACCGAGGCACTTGAATGCTTCTTTCGACACCTTGAATATATGTTCAGTCCATCGGACATCACATTGTATCCTCATGCCCAGAACATCAAGAGATTCTGATTCCTCAATAATTATACCACCCATATATACAGATGAGGCACCCTGATTTGTCGCGCGTTTATGCGTCAGCACGCAACATTGTGTTTTTCGGGCATTAAAATCGACCCTATTCGCTCGACCCCATTCCGAGATCGTGTCAAGATCTCGGCCAAGCGTATCATTCATATTCTGCCGCATAGCAGCGACATCGGATACGCTTGGTCTGCATTCGAATGAGAACGAGTGGCAAAGGTTGCTGTCATCTGCAAAAGAGTAGATAGGGTTGGAAGTTTGACCAAGGAGGTCGTTTAGGAAGATAAGAAATAGAGTAGGAGAAAGAACGGAGCCTTGCGGCACCCCTGAATGAATCTTGAACTCGTTTGACGAAACCCCATCTATAACAACTCGTATAGTGCGATCTCTGAGAAAACTCGATATAAATCGAGAGAAATTATCACCGACACCAAATGCAGCAAGTTTTGACAAGAGTGCACCATGCCAGACTCTGTCAAACGCCTTGGAAATATCTAAAGCAATTACCTTACTTTCGCCAAAATGGTGAATGGAACGGCACCATTTTTCCGATAACAGAGCTAGTAAGTCTCCAGTAGAGCGACCTCTACGAAAGCCATACTGGCGGTCGCTTAGTAGGTAGTTTGACTCTAAATATTTGACAAGATGGTAATTTACCATACTCTCCATAACTTTGGAAAGTGCCGAACAAATTGCAATTGGGCGGTAATTTTCGGGGTTATTAGGAATAGAATAAAACGTAACCATATCACTTTTTTATCATTAACAATATTTCTTGCTTAAAATTTATATTTTTGAACCAATCAATAAAAAATTGGTGCAATAATTTGCCTATAACTTGTGACATTTAAATATTTGACGATTTTATTAAATTTACGTGACGATTTTTAAGAATTTTGTTAAAACTTTTGACGATTTTTTAAGAAAATAGCATAACGACCCTGCCTATTGGTACATTTTTGGTCTTGACCTGGTACTTTGTGAATTTCTGTTAGTATTGGACTTAAAAGTTTCAAGTTAAAACATAAAATTTAACATTCAAGGTCCTGAGTGGATGAGTATCTGTAACAGGGCTTCTTTAACTGGTACTTTTTTGTCATTAGAATTGGACCTAGAAATATTCGCAGAAATACTTATTTCAACAAATTTTAAAAAAGTTTCATCACTTGAATTGTAATTAAGTGTCAAACTATTTATTGCAAATAATGGAGCCAGTTAATTACTATGCGAAACAAACTTGGGCAAATTTAACTTGTACAAGCAAGAAAGAGAAAAATAAACACTTGAGTTGTTTTTTTGGAGAAAAAATTCCAGTCAAGGTTGTTGGCTTTTTGTTTCGATAAAAGATTTCAAATTGTGTTATACATACACAAGCACATGGACATGGACATTAGGTGTGTATGTTTTATAAATTGTTTAAGTTTTGTTTAGTTTTTGTTAAAGCAACAAACAATTTCGTGCTAAACTGTTAATATTGTATATAAATTCTTATTTATTTATTTCTTTTTTTTTTCTTCACTTAAACGACAACAGATGGTGCGATAATGTATGTAGTACGAGTATCTGTGTGTGTGTGAGTGTGTATCTATGTTTATTTGTGATCGTGGGAAACATATTAAGTATGTAGTATGAAATTCCAAACCTTTTTCGTTCAATGTTTTTTTCGATCTTTGAAGTTTAAAACGAATTTTAAACTTCTCTTTTATTTTTTTTTAAGTTGGTCTTTATTTTTTTTGTTAACTTAACCGGATAATTTATAGGTCTACACTCACACACTTAATCACATACAGATGATACGAGTTTTTTCTATATTTTACTTTGTAGGTATTTAACTTAAGTTTATTCCGTTTTCATTTTAAGCTTCCTTAATTTTCTAGTGTTGAGTAATTGCCTCAATTTGAGTGTCAATCATATCAAGATGCAAAACAAGTTGTTAAATCTCTTCTCTTACTCTTTTTTTTTTATTTTTTTTTCTCTTCCGATCCTCATTTTCGCTGTAGACATGTGTGCCAGGGAATGCGAGGATTAATTGATAAGGAGCTGAGCTGAAATTTAATGAAATTGTCCTTTTAACGAAGGGATTAAGAAATTACGCTTTTTTATTGAGTGCTAATATTTTGTTGTCAATAAAAAGGAAGTTTACTTAATGTATTGAATCTTAGGTCTATTAAACCTTAAATAAACCATTAATGAAGTAAGAACATTTATTGTTAGATTTGCCCTTCTTTAAACCAAAAATAATATGACATTTTGATAAGTGTTTGCATTTTATGATATTATTTTTGTGAAATATGTTGACAAAATGTTTTATTTGTTAATATGGACATGTTAAATACATTTAACAAATTTTTTTTTTATTTTAGAACCAATTGAAAGTTATATTGTTAATTATTTATAAAATTTTATATGATTTAAATGAATATGTTCAGGGGCAAATGTAGATATTGCCTTTGATTAATTTTTAAATTATTGCAACTATATGTTTTTTGTTTAAAACAACAAATTATTGTTTAAAAATATTTTTAAAAAAAATACATAAACAAAACATAATAATAGTGGTGGTATTAAAAAGCAAACAAACTTTTAATTCGAATACTTTCTTATCGTGTATTTAAAAAAGGTTCAAAAAAAAGTTTTTATGATACCTTTCGGCAACAGTTTGTTTAGAAACTAAAGTTATATGTAGTTTTATTTGATAAGAATAATTTTGAAGGTCTACAATTAAAAAAATTATAAAAAAAAAATTAAATATAGAATATCATGTGAACCGAATAGAACCTTGCAAAGAGTAGCCCACAAGGGACTAGGAGTAGTCCAAAAGTTCCCCAAACGTATGGAAAAAACATGGTCTATTTAACATTACGATGTCCTAGGGCGAAGACATGTCGTCTCACTACAAACATTTTTTAATAATGACATGGTCCATGCTTGCATTACATCGGACCAGACCAAAAAAAAATTTAACAATCGGACCAGTCCAAATTAAAATGGATCAGGTGGTCCAATAATATTTGCAGGGAAGTTTCACGCATCACTAGCAATAAAATGGCAGCAAAATATAAAGAAAGTTGCCATACTTAAACACAAAATCGGTACAAAAAGTTAATAGTAAAAAAGCTGATAATGTACCTTTATGAATACAAATTTTTGTAACAGGCTTATGAGACAACAAGCGTTTGATAGTTTTTACATACTATAAGCTTAAAGTAAGAACTTTTTATGAATATGGCTGTTATTTTACACAGTTTTAAACTGTATTAAAATGCAGTAAGTACGACCAGTTGCAACGTTTAGGGCCGCATAAGAAACACACAAAAAATCCAAAAAGAAAACTAGCGGCAATTATTGCAAACACACTTGTAAAAAAACATTGTAAGAAAATATCACTGTTTGTTGTTGGTGTTTTGTTTAAGCTTTGATATTATTTCGGGTAAGATTTTTGAGGATTTATAATTCCTATTTGATTAACAGTTTTATTTGACTAGTGATCGCCTAATGGTCAAAAATCGACCATACAATTTTATGTACATATGAAGAAAACGTGGTAAATCTAAGTATTTATGAATTTTCATGTTTCGAGCATTTATTTTTTTCCATATTAGTGGATCGATTTGGTGATTGACCAACCTCCGGTTCATATTAGTTATATATTTCACTTATCAAAAAAATTTCCTTTATAGATTGTCATCCACTCAGGACATTGCATGTTTAATTTTATTTTTCTATGTCTAATATTAATAAAAATTATTCGAAGTACCAGATGTTGAGCGAAAAAATACCAAAAAGCTCCCCTTACATGTTCTTAACAGACATGACTTGTTGTTATAACATGAACTGTGTTCATTTACTAAAAATTGTTATAAATTTGTAAGAATTGTTACTTGTAAATTTACTTTTAACATTGACTTGTTATATTCACTTATAACAATTGTTACAAATTTGTAAAATTTTTTAGTAAATGTTCACAGTTATAATGTCAAAAAAGCGTTGTTAAGAAAATTGCATCAACAACCGTGTTATAACATGAGAAAACCTCTTACATGATTGTTGTGTTGTGCAGAAGTCTTTAGGTGATGATATTTAATAGTTACAAATATTTATTTAGTATGAACAACTTAAAACTAAAACTAAATACAACAGCGTGATTATAATATATTTAATACAGAGTAAATAATGTATATTAATGTAAATAATGTAAAATCTAATTTACATACCAACTTTCTTTTCAACATTTAGGTCTTTACATTTATTCAAAAGAAGTATAATATTTCAATATAATATAAAATATAATTCAAATTTAACAAATAGAAACTGGGAATTATTTCCTTTCATAGGTTACTTTATTACATTCAACATTTTTTATTTTTTCGAAATTATTCTATGAGCTAAATTTCAGTTATGTATTTAATAAAACTTTTTGTAATAGTCCTATTCCTTTAATTTTTTAGGAATGACATTATACATAACTGAAATTTAGCTCATAGAATAATTTCGAAAAAATAAAAAATGTTGAATATAATTTAAATTCCTAGAGAAATTTAAAACGTTTAACAAAATCCTTAACAAAATTATTAGTTGTTGTAAATCTAGTGGGTGGTATTATTTTCCTCCTCCGTCTGGTAATATGAATATGTACCATCAGAATAATATTAAATATTTTTACTATTAGAACTGGGGGAAGTTTCGCGTTTCTTTTGTATATTTTTTTTATTTCTACTATACATAGAACCATCTTTATCCTTTATCATAAATGATCTGGGTTCGGGACATTTTTTACTATTTCTCCTGGAAACCAAAAAGAAGTTGGATTCCATTGAAACTACTATTAAAGGCTAGATTACACTATCTCACAAACCTTACGTATTCCATAATACTTTGTGAGATAGAAATCTAAAGAGTTTTGTTGCGACTGTCAAAAAATCTAATTTAACATGACAGTTTGTAATCACACCAACACACAAAGTATAAACACTCACACTTTAAATAAAATGCAACCCTGATCCAATGAAAAGTATTATTGTTTTGAAATTTTTCAAAAAACGATGAAGTCGTATGGGATGTCAAAATTTTTTCTTTAATACTTGTCATTTTCATCACACATTCATTCATACTATCAGACTTTTACATAATACTTGAGTTTTTGACATGTATTAATACAAAGTATAATGGTGTAAACTAGCCTTAAGTAGTATCTTTTTATTAAATACGAAAAGATCACAACCGATTTTGAATAATGGAATACTATACGTTTCATGAGTCAGAATATCTTGCCTTGGTTTTGAATTTCCATATTTAATGCAAATATCACAATTTGAAATCTTATTAAAAATATCATTATATATGTTCGGTTAGTATACTGATTGTCTAGCAAGACTGACATCTCTGGATGCCCATATGTCCAAATAATGTCCTAAATAATAACTTTCAAGAAATTACTTTTATGTGTAAATGCAAGGTAAGCGAAATATATCAGGGAGTCATCAAAAAACAGTATCTTCATTTCATTCATGGTCACAGCTACGCTTTAGCTTATTGTAGCAGCAAACTTTTCAAAGAAATCTTCCCTGATTCCAAAGGTGCTTCCAATTTTAATTGCGGAAGAACAAAGTGTTCTAAAGTTGCAACCAAATTATTGGCAAAGATACTTTCATAAGTCATAATTTAAAAATTGCTACAAACTATTGGTCTTGACGTTAAATAAATTTCTTAAAATAATAATTTTTTTTCTCCTAACTATTTTATTTTAAGGCATTTTTTCGTTTGTGATTCAATTTTATAGCCTATGACAATATGGCAAGATTGGAGACCTCGTGAATACCCTCATTATGTTGACAATAATTTGTATGAATTTAGATTTTTTTGTGCATTTTATATTATGACGTGATGTTTTTGTTGTATGTGTTTTGTTAAGTTCTTGCTTTAAATAATAGAAAAATGAATTATTTTTAATGCATAATTTTCTTTTTGTTTTAATAATCGTTTAAAACTTATGAATTCAATAAAATTTTGGGTCAAAATTTGTGTACTGGTTTTTTTCCGAATGTACTGGTATTTTTCTTACGATGTACTGATTTTTCCAATTTCAAAAATGGCAACCCTACCATCACTCAGCAGCCTCTCTTTTATTTGTGAAAAATTGGGGAAAAACCGCAAACAAAAATATCTTTAACTAAATCCTCTCGTAAGTCCCCAAATTCACATAGTTGACTTTGGTTTTTTAAAACAGTTACATAATCCTCAATAGATTCATGTTGTGCTTGCTTTCTTGAAAAGAAAGTATGACGTTCCATAGCTATGTTGATCTTTGGAATAAAATATGCATCTAGTTTTGAGAGCAACTCGTCATATTTTACGGTGTGCATGTCGACATTAAAAGAATTGAAAATCTCCAAACAATCTAGTCCAAGGTGGTGTACCAACTATGCCACTTTTCGTTGATCCGACTAAACTGGTTCTTCCATAATTTCCATGTGACACACAAGTTGCTTTCTTTAAGGTTAAGTGGTGCAATTGTTGTTGCGACAGAAAGCACATGGGGCGTAGTCATTTCAATGTTTGAAATTTAGCATTAAACGAATTTAATCGTAAAGCTAAGATATCAAGCAATACTTATTTGCAGAAATTATAGTTATTATTTCGACAACAGAACACTCTACTTTACGACTTTAAAGATTTGTGGAGATAAACTTATTTCATATTGAAGAGCGTATTTTCAATATTCATAATTATTTTTGTTAAGATTGCTATACCTTGAAGGAAAGAGTTTCTTGTCTAGATTCTATTTTTGTTTTGAGTTTTGTATATCGTCGGCTTAATTTGCAAGCCTGCTTAATCCGCTTTTTAAGTTAATTAAGATTTTTATGCTGCGCGGTAGAGAAAGATACGCCTCGTCGACCAGCATGTAGTTTTTCATCAATTGAAGTGTGTAAAACCAAATGTATTTTTAATTTTCCTCTCAAGCTGCAAATATGAAATATAAAAGGTTTTTATCCTGTAAAATGTGTTAAAAGGGAATTGGGAGGTTTGCATATTAAGCCGACGATATATTCTTAGCAGATTTGATATTTTTCATTTGAAATATATGTACATATTATGTTTTTTTTTTGGCTTTCCTACTTATTTTTGGCTACATTTAAACTGTTGGCGCCGTTTGCCGCCGATCGTGTTTTAGCAAAAAAATTCAAGTTTAACTTATAATCTAAAATATATATCAAAACAAGCTGCCTTTCCATGCCTTTAAACTAGGGATTGCTGTTCGGTTTTAACCGAATTCGGAACCGAAAACCGACTAAAAAAACCTCGGTTTTTAGCTTTTACTTTAAAAATATATTAATGCTTAAAGAAATTGCAAATTATATTTACATAATCCATACTAGTACTTCACATAAAAAAGTTTATACATAACAGGCAGCAACAATGGTTTCAAAAATTCTTAAAATTAGTACTAAGAAAAACAAATTTCTCTTTTTTTAATAAAAGTACTTTGATTGCCCGATGGTATTTGGAAGATCGTTTTTTTTTGGTCAAAAATCATCTTTATGATTCTTTTTGGAGTAGTTATTTTATCCAAAAATTTTTTAATCAGTTACAGTTACACTAACAAAAAAAAAGGAATCATAAATGTCTCATCAAGAAGGGTCGCGGGTATAGAACCATTTTCTGCCGACAAAAGCATCTTTTATAATCAGAAAATTAGTTCATATTCTTGTTTTTTAATCGCGCTGAAGAGTTGAACAGGCTCGATTATGATTAAAAATTTATTATAATTGAATCTTTAAGCTTTCAGCTTCACAACAAAATAAATGCATATGAGCTCATTTTTCGATACTTAATGATACAATCGTTGTGAAAAAATTTTACCCTACCGATGAATCACTTCAAAGAATCATTTGTGATACAATTTTCTGATTCCTTTTTGGGAATATAAATGAATCATATGTCAATCCTTGTTCAATGATTTCATATATGATTGAAAAATCAGTTTGTAATCCTCAAAAGTGATCTGAAAAAACTCTTTTAGGTGATTTTTACAAAAAATTATTACCCAAACGCTAGCTGGGTTGATATTGTATATATCGAGCACTTATAGCAAAAATGATGTAACCAACAGAAATAAAATTTTACAGGAGAAGGGTTTTTTTTTTAATATTTTTGCTTCAGGTCTAGGGGGTCATTTCATTTTTGCTATTAGGGCTCGATATGTTTATTCAGTTTTATTGGAATATTTTTAAAACCGAAAACCGAACCGAAACCGACCGGTTTTAATCATTTTAAAACCGAAACCACGGTTTCACATTTTTACGGTTTTTAGCAAACTCTACTTTAATCAAATTGCATGCACACATGTTGAGCAACTCAGACATTAAAAAAAAATTTAATTGAATCACCTTTTATTTATGTTGGCGGTTTTGCGTTTCTTATTAAAAAAGAAAAGAATTAACGTGAATTGTCAAACAAATTCTCTTTATAATCGGCTTAAACGATTTGGTTATTCACAAAAAATAACGGATGTAAAAATTAATAATTTTAAGTGCTCAATGCGCCAACATTGAAAGTGGTAAGAATCTGTTAAGTGTTACTAATGGCGTTTTCTTTTCTAAAAAAAAGTGTTGCATAAGTGTTACATGTGATTTGGCAACATTTTTTAAGTGCTCCCTAATTTTTAAGAAGTGTTTCATATTTTACGTTGACAAAAGAACACAAATTTCGGCATTAAACAATAAAGTACAATTAGCGCAAGGTAAATTCAGTTACAGGTGGTGGCAAGACTACAACAATCCAAAGCCAACAGAAACAACAAATGTTTTTTGTATTGCATTGTTAGTGCTTACGGCTCGAAACTTGCCACCACCTTGTATTGAATTCGCCTTGATGTAGTGCTGCACTCATGCCCCTTTAATTAAAACGAGTGTTAAACATGTAGCATTTTTTTTAATTTTAAAGGGAACATCATTAGAAAAGAACGCTTTACACTTTTAAAATAACACATGTTTTTCAGAAAAGAACATAAAAAATGTAAAAGGCAGAATTAATGCAGAATTTTACTCAGAAAAGAAAACGCCATAAGTTTTTATAAAAATAAAGCAGTTTTCAGAAGAATACATACCTACAACTAATATTAAAAAAATGTAAAAAATCGGTAATATTAAAGTTTAAAATTGGTTGGCTAAGGCAAACGGAACTGTTTAAGTGTTTCTTGAATAAAAAACATCAGACAACGTCGAAATCAACAAAAAAATTTGAAAGTTCATTGTGTTTTTTGACTTTTGTTAAGTACATTTTGTTCAGATATTTTTGAGGTTTCCATAATACCGATTAGAAAAATACTTAAATTACGGGTGTATTGGCCACAAAAGTAAGGAAAACGTATACAAATCACACATTTTTAAAATAACCGACAAAACTTAAAAACCGGTCGAATAATAACCGTTCGACCTCCTTAATAAATACGCCTTTAAAATTTTACCATCAGTATTTTATTTAAATAAGAAATTCTCCAATCTGGGAACAGATTTGGATTCATGACTCTAAATTCAATTAAGCAGCCTAATAGGTTTCTTATATTTATTTTGTAAGTACATGAAATTCCTATAATTTATCTGCTTTAAATCTCTTTAGAATATAAATTAAACGTATGATCTACAGGCCAATATATTAATCGCTGCTTGGATTTGGGATAACTTTTTAATTAAATTATCAATAACACCACGTATTCATTTATGAGTTAATGTATTTACAAACTTAAGTTTAAGTAAACATTATATTGCTTAAAAATGGAATTGTTTATTTCTTTAAGACAGGTAGCAAAACATATTTAATTTGAAAAAAATACCCTCAATTATTTTAAAGTAAATTGAATCAAGGCAAGTTAAGAATTTAGATCATCTTAGTGTTTCTACTTTAATTCTTAAGAAACAGAAAAAGCGATTTTCTTTTTCTTTATCATTCTCTACAATTAATGGGGCTAAAGACCTACAAATCCATTTGAAGATTTTGTAAATACAATTTCTTTAGAATGTACTCGCAGCAAAAACAATAGCAACAAATCATTAGTATGCATCTCAGATTTATTTTTTGTGGCTTATTTGGCTTGTGAGAAATTTGGGTTTTTTTTCAAAAAGAACTTACCACTTGTGTCGTTAATGTCGAAAAATGATGTAAATGGATTTCCCTCCGATACAAGACCGTAACGGACTTCGCGTGGACTACCTTTGTCTCCATCTTCAGCATGAACTTGAAGTATCTGTAACGAATCCAAAAACAAATTAAAATTTTAGTGTTAAAACTTTTTTGGTGATGTATTTATTCATTCACTTGCTAAATTTTTATCATTTAACTGAAGTGTCGAGCCGATCTAGAAGTTTTTATCGTAACTTAAGCGTTAAACTTATTTACATCAATCTGGCTATAACTAAATTTAACAGCAAGAATTTTTCTGTCTCTTCCTTCAATAAAGATGCTGTTGAAAATGTCTACGGCATGCCGCGGTATCGATAGAATGTACCACAGTGGAATAAAATAAAAAATGTAAACCAATAAATTTATATTCCGAATTGACTAACACAAAAAGTAGTTGATACCGAACATTCGGTCTTGTCCAGTATATTCTTTTATAACATGTTTGGGTACATTAACGGCAGGATCAAATTAGGCTTAGATATTTCATAAGTAATATTTAATGTTGAAAATTGGTCAAATCGGTCAATCATTTCACCTGGTATCCATACATGGAAGCTCCCGATTTTAAGAGTTTGGCACATATGTTTTTAATAAACTTTAGTTAAGGGTATATAAGATTCGGCCCAGGCGAATAAAGCACTTTTACTTGTTTTTTTTCCAAACTTTATTCCAGGGCTGTGGAGTCGTCCGAAAAAAGTACTAACTACGACTCCGACTCCAAATGCTGAAATTTTTTAAGTGCGACTCCGACTCCTACTCCGACTCCGACCCCTACTCCGACTCCTACTATAATCTTGATGCTAAATGTATATGAGACTCAGTGATGTTAACTTTTATTTTTTCATTACCGTACGGCCTTCTAAAAATTAGAGTTTTTGAGAAGCAATTACCGTCAGCAAACATTTATGTGCTGTTTCCAAATGACAGGCGATTGATTATGTAGCAAAATTTATTTCGAGAGTTATTGTGAGTGAAAACTCTTTTATTTAATTAATCATATTAAATTCTTTTTATATTTTTCATTTTATTAATCGAAACAAACTTGTTAAAAAGTATTCAATGAAAATTTTCAATTATGTTGTTTTAAAATCTAAAATCTTATTTCTTTTCTAATAATAATTTGCCTGTGCATAACTAAATGTTCTCCACTGTAGTGTACAAAGATCCACCAACATACTACCAGTGCATACAACATATATACAAACATGTAAATATTTATATGAGTACTTATCAGTACACGATGAGTTCAATGGGATTTAATACCTTTGAGCTCGATATAAAAGTCATACCGGCAAGATATTAAAAAGCTTTAATCCTATTTGGCTTACATTTACTTGTGTATGTGTTCTTCAGTTTTGCTTTTTGTTTTTTTCATGCCGTATCGAAACTAACTAGAATAAAATACAAAATTTTAAGGCTTTGATGATCGCAAAGAAATTTACAACTAAGGGCATCTATGAGGATTTAGAAAACAATTTTCCTTATGGCACTTAAAATACTTGTGTGCACATTATATACTTATGTACTAAACGTGGAGCTATATAGACGTAAAAATATTTCATACTTTTGTGTCTGTGTGTCCGCATGAAAACGAATGGCAAGAACCATAATTGCTTATTTTAGCCTTAACATTACTCCATCTTACCATACGTGGCCTTTGGAGGGAATTGTTGCAGCAGCTATAATAATGGCATCAGAAAGATCAGACACTGTAAACAACATGCAATTTGGCGTCCTAATGCAACATAAAATACAAAAAAACAACAACAACAACAATAAAGGAACATAAGACTTAAACTAAAAATCGTCGATAGTTGCTGCCATTAAAAACAAAATCTTATCTTACTTCTCCTCCACGCCGTTCTCTGCTCACTCCGTTTTTCGTTTTCCTTTGTTGGGATCTTTTGAACTTTAATTTAATGGCCGTAAGTACAACTAAAACTATGCACAAGGTAAAAACATGAGTGGAACAAAAACTTTACACTATGGCATATAACTGCAGACCATGTTGTACAAAGTATCATTTTTTCTTTATAATGTGACTACCATAATTTTTAAAAAATTTTTCGAACTTATATCAAATTTCATTTCAATATTATTATTTTTAGAAGGTGTCCAAACTGAAAGTATCATTTTGATTTTGCTGGCATTTTTTTCTACCTGAATTTTTTTTCAGGTTCTAAATACATTCCAAATAGTTAAAATGGTACGTTACACGAAGGAACAACTTGTTTTTTTTATTAAAACATTTTTTGAAAATGGCAAAAGTTTTTAAGATGTAACTGGGAAACATGGATCGTGCGATTTGACACTTTTTGAAATTGAAAGTGTACAGCAATAATCTCACAAGAGTTCAAGAGCTTAAAAAAACATTATCGAGCAGATATCAACCATTGACAACAGTTATTTGAAAAAAGTGATTGAGAATTTTGGTAAAAGATTTGGAGCTTGCCGAGCCAGTAGGGTAGGGGTCACTTTACCGGAATAATCTTTCATTTTTAACTATTTTTAATGTCTCAAAAAATCTTTTTTTATTAAACTAAAAATGAGCTTAAATTTTGGACCCCCTTTATATACATATATTATGTCCTGCGATTCCTAGGAGGAACAAAGGCGTGAAACTAATGCGTCTCAAGCAATTAGATGACAGGTAACGTAAAACAATCACTGAAACTCAGCTGTTATCTTGCCATTTTACGATTTGCCCGCATATAGGCTGTAGGCAGCCACAGCACTAGGGACAGACAAGGTAAAATAATAAGTCGCTTAGTCTGACACTTTTTGTTACTGAAAAAAATTGTTTTAATAAACTCTAAAATTTGAATTGTTCTCGATTACAGAAGAAGTCAGCGATTTTATTAATTTTAAGCAAAATTTTTTTGAAAATGTTATTAATAGCGAATTGAAATAAAACTTTTATACAGTATAAAAAAACTTTCTATATAATCCTACACAGAAAAAAATATCTTAAGAAAATTTTTAACAACACCGTTTGGTAATAATACAAGTTTAATTCAACAAACATTTTATTTGATTCTATGAAAATATTTATCAAGATTACAATTTGCGAAATTGCACTCAATAAAACATATTCAATAAAAATGTATTTGAATCAAAGTAAAGTCAGAATTTATACTACTTTTGTCCGTTTTTTTTTATATTTTTGTCCATTAATTCAAAAATTTTGGTAAACAACTTTTTTATTGATTCAATAAACTTGTTTGTTTACTAAAAATTCGATTACTTTAATCAAATATGCAGTTGTCGTATTCAAATACGAAAATTAAATGTAAAAGTTTGTTGTAAGTTGTAATCAAATTTGGTAGACGAACAGCATTGGTCCCATATTAAAATACAGCGTACTTTTTAAGAGGAAGATCGCGGGAAAAATTGGTACTTTAGCACTTTTTCTCTTTTTGCTTAATTTGTTATGTAGTTTGCATGTGCTCAGGATTAATATATAGGGTCCCTTTTTAATCGATAAAATTAGCACTTTTTAAGTGGTAAAAACTGCATAAAATTGGAACTTTTTCTCTGTTCGATATATTTGGTATACATACAGATTAAAGCCTACATACTTTCTGGGGGCATAACATGAGGGAAAGCTGGTACTTTTTTCTTTACAAAATTATTTTTATAAAGATAAAGAAAAAACTTGGTACGTTTTTTCTTTTGGATAAGTTTTGGTTACAGATTGCATATGGTCCAGTGGCCAGAATATACTCATTTAGACAACCCTTGCTTTTCATATGTACAATTGAATGTCGGTTGCTCAAGAGTGTCAATATGTATGTGTTGACAAAAAATAATAATTCCTATAATTTTGTTTATAAGAATATGAACCAGATGCATATACAGTATACTTTTTAAAAGGCTAAAAAACGGGGGAAAAATGTTACTTTGAAATTTTTTTTTGGTAAATTTGCATATGGTCTAGATTAAAATATATATATCTTTTTGAGGGAAAAATTGCTTCTTTTTAAGGGGTTAAAAACGGGATAAGGTTAATACTTTTTTCTCTTTTCGATAGATTTGGTATACAACATACAGGAAAAGATGGTACTCTTCGAACTCTTTTTCTTTGGGCTTTAAAAAAATTTGTTATAGAGAAAGCATATGGCTCAGATTCAAATAAAGGGTACTTTTTATGATGCAAAAATTAAAAAATGGTACTTTTGCTCTTTTTAAAAATTTGGTATACAGATTACATATCATCGCTCGTTTATTGCAACATAGTCATATCTCAAAAAACCAAAAATTTTAAGTAACTTAAGCAGAAGGTTTCTATTATACCTTCTTTATTTGTAAAACAAAAATCAGCATTGTATCTCAAACTGAAACGAAGTTATAGCAAAATATATTTTATTAAATCTGTATAAAAAGGTACATTTTAAAAACTTAAATCGCATTTTGCCAAGTTAGATTTTTTTCGAGATATGACCATGTTGCAATAAAGGAGCGATATGGTACATGTCGGTTGCTCAAGTATCGAGTGCTTTAAACTTATTTGTATGTGTTGACGAAAATTGACAATTCCTTTAGGCCCGTTTTCACAACTTACCGATATCTAAAAGTAGACTTTAACCCGTCTTATAAAAAGTGTTCTATTATTAATACTTTACTTTAACCTAAAGTCAGCTATAAAGTAAATTTAGATTCATCCTACCTAGTAGGTTAAAGTAAAGTTGTAATAATTGAACACTTTTTATACGACCGATAAAATCCTACCTTTAGCTATCGGTAAGTTGTGAGAATGACTCTTAATGTTTTGTTTATTGAAGTATTTTAACACAAACTATATAAAATTTCACGTAAAAGAAGTCAGGAGTAAAACGTAGTATTTATTATATATTCTACAGGGTGGCCCAAAATTAGCGAAGGGATTTGAATTCGTTTTTTTTTTATTTAAGATATAATTATTAATTTTTTTTAATACAGTATATAAATGGGGAATATTTTTAGTTTAGCTATGAAAAATAATATCTCGCAAGTGGTGGCCATTTTCTGCTTCGCAAATTCGTGCTCTTTCTAACACATTTTCCATTAATCCCCGTATTTATTTTCAAAAAAATAAGGACCAATTATCCTTTCCGATGCCGTACACTTAGGTGGGTGTAATTTCGCTGTTGAACTTCTCTCGGATTTTCCGTAGCCCATATCCTGCAGGCCTTCGTCGCTTATAATTAAAATTTTAATAAAATTATGATTTAATAAAGCTCAACAATTTGGGCACGTTGTTCAATTGAGTACTGCTCCATTTTAAATTCTCCAAGTCTTCTTTACAAAATACTGAAAAGAAAAATTATTATAAAAAAGTTATAAGCCATTCAAACCCCTTCGGTAATTTTGGGCCACCTTGTATTATATTTCGATAAAAAATCGAGTCGCAAAATATTAATAATCTTGATGAGAATAGATAAACTCACTGTTTATTGTTGTTGTTTTTGTTTAAGCTTTGAGATTGTTACAAGTAAAGCTGTTGCTTATAATTCTTATTCGCTTAACAGTTTTATTTGTTTAATATCTTTAGTTTTTCTAAAATCTTTGAATGCAGTTTCCTGACGATCTTGCCTAAGTCACCAGTGAAATGCGCATAGGAATAGCTTATCCCTTTAACAATAAATTTCAAAGTTTTTATTAAAAATAAAAATTGGGAAGCACGACAAAAAAAATTTTGTAAATTAAAAACATTTTTGTATTCCCTCGAAATTACTTTGATAACTTAACGAAAATGTAATTCATATTTGAAACCAATTCGACGTATTTTGCAAACTTTTGTGTTCGTTTCCTTTTTCAACAATGAAATGCAAATGATACGTTTTTACATAAAAAAATTTAAATTATTTTTAAAAATTGTTAAAAAGGCAAAAAAATATTCTTTTCAAATTTCATTTTCAATAGGATGAGCTTTAGTTAACGATTCGAGACTTTTAAATTCTGGATAATAAAATTCGGAATTTTAATGAATAATAATATATTAATTACTAAAAATAAAAGTATTTTTTACTATTGAAGAATATCAAAATAAGAAATCGAAAGATCGCAAAAAAATGTTTCAAAACTGTGGTAGCGTTGAAATATTATAATAATAAGAAACATAACAGCCGGCTCACGCCCATTACGAAATTAATCACGTCAGATTCTTGAGCCCACAGCTCGATACATCTTCCAATTCTCCTATCAACCTACTACCCAGCCATCTCAGCCCGCTGTTTAGTAGCCCAGAAGAGTAACACAGAATATGCTCAACTGTCTTTATCTTCTCTGGGTCCTCGCAGAACCTACATTAATCCGACGAGTCCGATCCTATTACCACCATCCCTCCTTTCATGCAGTGGCCCGTGTTAATAGCTACCTGCCTACTAGTGAATTAAAAACGGTCTTCCTGAGCACCGGCAATAATCTCCGTAATACTCTCATGGATATTTACATTTCAATTGTATTTATAGTTTTTATCGATCTAAAATGATGAGATTTGGTTCCTTAAATTTATTTTACGGACTGTAAACCAAAGCTTTTCCTTTATAATTTGTGGTTTTTTATATTTTTTTTGGAATTAGTTTAGTCTAAATATTTGTATTGAATCTTGTGTATTTTTTTAAAGTACTTGTGGTTTATTTGTTATTTAAACATAAATCCATCCATTGATCTGTCCTTCCGCCCTTCCTCCCATTCATGTCATGCGATAATGAAAATTGTAATAAGGCTTGAATATATTTCTACGAAATTCTTTCGTTACACTCATGGACATGGACACGGTATTCAGCCAAATTATTTTTCTATGCAGTTTTTATTTGTTTTTAATGCTCTTTTTTTCTTGGGTTAAATTTGTTTTTTAATTTTTATTGTTTGCGAAAGGAATTTTGTAGTTTGTGGTTAAAATATTTCTTAAAATGAAAAAAGTTAATTTTTTATCTTGAATTGTATTAAACATTGTGAATTAGGAATTGGCTTTGTTGGCTTAAATTGAACATTTAATTTATTTATAATAACGATTTTCATTTAAAATTTTCTTTTTTTTTTAACATTTAATAAACAAAAATTAACGCAATTTTACAGTTCCAGCTCTTTTAGTAGAAATATTTATACTAGCAATTTACAAAAAATAATTTACAATTTCAGCTCTTTTAGCAAATATATGTAATTAAAAGTGAACATCAGTTCACACATGCGTACGGATCAGGATAAAAATTGTATGTTGATGGTAAAAAGCATAAAAATAAATGCAATTTTCAAGATGCAAAAAGTATGAGCGATTTTAATCTTAACTTACCTTGTCACCAGGAAGTATGCCAGGTGGTAGTTTAGTTACAGGTGGTGCCATAGTAAATACCGGCGGCTGATCTTGTACATCTTGCACTATTACAACAATCTCCATTCCAGCTATATTTCGACTATCTTGGCCAGGCTCAGCATAAGCATCCTTAAAAAAGAGATACAAAAGAGAAGTATGCAATTAAAGCAAAAAATTACACTTTTTGCTAAGAAACTGCAGCAACAATTCATGACAATTAATTATCAGATTATGACTAGATTTTATGTGTTGGTATGAACTAAGCTGGTCTGCCTTGGCAGAATGGCGAACCTTCATTAAACTTGTGTTGTAAAATGTATCAATGAATGTTAGTGATTACGGTAATAACTTTTTAATTTAGATATTTAAATAGGGAGGACCAATACAGCTGACATTTTCAAAAAGAATTTTATGCGTATATAATACTTAAAAATATATTTAGAAGTATGTAATAGTTTCGAATCGACTTACTTATTCGTATTTTAAGATTATTCAAAAAAAAAAAAAACATGTCGTCAACAGGACATGAATTGTTTGCACGTCAATGAAAGTTGAAAGAAGAAAAAGTAAGAATCATGCCAATAAGACAGAATTATGCCAAACTTATCTCGCTTTGTAATTTTTTGTTCTACAGTTGTTTTGACTTAACTGCCTTTTGTTTAAGTGCACTTTTGTTTAACTGCACAAAATTAATAATTTTTGTCATTATTGTTTAAAATCCCAAATAAATTTATTTTTAAGTGCATTTATCTTAAATGTGCAGGTATAGAGCACATTTAAGATAAATGCCTAAAATTTTTGGCATTTTAAAATTTTTTTCATACAAAAAATTAAATTTAGCTGCACTTTGACTTAACTGCCCAAAATATATATTTTCTGTAGTTATTCTTTAAATTCCTTGCTTTCGTGCATTTTGTATACGTGCATATTAAATATATTTTTGGGCAGTTTTAAAACTTATGCCCAGTTTTCAGGATTGATATTAAAACACATTTATTTTTAAAATCGATTTAAATACAAAATTCTTTTCTTCACTAAAAACTTAAATCAAACTTAAGTCAACGATGTGGTACACTTAATTTCAACTTAAGTTTCCATTGTAATATTTTAGCAAGGTGGCCTGAATATCACAAAAATACAACAACAACAGGCAAAGCATTAACAGTCAGCTGTTTTTTCAGACCACCTTGTAGATAATTACACTTTTTTATATTTTTTTTTTGTATTTAGTAGTGCTACCATACTTTTATCTTAATTAAATAAGACTTTTCAAATAAAACTCAAAAACACAATCTGTTTTAAATACGATTTAAGTTTGTTATGAAAATTAACTTAATATAGATTTAAATACTATCCTGAAAATTGGGCATTATTCATATAAAACATCAAAGTTAGCTACACACAAAAAAAATATGGTGGCCACTTTTTCACATAAAAAGTTCTAATTTAAGCTGTTTATAAAAACAAAAATCGCAAACAAGTCAAGTTGGCATTATTATAATTCAATTATTTTGTCTGCAATTATTTAAAGGCTCCTTATAGTATCGAAGGGAACATAAAACGAATGGTCTGTAAGGAAAATCCAAAATTTCGGATTTTGCGCTTTAACTGAAACGACTACTACAATTTCGTATTCTGTTGACACTACTTTGAAACTGCCGTTTTTAAAATTTTGACAGCTTGCAGCGCTATTCTTAACGTTGTACTACAGGGAATATTCTGTGCCCCACTTTATTGTTACCAATTTGGCAATCCCGTTCAATATAAAAATACATAACAAATGACTACAGGTTGTTTGAATGACACTGTTAATATCAATTGATTAATAAAAACGTTGTTCTTCTTTTAAACACTTTACTTTAGCTGCACTTTTATGCAGGAAACCACAATTCCGTACCTGCACATTAAGGGAGATAAGTACATTAAAGATAACTGCATTTTTGATTTATCTGCACAAACAATTGTGCATCTTAGTCAAAATTACTGTATTTGAAGGCTGCTAATAAGAGATGCCAATTCGTTTGTTTTCAGTTTATTACAAATACATATGTAGATTCCACTTAGTGCCGGTTCACACAAGTCAAGTTTGACTCGTCAAGTCTTGACTTGTGTGAACCGGCACTTAGAGATAAAAAAATAATACGGTAAATAAACTGTTGTCAATGATTGATATCTGCTTGATGTTGCTTTAAAGACTCTTAATTTGAACTTTCCATTAAAAAAACGCACAAAAAATAGCGTAGAGGTGTCAAATCGCGCGATCTTCGTGGCAAATTCCCTTCTCCTCTACGAGAAATAATGCAATTTTCAAAATTTCCTTTTAAAAGATCCATTGTTTCTCATGCTGTATGTCACTATCCTGTTAAAACAAATTTTCTCTACGTCTAAATCATCAAACTTTCGTCAATTTGCATTGACCGATTATACCTCAGATTTGGACAGCCGTTATAATTGTTGACTATTGATGTTCGATGTTTAATATTTTTTTGGCAGAAATAATTGTTTTTCTTTATGATTTTTTATGAAGCCAAGTTAACTTTTTTATTTTTAATTTGTTTAAATTTATAAAAAAAAAATTTTTTTTAAGTCTTTGATTCCATACAGAATTGAAGTTTTTAATTGTTTTTTTTTTTTTTGATATTTTCAGTTAGGCTGGAGTTCATCAAATTTAATATTCATTAAATTATTTTTACTGAAGGAAGGAATTTTACAACTTGGTAATTTCCAAGGCGAATTCATGTAAACGTTGGTGGCGATACTACAACAAGTAACAACACAACATTATATTTTATATGTTGCTTTCGTTGGTCGATATGTCAAAAACACAAGTAACTTTTCACATTCCTCTCCCTAATTTAAAAAAAGTAGCACAGCTGTGCATTCAACGCCGCCTTGATAATTTCCTTATCAATAAATAAAATTCCAAGTTGTAAAATTCCTTCCTTCAGTAAAAATAATTTAATGAAAATTAAATTTGATGAATTCAAGCTTAATTGAAAATATCAAAATTAACAGTTTAACTAAAAATCACAATTGTTCTTAGTTTTTAAATTTTGTTTTTATATCCTCCACCACTAGTGGTGCATGAGTGTAAACTAAATTTGTCATTTTGTCTTAGATTTTTTTTAAAATTCATCGAAAATTCCACCACTAGTGGTGCATGAGTGTAAACTAAATTTGTCATTTTGTCTTAGATTTTTTTTAAAATGCATCGAAGAACCTATAAAGTTTATGTTTTGGAATCTTGTGCAATTCTGTCTGATAAAATCATTCTCGTTTTTTCAAAAAAAAAAAGAAAAAAAAATTGATACTTTTGCTACCAAACTGGCATATATTGGTGGCGGAATGTACCGATTGTTATTTAATTTTGAACAAATTTATTTAAGACTTAATATACTGCTAAATTTTTTGCAGTTAATATAGCATAAGCCTTATAAAAAATCTGTATTTTTAGTCAACAACAAAGTTTATTGAGTCAATAAAAAATGTTTTTGTGTGATTGTTGGAAATTTTGAATAAATCAAACAAAATATTTATCGAGTCTTTATATATTTATTCATTAATTATGATGTTCTAAATTCCCAATTTTTATTTAGTCTTTGACAAATAAAGTGAAATTTATTGTTGGTCAGATCATCATTCAGAAACCTTTTTCCAAAGCCTTTGAAAAAACTAAAGATATTATCCAAATAAAACTGTAAAGCAAAAGAGAATGAGCTATTAAAAAATGGACAAGAATTTTAAAAATACTGTCTTTACTTTGATTCAAGTATTTTTTTTTATTGAATATGAAGAAATATATAATTATTTCAGTATTAAATATGTTTAATTTAGTGCTATTTTGAAAAGTGTAATTTTGATAATTTTTTTCATTGAATCAAATAAAAAGTTTGTTGACTTAAATTTTATTTTTAACAAACTGGGCTGTTAAAAATTTTCTTGAGATATATTTTTCTGTGTATATTGAAAGAAAACAAAATTAGTTAAATATCATCTTGAATGAACGAGGATTGTTTACAAAAAAATGTATATGAAAACCCTTAAACATGCACAGAAAAACTTAAAATTTTTTTTTTATTACCAAATTTATAGATTCAAGCAAACAATTTTTTTGCATTTTTTGAGTTTTTCAAAAGTTTTCGTGTTTCTGGGGGCAATAGTATAGTATAGTATAGTATAGTATAGTATAGTATAGTATAGTATAGTATAGTATAGTATAGTATAGTATAGTATAGTATAGTATAGTATAGTATAGTATAGTATAGTATAGTATAGTATAGTATAGTATAGTATAGTATAGTATAGTATAGTATAGTATAGTATAGTATAGTATAGTATAGTATAGTATAGTATAGTATAGTATAGTATAGTATAGTATAGTATAGTATAGTATAGTATAGTATAGTATAGTATAGTATAGTATAGTATAGTATAGTATAGTATAGTATAGTATAGTATAGTATAGTATAGTATAGTATAGTATAGTATAGTATAGTATAGTATAGTATAGTATAGTATAGTATAGTATAGTATAGTATAGTATAGTATAGTATAGTATAGTATAGTATAGTATAGTATAGTATAGTATAGTATAGTATAGTATAGTATAGTATAGTATAGTATAGTATAGTATAGTATAGTATAGTATAGTATAGTATAGTATAGTATAGTATAGTATAGTATAGTATAGTATAGTATAGTATAGTATAGTATAGTATAGTATAGTATAGTATAGTATAGTATAGTATAGTATAGTATAGTATAGTATAGTATAGTATAGTATAGTATAGTATAGTATAGTATAGTATAGTATAGTATAGTATAGTATAGTATAGTATAGTATAGTATAGTATAGTATAGTATAGTATAGTATAGTATAGTATAGTATAGTATAGTATAGTATAGTATAGTATAGTATAGTATAGTATAGTATAGTATAGTATAGTATAGTATAGTATAGTATAGTATAGTATAGTATAGTATAGTATAGTATAGTATAGTATAGTATAGTATAGTATAGTATAGTATAGTATAGTATAGTATAGTATAGTATAGTATAGTATAGTATAGTATAGTATAGTATAGTATAGTATAGTATAGTATAGTATAGTATAGTATAGTATAGTATAGTATAGTATAGTATAGTATAGTATAGTATAGTATAGTATAGTATAGTATAGTATAGTATAGTATAGTATAGTATAGTATAGTATAGTATAGTATAGTATAGTATAGTATAGTATAGTATAGTATAGTATAGTATAGTATAGTATAGTATAGTATAGTATAGTATAGTATAGTATAGTATAGTATAGTATAGTATAGTATAGTATAGTATAGTATAGTATAGTATAGTATAGTATAGTATAGTATAGTATAGTATAGTATAGTATAGTATAGTATAGTATAGTATAGTATAGTATAGTATAGTATAGTATAGTATAGTATAGTATAGTATAGTATAGTATAGTATAGTATAGTATAGTATAGTATAGTATAGTATAGTATAGTATAGTATAGTATAGTATAGTATAGTATAGTATAGTATAGTATAGTATAGTATAGTATAGTATAGTATAGTATAGTATAGTATAGTATAGTATAGTATAGTATAGTATAGTATAGTATAGTATAGTATAGTATAGTATAGTATAGTATAGTATAGTATAGTATAGTATAGTATAGTATAGTATAGTATAGTATAGTATAGTATAGTATAGTATAGTATAGTATAGTATAGTATAGTATAGTATAGTATAGTATAGTATAGTATAGTATAGTATAGTATAGTATAGTATAGTATAGTATAGTATAGTATAGTATAGTATAGTATAGTATAGTATAGTATAGTATAGTATAATATAGAAATAAGAGTTAAAAGTCAATTAAGAATCAGTCTCATATACATTTAGCATCAAGGTTAGTTATTGTAGGAGTCGGAATCGGACTTAAAAAATTTCAGCGGTAGGAGTCGGAGATATAACTATTTTTTGACGACCCCACAGCCCTGTTTTTTCTAATGTTTCTATAGTTTTCAGTGGCAAACGGGTATGTCTATTTTTTCGATTTTGAGATGTAGATACCATATTGCGTAATTTAAAACGCTCTTTACATGGCACTAAAAATTTCTCAAAAAAAACGAAATAACAAAGTTCAATACCTAACCCATAGTTTGATCTATAATGGGTCCTGAAAAATGTGATTTTAAAACATACGCGGTTGCCCATTAATACTACAGATTTGCCTTTTATTGTAACTTTATTATTAAGTTTGGGTAATCGTTAGGCTAAAACTGGCGGGAACCCCTTCTTTGAATGCCCATAATTTTAATAAATATCAAAATTTAAATATTTACATATTTACGCATAAGTACCATTTTTGCAATCCAAAACAGGTTAATTATTTATTCTATTTGAAATGAATACTGTTTATGAATCTAACTCAATTACTGATCGCTATACAGTACTTTTATTTAGAAGAAACAAAAAAATTAGTTAAAACAATGTGGTGTTGTGTAATAATTAGTATTAGTAAATTACCACATCCATGTATATATTATCGTATTATAAAGTAAATTCGTATTATGTCATTTAATTTTGCTTTCTTCTCTCGTTTCCTTTTTTATTAAATCCACAACTTTCTTGTCATTTAATGGTCAGTGGCCAGAAGATGAAACTAATAAAATCTTTATTATGCAACCCCAACTTAAGAAGTAAATTTATATAACCCAAGCACTAAGAAATTTAATACAAAGAAAAACAAATTTATTTTAAATCTATCTAATAGTTTATGTGTGTCTAATTCTGTAAACATATTCAAGAATAAAGCCTTTATCTCTTCTGATTGCGAGCGAGTATAACAGGAAAGGAAAAAATTTAATTAAAACTACTAGACTTTCGTTAAGAACCATGCAACTGGATGTTGGAATTTTTGTAATTAACAGCACATTAGAGTGACCGTACTGCACATAACAAAACTCGCATGTGTAACGAAAATACACATTATGTGGCTGCGACATTAGTTTCAGCAACAGCAGGCAGCTTCATCGTATGAATAACTGTAACAGAAACTTTGCCGATCTTCACTGTTTCTCTGATTGCGATCACAAGAAAGTTATTAATACTGAAGCACCGTTAAACGGAAGTTTGCATCAATTCTTCTTTTACAATGTCTAAATACAAATTTATTTATTCATGCACTTGCACAAATACACGCATGTTCATTTGTGAGAGGCTTGTTTAACTTTTGGAGCAATGGCGCACAGTAGGGAATTTTAGAAAAAAAGGAAAATAAATCGGCAATAAGATTAAGAGATAAGTGATTTAAGCGATTTAGTCAAAGTCCCGCAATTTAGATAAGTTTTTTTTTTATCAAGAGTTCAAAAATAGGCCAGCAAATTTGATATACTAAAGCCGTTCATTCACAAACATATTCAGTCGTACAATTTGTCAAAAAATCGTGAGTGCTCATAAAGTATGATAGTGTAAAATAAAAATTAAATTGAATCACAGATTTTTTTTGACAAGTCTGTCCGACTAGCCGACTTTTACGTTTTTTCATAATTTTTGTGTGAAAGTGTGAAATTGACAATCGATTTTGCAGACATTTTTTTATGTCGAATAGAATTCTGTCGGATTTTTGTGTGAATTAATGGTACTCATCCGATTAGATGAACGCTTAACACCTACATTTGTGAACAGAGACCGAGATGTGGAAAATTTTTGTCCGGCACTGGCAGGATGCAAAATAAAGTATAAGAATAGGATTTGATTAATTATTGTTGGTTCAATAAGAAATAAATAAATGAATGGTACGATTGTGTAGGATAGTGAATCCTGGCCTTAAGCTCATAATATTGTCACCTCCATCATTTGGTCCGATTGAAAAGATCAAGATGTGCATAACGTCTACTTGACAGGACTTATCGATTCAAACTACATACTTAGTACATACTAAGATTGTATGAAATTTTAAATTTATTTATTATTATAGTGCGTTACATACATCAGCAGAAACGATTTATACCGCATTATAGATTATCTTCAAAATATAATTTGCTTGTATTTTTTTGAAAATATTTTTAAGAAATAAACAATTTAGCTCGTTATCCAAAAACGATTAAAAAATTTAACAAATAAATGATAATTAAGTAAGGAATTAAGTAATAGAAAGAGTTCGAAATATATTTAACTAATCGGTCAGAAAAACGTAACTCTATAATTGTGTTAAGCTATGTTAGCACCTATTATATATTTGACGTCCTACACGTAACCACTACACTCACAGTATTCTGTACGCGAAATTAACTGAAATTGTAATATAAAATTAATGAAAATTTAGTTAAAACCCGGTCTACTTATTTTTTATTTATTTTTAACGAAAATATCATTTAATTGTTAATATCAAAAATTCAAACGCCATATTCCGTAAAAAACAGATGAATATTCAGTTATTCTACAAAATTTAACTACATAACTACAAATTATCTTAATAAATAGAATATGTGAATTTTTTTACACAAAACAAGCAAATCGTTTTTTATAGATAACTAAAAATTTATTTTTGTTAGTTAAATGATACAAAATAACTGAATAGTCCTTTGTTTTAAGGGAATTCGCGGTTGAATTTTTGATATTAAAAGTGCACGGCTTAAAAAAACGAAACTGGCAACATGCTTTTTTTTGCGAGAGCGATACAGCAGGTTGTTTTTGTTTATATTTTGCTTTTTCTTAACCTACTTACAACTACAATTAATGTTGGAAGAATTCCAATCAATTATTGCTGATGTTTTTGTTTAAACTTTGATATTGTAACAAGTAGAACTGTTGCTTATAATTCTTATACGCTTAACAGTTTTATTTGGTTTAATATCTTTAGTTTTTCTAAAATCTTTGGATGAAGTTTCCTGACGATCTGGCCTAAGCAACCAGTGAAATCCGCATAAGAATAGCTTATCCATCAACAATAAATTTCAGTGTTTTTTTTTATCAAGAATATAAATTGAGAATTAAGCACGACAAACAAAATCTTGCAATTTAAAATGTTTTATTCCCAAAAGTTAGTTTTTTTAAGTCTTGAAAATTTGTTTCTCTTTTTTTGTTTGTAAATTTTCCACTGTGTCGCAATAAACATATGTGTGTATATTTGTAGTTCTTCAGAGTATAAATAAATGAATAAACGGACTTACAATATTCGTTCTTGAAATTGTTCTTCTTTATAGAATCATTAAGAGCATGTGATAATTGCCAATTGCTTGAGTCAGTGCAGTTGTTGAGCATAGTGGAATAAAAAACAATATAGATACGTTCAAATAGTTTAATGTTTGTCTTGTCAGCTACAGACAACTGATATAATTCTAGTACATAAAATTAATGTAAGCTGTCATATGATGTAGTTCCTCTACATTTGGTTCTGTTCCATATTCTTGCTCTTCTTTACGTTATTCTTAATTTCTTTTTTATACTTGATACAGTAATTTAGAATAACTGCTTGCAGATCGCCATTGTTATCATAAGGGAAAGTTTTTAAGCCATTGTTCTTGAAAAATAGGTTTTTGCATATTGAATATGGATTATTATGCAATATCATATTTTGGTTCTAAGCAATCGATTTCTTAATAAAAATATGATTCTAACCATTATCGACTGTATGCAGGTGCCGAAATATGGTTAAGTTAACTACAATTTGCTTTAAAAATGTCGTTCAAAATTGTTTTGTTAGAGATGACCATATTGAAAAAGTGTTTTTTTTGTCTGCTTCTATTGGGGTCTTGGGATATCTCTCTAATAATTGAAAGATTATTGTTAAATAAGGGTACTTTACACTATCACGACTCTTTCGTATTTTGAGGAAAATACAACCCTGTCATGATAACTTGTTATGTTTTTTTTTGAAAATGTTTAAACAATTATGCAATTTCGTTACTATAATTGAGGCTTTTGTGATGGTGTAAAACAGCTCTATGGACATATATTTAAAATATTTAACCTATCTGTGAGATAAGCTATCGCATTATTTTTTTTTTTGTTAGATTAGCACTTTTTTGTCACATAGAGTTGACAACACTGATGATTTTACCTAAAAAATATTGTTTTCTATAGTTTCAGGCAACATTTACCAAAAAAAAAAACAGTTTTTCATTCATGTTTTTGGTATGTATATTTGGATTTGTTTTCGTTGCATATTCTTGAGCATATTAGTTTATTTTGTAAAATTCTTTATCAAATTAATTTACAATAATTAGTTTTGTGGTTATTTTGTTGAACTGTTTATGGTTTTTAATCCAAATTTTGATATTTTTAATTAAGCTAAAGTTCATCAAATTTAATTTTCATTAAATTGTTTTTATGAAGATAGGAATTTTACAAAATGAAATAAATTCAAATTTATTGATAATTTTTTGTTCTTGACTGAGGCTGGGCTCGAACCCAGGCGTTTTTACGGTCAGGTTACCCTTACATGTTTCAATCACAACTCGATCTCTTCAGAGGGATTTTCCGTTTAACACTCACAGCCATCGACGACTCAAAAGTTAAACATCAATCTTTAAACCAAATTGTATTTAACATTTGGTGGATCGAAATTTGCTTATTTTAATTGATTTACATGTTCTTCCTTACTTCTGTTTTTTTTTACAATTTAAAAACTTGCCCTGTTTATCACTAATATAAAAAAACACCGATTGCAATGGAAAAATCAACTTCATTATGATCGACATCTTCTGATGAGTTTATAAAGAAAATGTTCATGAGCATTGAAACTGGTACAAGAATACAACAGGCCTAAACATACCAGTACATGACGTTCCAGTACATTCCATCCAACATTAGAACTTTTATCAGTTTGAATTTCTAATAAAGTATTAACAATAAGCGGCCGATACCGTTATTGACAATTAACACCGTACACTGAGTTTTTACTCATATGCCTACACTCACAGAAAAGACATTTTAAGGAACCCATTTTTTTTAAAATTGTTGAACCAACGTTGTTTTTATATTCGAAAATGTTTTCGATATTTTTGAACTTTAAAACAAAAAAATGATTTTTTTAACAATTAATTACGCATGGATTATGTTTGAATACAATTCTGCAAGCCCTTTTATTTCTGCTAAAGAGATAAATGTAGACACATCCTCAACACGATGCTCTATATATATAAAAATGAAAAATGTTTGTTTGTTTGTTTGTTTGTTTGTATGTTGGCTTATAGACTCCTAAACTACTGAGCCGATTTTCCTGAAATTTTTACAGTAGCATCACGTGAGCCCTAAAAATAAAATAGGCTACTTATTTTTTCGATAGGGGCAGGGGAATTGGTACCCCCCATTGGATGCCAATATTAAATATCGCATATCTTAAGAGCCGCTTCGCGCATTTTGTTGAACTGTTGGTAGTAGGAACTTCTGAGCCCCAAAGTTGAAATAAAGTAGCAGCGTGGGAAGTGGTTTCCCTCATAGGACGCCAATGTTTAATATCGCATATCTTAAAAACTGTTATAGTGAGAATGTTCAAACTTTGTAGAAGTCACTCTTATGGTATACTACACTATTGAAAATAAAAATAAAGCGGGTAGGCGCAGGGGGGAACTACCTTCCATAGGATGCATATATTAAATATCTCTCAACCGATCAAGTGGTTAAAGCAGTGTAGCGAAGCGCACCGTCTATTTATAAAATAGAACTTATTCTGGCATATTTTCGAAAGAAATTTAAGCAAAAGCTATTAAAAGCTTTGGCCACTATTTATTTAAGTGTGTGACTCTAGTTCTCAAGGAAAAGTTTTAGGCCTAAATGAAAATAACTTATTTATAGTTGAATGGTTACTGGCATGTTCTTGTATTTATCTTAATGGATTTAAAAACAAAACTAAATGAAGCTTTTTTATTTACGGAAATGTTTTTATGATCGTGATAATTAACATTACAGTTTAATTAGTTGGTGATATTAGATACATATTTGAATGAACAATTTTTTTTATTAGGTAGTTTTTTTACATTTAATGAAGATGTCTGTACTCACTTAATTTTATTTTTTAAAAAATTAAATAAAAAATACTTTAAATAAATAAAAACTAAAATGCAGTATATCCGATTAAAAAAATTATAAAATGCAAACAACATTTATAGGAAAAAACTTATAAATGGTGAACATTTTGAATCAGTAATTTTATAAAATGTTGAAATGACACAAAATTAAATATCGATCCCTTTCAATATTTTCCATTTAAATTAAAATAAAATTCGACTATATCTTTTAAATAAGCCACCTTAAAGTGACCCTTAAGCGATTTTTCCACAATATGTATTTTATGCCATGAAGCTACTACGTTTTGAATAATGAATCATGCTGTTTACACGGCTCATCTCCTTGCTTCGATGTGACAGTTGATTTTAAAGGCCATGTTAGATAAAATTTTTGCTTTTACGAAACATGTCACATAAAGCACGTTTAACGCAGAGCGAAGCAAAAAGTAAAGGCATAACCATAATGGGAATAAGTAAGCTGAAGCAAATGTGCGAATACATGTTAATTATATGAGGCAAACCATATTGAACTTGAGGAAACTTTTTGCTAAGTTTAATGAAACTGTCATTTGCTTAAACAAGGTGTGAATTTAATCGCACATTCCAAGGTATATTTACACAAGGTAGACACATTTGGGAGTGTATACATTAGGCTGGGTCAAAAAAATATTTTTTCTCTTATCGACTTCTAATAGCGTAAATATGTTGTATTTTTGTCTGAATTTTTTTGAATATTTTTTCTCTTATCGACTTCTAATAGCGTAAATATGTTGTATTTTTGTCTGAATTAGATCCCTGTAAAATATTATTAATTTATTTTTAGTGTAAAAGCCCGCGCTTTGACCTTCAATTTTGTTAAATTTGGAATATAGCAACAATAGCATTGTATTGCAGAAAAGCATATTACTGTATTTAAACGACTACTTTTAGGTTCGTGAAAATAGTGTCAGAAGCATTCATGACTCTTTGCGCTAAAAAAGTCAAGCGATGGCTTAATATAGACGAAACTTGAATCAAGACGAGAGATGCCCTGATTTGACAGTAAACAAGATTTTGTGACCAAAAAGGATTTTATTGTTTTATGTTGTATAAGAACCAAATTTTTATTTTTTTAAGTTTATTTCAAAATATTTTTAGTTTTAATTAATAATAATTGATAGTAAATAAAATATTAAAATTTAAAAAATGGACTTTTTTCAAATATTCTTAATTCTTAGGAGCTCATGCGCGGGCTCAAGATGACACTTTTTTGAACTTTTTTTTTGCAATATTTATTTGTTTTAACGTAATACAAAAAAATATTGCTATTAGAATATGATTCGAGAACTTTTATTTTTTCTCATACATCAGTGACCCACCCTAGTATACATGCTGCTCTATAAAAATAACCGAGTGGAACCGATTTGTCAAAATTGTCTGCATATAAATTTAACGCACACATGTACAAATTTTGCCTCATATACACGAAATTTGACGCTTGGGGTAAATATACCTTGGCACATTCCGTACGGTATCAATTGCTTTTTATTTTGTTTTTGTTTTTTTTTTTAAATGCATTTGAGAGACTTTTTGTTAATTTCTGACAGTAGGTTTAGCAAGGCTATTCATATTATGGTTAGGCCTTTAGGCAACTTTCATCTTTTTGCGCGCCTTGACAGTCTGCTAGTATATTTTTTAATTTATTTTTTTTTAACAAATAGTTCGTGTGTGTTGTCAAAGTGCTTATTGTGACATACACCTTTTGCGATGAAATTTTAACTGACATGGCCAGTGTTGTCAATTTTACATTTTTAAAACGCACCAGAATGGAGAAAAAACGCGCCATTAAAAAACTCACCAAGTTTAGACTTTCTTTTTTATTTAAAATGTTTATTGAATTAAAAACAAAGTAAGTAAGTTAAGTTTATAAAACTGTAATTAGCTTAAGCATAGTGCGAAACTTATTGCACATTTTGTACAAAATCAAATGTTTTTTTTTTTTAATAATATTTGGAATTTTTTGTTTAAAGTTCTAAAAACAGGCAGGAAGTTCTCTATTTTGAGCGTATTAATAAAAAATGTCAACAAATCAATACAAAACATCACAAATCAGATTATGTATATCAGATTTAAGCAGAAAGAGGTATATTCCTAAAAACATTTTGGTGCCTCTTTAAAAAAATTATTAGCCCCAGTTACATATTCATATTCAAAAACTCAGACAAAAAGAATTTGTCTATACGTTATTTGAGTAACACATTTTGATGGTTATTGGCCAAAGAATAAAATCGTAAAAATAACTGTTATTTATTTACTTTTTTCAATAAAGTCAAAAAATAAATAATAAATAAAAGTTAATATTTGCCTTGTATTTTTTACACAAAAAATAAAGGAAGAATTTTACAGAGTTCAGTAAAAAAAAATAAAAGCTAAAACTGGACCGATATTCTTTTGATCCAATTTAATAATAAAGTTGAAATAATAAAGAAGTTAAAAGCTTATCTATAACATAAAGACAGTCCAAAAATTAATATTTTTTCTTTTTTTTCATTGAAATATGTACTGCATTAGGTATTTAATAGTTTTGAAAAATGCATTTTTAAATAAAATGTACATGTATAATCAAAGTTTATCTTGGGGGTCAAAAATTCATTAAAGGCGACCGTACACGACATGTATTTGTCATCTGACATGCCAAATTTTCCACATACATGTCGTGTGTTACCTTTTAAACTTTGCTTCTGTAAAAGACAGACGCAAAGTCATCTGACAAAATTTCAATTAGAGCGTGCTCTTTTCTCTTCTGACAAACCATCTGACATCAGAAATCTATGCCGGGAAAAAACCGGCAGCGGCGTCCACTATTGACGGAATAATTAGCCGGCTGAAGTAAATATTTTACAATACCGATATATGTATGATAATTTCACCATTAAATAGAAATTATGTACATATATTAAGAACAAACGTTTCACTATAATATCCTAAATTAATATATTCCAATTAAAAGAAAAAAATGATTAGATGGCTGAACTCTTTTCGGCGCAAAAAAATTTTTATGGCGGCCGCACGCTATTTTGAAACCGAGAACTACTTTGGTTTCTGCAATAACTATGCGAAAAAAACATAGACAATGTCGGAAGCAAATTACATGTACGTTTGTAACCGAATATTATAAACCCTATGTAAAACAGCAATTTTGACAGACATGCACAATTACATGTGACTTGAAAAGTTGACAAGTCAGATGTAAAAAACATGTCGTCTACATGCACCTTAACAAGGTTTCGTTTAATTGTGCTAAATACCAAATTCATGCTATTGATAAACTGAAATTTATTGTTGATGGAAAAAGCTATTCCTTTGCGCATTTCACTGGTTGCTTAGGCCAGTAGTGCAATTCACTAATTTTTAACACTTTAAAAAGTGTTAACTTTAACCACACATTTTGATGTTTGCACTAACCACTATGTTATTCACTAAGTTATTTATAACCACGGTTAACAGTTTTATATTTCTCTTTATTCAAATTTATATATCGTGGCAACTCTGCAAAGAGAAACATCAAAATAGGATAAAATAGCAAAGAAGAATAAAAAAAAGCAAAACAAAAACCATTTAATTTATCATTTAAATTTGTGCAAAGTGTGTAAAACATTACTAATTTGTATTATTTTATTAATTAACTTTAATTAAATAAATTTTTTAAATTTTTTTTGAGTCAAATGTAGGGTAGCCAGATTTTAAATTCGGAAAAACAGTACATTGAACACAGAAAAACAGTACAATCAAGAAAACAACAGTACATTTTTTTTTGCGAAAACACAACTATTTATTTAAATTATTATATATTTAAAACTTTTGATTGAATATGCAACAATTATATAACGAAAAACACTTAAAATGTGTAACACCAACTGAATGATTTTCGTTATATGGCATTTTATACGTATACGAAATTACTCCATTTGCGTTAAAAAAACACTAAAACGAAGCATTTGGCCTAAATATATTTTTTTTTTAATTTGAAGACAGGAAAACCATTATATTCCTGTAAGCCATATAAGAAAGGAGAAAAGCCAAACTTAGCTTAAAACAATTAACTCGTTGATTGTGTAAGTAGGACTTTCTTTAAGCATATTGGTATTTAAAGCAATTTTCACCACACACATAGTGGCACAAATCATATAGAATTTGAGAAAATTTATGTATCCTAAGTTAACACCTGATTGGATTTAGGTATTTTTATAAATTTTGAGTCCAGAGAATTTTTTAAATTTGTACGTTTTCAATTTAACGTGATTTCGATTTTCAGAACTTGCCCGAATATTAACAAAAAATTCTAGGAATTATAAATAATTGTGTTGGAATAAGTATTTATTTAGTATTTAAAAAATATAATATTTTTAACAAAATTTCGATTTTGGTTTTGTCTAGCTCAGGTGTTTAAAGGAAAATACTATTGGAAGAGGTAGCCATAAAGTCATATGTCTTAAAAATAATAAGCCACCCATTATAATTAAGATTTCTACTGCGTATTTATGAGAAAACAATGACCACTGCGTAAAAAGTCTTATTATTTTAGAACTTTTTTGTTTGGAACACAACATTTTTTTAAGCAATGTACTGTTAAATATTAGGATATTTTCAAAATATGACTTTAACAGGATTTTTCTTAATATCTTGGTTTTTTGTAGACTGAACAAAAAAAAAACAGTACAAAAACAGTAAAATGTGTAAAAAACAGTACATTTGCGTACTGTTTTGGACATTATGCATAAAACAGTACAATTGCAAAAAATCAGCCATATCATTTATCGACTATATAAGTAGGCACAACGATAAACACTTTTCTAAGCGGATTTAACCACACCAAAAAATGTTGGTGTTATTAAACCACAATTTGTTTTGTAAAACATAACAGCTGGCACATGTCGTTAAAGGTGTTGGTGAATAGCAAAATGGTTAATTTTGTGGTTAACATTTTTAAACGAAACAATTGTGGTTTAAAAAGCATAGTGAATCGCACTACAGATCATCAGAAAACTTCATCCAAAGATTTTAGAATATCTTTAGTTTATATTATACAAATAATAAGTATAATTATTATATACATACATATATTTTTTTGACTAAAAATATAAAAGTGAAATTTCATCTTTTATTTTTGACTGAAAAAATGTCAGTCATATTTTAACTTTTACTTTTGTCTGAAAAAATATCAGCCAAAAAATAACTGTTACTGGCAGGGCTGTGGAGGCTTCCGAAAAAAGTACTAACTCCGACTCCAAACGCTGAAATTTTTTAAGTGCAACTCCGACTATAATCTTGATGCTAAATGTCATTTGGAAACAGCACATTTATGTTTGCGTACGGTAACTTCTTCTCAAAAACTCTAATTTTTAGAAGGCCGTACGGTAATGAAAAAATAAAAGTTAACATCACTGAGTCTTCATAAACCATTTATTTAAATTTTAAATGTGTTTTAAGAAGATAATTTTTATTTTGCAAAATTTTTTTTAAATTTTTTATGCCGAAAAACTTTGGAGTCGGAGTCGCGAGTTTTTGTGGGTAGTACGACTTCGACTCCGGCACAAAAACCTCAACTCCGACTCTACAGCCCTTGTTACTGGTCAGAAAATAATAGTTATTTTTTGAATTTTTTGAAAAAAATCATGACAGTTACGGTCCCTGCAAATCACACTAAATATTTTGCATATTTCTTGTTCAAATAAGCAATTGCAAATTCTAGGGCGACATTTATTTAACAATTTGTCGATGAATACAAGTGTGTGTTCTAGTAAGACGCTCTCAAATTTAATTGCATTAAATGAGTGAGAAAAAAACAAAAAGACCGATTGTTGTCTTGTAAATAAATACAAATAAATACAAGTAACAGTGAAAACTACCACAACGAAAATATTATAGGAATGATAATTACCCAGGAAAAACTTTTTGAATTTTGTTAGGTTACCTGGTAAGTAGTTGTCATTATTCCGTAAACTTCAATAAGTACCTACTAGTAATGACCTCAGCCACTACTTACTAATTTCACCACTGAATATTTGCTTACTAATAATCAGCCCAACTTCTTACTAGTTGTGTTGTTTTTAGTACTGAATATTTACTTACTACTTATTAGGTCTATTAACTAGTGATTTTTTATATACATACAAAGTATATAGTATATATAAGTACTTAAAATTCGACTTACTTGTAGTTAAATAATAACTAGATATTTTTTGACTTCCTGTAAGTGTATTGTAAGTACTGTATTCTGTGGACACCTCGAACAAAAATAATAGTTATTCATTCAAAAAATAAGTAGTGTTTATTTTTTCCAACAGTACTTGCTAACATACCAGGTAAGTAAAGTTTTTGCTGGGTAGTTAACGGACCATATTTATCTTAATATACAATTTTTAATTTTTACTATTTATAAATGTTGCTGTCCATTTTTCAGAGATTTCACTGTAATTTCTTTCAAACATACACACATACTATGTCAATACTAGTAAGTGTGTTTGCATACTTTTTTGTATCTGTTAATGTTTAAAACAACTGCAATATTGAAGGAGGCACAAATTGGCGAATGCATTGCAAAAATTAAATCAAGAAAAGCCAACGTCATCACCGTACACAATACATGAGCAAAACAAGAATATAAAAAAAGAAAAAACAGCAACTAGTAAATACAAAACAAGCTAAAAGATACAACAAAAGCAATGCAATTTAAAATGCATGCCATCAACTGATGAATTTTTCTGTTTGCCTGGTAGCTGTGTACAACGATGTTGTAACTTGTTAACAACAAACACATGTGTGATGGAAATTATGATCGTTTCTGTAAAATAGCCGTGATCAGAGTTCTATGAAGATGTCGATGTTTGTTTTTCTTCGCTTACTATTTAAAATGACGTACGATTAGTCTAAAATCTATAATAATAAAACATTAAAAAGCTTTATTTAAAATACATATTGGCAAAGAACCCGCATCCAGTTACAGTGCGTAAATTATGTATACAAAAAACAATCGAACTTCTATAAACAATTTTGTTCTGTAACTGCACTAAGCAAACAACAGCAAACCAGTGTTGCCGTTAGGATACGAAAGATACATTTTTCGTATCTTTTGTTGACTTCATGTACCATGTATAATCCTGACATTTTTCGTATCTTTTGAATCTGTACGTAAAATGTGCAGAAATAATATATTAAATTTTAATTTAAAAAATGTTGTTAATGAGCCGTTGTTTAAAAATTTGAAAAAAGTAATTGGTTTAACATTTGTACTTCCATTTTCAAATGCATGTGTGGAGAGAATTTTTAGCCAACTAAAACTTATTTGGACTGATCATCGTAACCGATTCAATACTAATACAATAGCAGCTTTAATTATGGTGAAAGATACCATTAATGATGTTTCAAAATACGATCCACCTAAATCGACGATTACTAGTAGTCCGAAGTTGTTCTGAGGAAATATGAACATTGATATAATCGCCCTAGTATAAACGCCTTAACTAGTATATTATATATATAAAAGAATTTGTTTTGATAACATCCAAAGATAGTTACATATAATCATTTTTAAAGTTTGCTTACTGTATTTTTAAAAATTAAATACCTAATTTTAAATTTATGAAACGTTTATTAAACGTTTAATAGGCTATTAAACATTTATAAATACTATTTTTTCGACTTTTGCTTATTAATGACTTATAAAGCTGCAATGATGCGTTTATGAATTAGACTGTTAATATTTATGACTATTTATTTAATTTATTGATAAAAATGAATTCTTTACAATATTCATTAAATATGAAATAAAAATGTTATGTTAATAAATGTTAACGGTAAAAATGGATTTTTTTCAAAATGTATCTTTTTGGGAAAAGCTGTATCTTTTTGGAAACTAAAATGTATCTTTCTCGCTGGCAACACTGCAGCAAACACAAATATGCATCTACAACATTATTATTGTTCGACTTCGATCGACTCAATTGATGATCACAACATGTAAGCAACGACATGTTCGCCTCTACTTACAAAAAAAACTTTTGCGTGTATAAATAATATCATGTGTGTGTATCGAGACTCCACTTACAAAAAACGTTACTAAACAAGTAAGAAAGTGTGGCAAGTTCAACCATATGATACCCTACAACACTGACTGGTGCCTGTAGGTCATTGTGAACACACAAGCAAAACCTGCTATTATGAAACATAGAATTTGAATGCTTGCAAAAACATTTTAAGTGCAATACTTTGCGTGAATTTAACCGTTTTAAATGAAATCAATTTTTAAGTTTTTATTTTAAGACATACATATCCAATATTTGTTATTGATGCGTCAAGCTCAACAAAAGGACATCTCTTTTAAGCGGACGATTTTCTTGGTCCCTTTTTCTGCTCTTAACACATTTTATTTATTTATTTATTGTCTATGGCAGGGTTTAAAATGCTATCACCATATTAGCGAAAGCAGCCAAATTTTGCCTTTTTCCTAATTAAAAAAAAAATCAAAATTAAAAAGCCGACAAGTTCCACTACTAAAAAAAGCCCTCACTTTTCAAAAGCAGCAGCAAAATAAACACACAAAATAATGGGCACTGGCTTTTTCCAGCTTTTGCTTTTTTAACAATGGCAAAAATTTCTTATTTGATGGAACACAAAAAGCAACGGCAATCACTTTTATGTTGTTGGAAATAATAGGCAGGAAAAAGAATGAAACAAACACCTTCTATCTGAAAGCCGCCAAATCAAAAATCAATGTAGGCTAGCAGCCACACAAACAGGAGAAAAAAGCAGCGAAAAAGCAAACTAATGTGTTAATAGCACATGATTGCGACCCAGCGGTAAAACTCAGAGGACCTTCTTACTTCAGGCCTTTTAAAAGGCCTGCTTAAAAATTGTTTTGATTAAATTCCTATTCTTATCTAACTGCTAAAGAATGCCTCATAGAAGGTCTCGGCTCTTTGGTGAACAAGATAAGATACACCTTCCACACTTGCTTCTATGAGAAGGGAGTAGAGAAGGAGTAATATTTCTTGTATTGTTTTTTTTGCACAAGCAAAAGCAAAACAATTATTTTTTTTATCCCGTTGCCATTCTTATGTACCTGCTAAAGAAGCGAGAGCGCAAGGCCTTCTCCGCAATGACAACGTGTGTAAAAAAGATATGAGTATGGAATGGAGCAAGCAGGCCTTGTATAAAACAAAAGAAGGAGTACAGAGGCCTTCTAGAAGGCATCCATACTCCTTCTTTTTCCCGCTGGGGAAGAGACACTCGATATTTTTCATGCAAAACAAACACAACAAGAATTTGTTTTTGTTTTCTATACAATTAAATAATAAAACAACATAAATACAAATTCATAGGTATGTACATACATACTTATTTAGGTATTGACACATGTATCGTTTTTGTGCAAATATGTACATACGTATGAATATATCACAAATTCTGATCATTTCCTATTAGCACATAAATCGCATGCTTTTAGCACTTATAAGTGCGGCTTTTTTTGTTCTCTGTGGTTTTACCGGCCAGGGAAAAATTTGATTTTTAGATTTTTTAGTTTTGTCTTTTTTAAACAGCTCTTCTTTTAGGACAAAGTAAAAAAAGGAAAAGGCAAAAGAATCATTTTGAGCTTTTGCTTTTTATGTGGCTGGCTTTTCTTGTCGCTAGCTGGTAAAAAAGAGATTTGCTTTTCTGCACAAACGAAAAACAAAACATTGGCTATTGGAAAAAAAACTAAAAATTTCAATAGCAGTGGCAAAAGCAAAAATAAAAAGCATCCAGCTGTTGGATGCTTTTAAACCCTGGTCTATGGATTTATCCATACAGACATTTAAAATGACACTTAAATAAAATAGACTATAACTAACGCTTGATAACATTACATAAATTTGTTCATCAATTAAGAAAAGCAATTATTAATTTTCTTATTGACTTTGGATTCAATGAATAATCAATAAATCTATACAATTGATTGAAAGTGTTACACATTCTTCTAAGAGGGTCAGCATCACTATAAATAGCTCTAAAGAATTTAATGGATAATGGTATGAAATTTCGAGATGGTCGTTGAGGAATATTAAATGAAATCTCGCAGTTATCATTATTAATAATGTTCAGAATGAACGATACATTTAGCATTGTTCTACGCCTTTTTAAAGTAGGGAGTTTTATCAGAGCCAGTCGAGATGTGTATGAGGGCAAGGTTGGTAGGTTAAAGTGTAATCCGCGAAGACAGAAGAGCAGAAATTGCTTCTGTACATATTCAATTAAATTTGATTAAGTTTGGTAAATGGGATCCCATATAATCGATCCATATTCAAGAATCGGCCTTACAAGTGCCATATATAAGGTTTGTGTAATATACGGATCATCGAACTCTCTTGCCCAGCGTTTTATATATCCAAATGTTCCTCTAGCTTATTTTTTATCATAAACGTAATATGCGAATTAATGCTAAGTTTAGGGTCAAGTAGTATTCCAAGATCAAGGAAGTTTTCAACTGCATTAACTTGAATAGTACCTAGGAAGTAGCTGGATTATTTCTTGAAAAACGCATTAGTTTACACTTCCTTAAATTAAGCTCCATTAAGTTTGCTTTACACCATTCATGAAAACAACTGAGATCATCTTGTAGACGTTGGTGATCTAACACATGGTTGTAAGTTAAAAATGTCTAAACATCGTCAGCATACATCAGAACATTTGAAAACTTTATAACTCCAGGTAAATCGTTTATTAAAAGCAATAATAATATAGGTCCAATGTGGCTGCCTTGGGTAGGGTAGCCAGATTTTAAATTCGGAAAAACAGTACATTGAACACAAAAAAACAGTACAATCAAGAAAAAAACAGTACATTTTTTTTGGCGAAAACACAACTATTTATTTAAATATATTTAAAACTTTTGATTGAATATGCAACAATTATATAACGAAAAACACTTAAAATGTGTAACACCAACTGAATGATTTCCGTTATATGGCATTTTATACGTATACGAAATTACTCCATTTGCGTTAAAAAAACACTAAAACGAAGCATTTGACCTAAATATATTTTTTTTTTAATTTGAAGACAGGAAAACCATAACATTCCTGTAAGCCATATAAGAAAGGAGAAAAGCCTAACTTAGCTTAAAACTATTAACTCGTTGATTGCGTAAGTATTATATTGGTATTTAAAGCAATTTTCACCACACACATAGTTGCACATATCATATAGAATTTGAGAAAATTTATGTGTCCTAAGTTAATTTTCCAATTTTAAACAATTCTTAAATTATTTACGGCCAATTTGACCAAGTTCAGCTATAATCTATAAAATCCAAAAAACATATTTCAAAAGTAGTTTAGGTGGAGAAAAGTGGTCCTGAAAGCAATTTGGTATTTTTATAAATTTTGAGCCCGGAGAATTTTTAAATTTGTATGTTTTCAATTTCACGTGATTTCGAACTTGCCCGAATATTAAATTAAAGGAATTAAAGATAATTGTGTTGGAATAAGTATTTAAAAAATATAATATTTTTAACAAAATTTCGATTTTGTCTTTTTCAGGTGTTTAAAGGAAAAAACTATTTGAAGAGGTAGCCATAAAATCATATGTCTTAAAAATAATAACATGAAAATATACAACTGCTACGAGTCACCTATTATAATTAAGATTTCTACTGCGTATTTATGAGAAAACAATGACCACAGCGTAAAAAGTCTTATTATTTTAGAGCTTTTTTGTTTGAAACACAACATTTTTTTAAGCAATGTACTGTTAAATATTAGGATATTTTCAAAATATGAGTTTAGCAGGGATTTTCTTAATATCTTGGTTTTTTGTATACTGAACACAAAAAAAACAGTACAAAAAACAGTACAAAGTGTAAAAAACAGTACATTTGCGTACTGTTTCTGACATTATGCATAAAACAGTACAATTGCAAAAAATCAGTACATGTACTGTTTAAAACAGTACGTATGGCAACCCTAGCCTTGGGGGACTCCTGACGGCACATTTATTTTTATAGAAAACGTTTTATTAAAAAGGCGGTTTGGACCCTTTTCGATAAATAAGAGTAAATCCACTTTAAGGTAAGATCTGTAAATCCCATTATTTAAAGCTTGTTTACCAAAAGAGCATGATTGACTTTGTCAAAAGCTTTGCTGAAATCGGTGTAGATAAAATCTGTTTGATTCCTTGCGAAAAAACCACGATTGATAGCAATTCACAGAAAAAATTATTTTTCGAATTCAAACAAAAAATTTGTAGTATCAAAACATTATTTGTCTGAAATCGGTCCTACAAACAAATTCGCATATTCAAACAATTTATTTGCATTTTGTTTAAAAAAAAAAAACACTGATTTTTTCAAACAAATAGTTTACAGAATCAAACAAAAAGTTTACTGAAATTCATATAAATTTCAAACAAATAATTTTGCTGAATCAAACAAAAATTTTTTGCACAAGCAATGACGCGCACCCAAGCTATCACTGAAGGAGAAGATGAAGGCAGAAGCAGAGCGGCGGCTGGCTTTGAGACACATGTTTTGTTTGAATTATTTTTGAACGAAGTCTTGTTTATACACACAATGTTTTTCTTCATCACTCACTGTTGCTGTATCCTTTCCTTGGCTAAAGCAGAAGAAATGTAACAAACAACGGCAGCAGACCGTCTCGATATGTTTTTCGTCATCATTTTATTTTTGTATTTGATGTATTTAAGTAAACAGTTTTTAAAAATTGAATACGGGATTTTGTTTTTCATTCTTTTTTTTCCAACTTTGAAACCAACCAAAAATTCATTTTGTTTCTTATAATGTTGTTGTTGTTTCTGTTGTTTAAAAATGAATGAAACCTTTTTTTTACCTGCTATTTTTTTGTTTTTTTACTAATAACCTCGTCGAGCTATTTTATCATCTCTCTTCTTGTTGTACTTTTTTAAAGTGTCCAAAAATAAACTGTATGTGTTTTGTGTTGTTGTTCTTATATTTCGTATAAAGAAGTGTTGCTTACGATCAAATAAAAAATGCAAAAAACGACAACATTAAAGAGCGTTAAATATTTCATACAAAATTATGAAAAATTGAAACCAATAGCGCGTATATTATATTATTGAAAAGTTGTCAACATTTTTGTTGGTTAAATAAAAATCAAACAAAAATATTAATTGAATCAGTAAAAAAATTTGTAGAAATTAAAAAAAATAATCGTTTGTTTGAAAATAATTCGGCAATAATTTTTTCTGTGATTGTGAGCCGAAGAAGGTTTGTAGTGGTAGAGCAACCCTTTTTTAAATCCGTGTTGATATGGAGATATTATGTTTGAGATTTGGTAATATAAATTTTCCGTTAATAATTTTTCAAAAATTTAAACCAACGAAACTTCAAGCAGACATCTGCGGTCAGCGGACAAAATTGCGCGTTTCTCTGTATTGCAATATATTCCAAGTATCCAAGTAGCCAATGCCAGATCACCAAAGTCTTTAACGATCTCTTGCGATCGCGGCTGACCAGAGATCCTATGTAATACCACAGGTAAGCATGCACCGGACTGACTATAAGTTAAGGCCTACGTTAGTATACTTTTTGCGGGAAATGCTTCCTGCCTTTCCGGAAGATTGACTTTGATAATAAGTACTTCCTAGATTGCACTTCCGAGCGAATAAAGCTTGCTTTCACAAATGTGTTGATCACTTTGTGGTTCTTGTTCAAACCCAAAGTCGCGGGAACGGGTATATGGAAAATCTCACTAACCCGGCGTTTCCACATGCAAGTAATTACTTGCAAGTAGTGTATACGTATTATCAACGAAAAATCAAGGAAACAGCCGATTGGCTGAAAGTAAAAAAATTGTGTGAATGTTAGTGAAAAAGTGTGAGTGTTTTGAGTTTTTCGAACTTGTACTTGCATGTGGAAACGGGAGGTAACCTAGCGTTTCCACATGCAAGTACAAGTTCGAAAAACTCAATACACTCACACTTTTTTACTTACACCATCACATTTTTCGTACTTTCAGCCAATCGGCTGCTTCCTCGATTTTTCGTCAATAATACGTATACACTACTTGCAAGTAATTACTTGCATGTGGAAACGCCGGGTAACCTAGGGTTTACACGTGCAAGTTCGAAAAACTCAATACACTCACACTTTTTCACTAACACCATCACATTTTTCGTACTTGCAGCCCAACTTGCAAGAGAATTTGCTTGCAAGTAAATATTTGACACTTGCAGCAAGTAAAATGACAAATGAAAAAATAGTGTTACCGTGGATGAATTTTGTATCAATTTACTAGTACTTAGTAATATAAAAGTAATGTTTATAGCGGATTTTAAGTGTATTTATAAAAAATAACAAATAAAAAAAGCACAACTATACAACATCGCATCTAAATGGCAATATTAATCATAAATTTTAAGCATTTTGAAAAAAAAATTGTTAATCAAAATATTTTTTCAGTAATATTATGGCATCGCCACTACGGCAATACTGGAGTCACATATTTAATAAAATAAACATAATTGTTTCATCAAGATGGACCGAACATTAAATAAAGAAGGAATTATTAAATATATTTTGTTAAAGCATGGCAATGTTTTTAACATGGTAATGTTTTTAAACCGAAAAACAAACCATTTTAATAAGATGTTTTCGCATCGAGAACATTTGAAAAATTAACTTACAACTGACTGTGTAAACACTCAAGCTACTTGCAAGACTTTCGGCTTTTTCTTTGACATTTTCGGACTATCCCTAGGTGCTGTTGCTACTCAACAGCTGCTGCTAGGCCATTTCCAAAAGCAGCGGAGGTAAGATCGCTCCTTTTCCAAAAGCAGCAGGCCCTAGGGCAGGTAGCCATGTATATTTTTTCCACAGTTGTTCAAAAAATATGATTTGGGAGAATTGTTTTTATATGTAAGTGGTTTATAAAAGAACAATTTTTGAAAATATTTTTTTAAACTAGTCCAATTTGGTTATGAAAAAATGGCCGATCTGAGTGTTAAAATTATTCTCTTGATTACGACATCAGCTTTGCATAAAAAATTACAATGTTTTTGCGATGAAAAAATGTAAAATGGAATTAAATTTGTTTAATGTTCGTAATAAAAACAATAATATAGATTTTTTCTCTCTGTAGAGCAGGCAAGCAAATTTAAAACAATTTAGCCAGTAACAAGATTTTGTTATGTACCAAACAAATTAAAAAAAAAATAGGAAAAAAGTAATCATTTGGCATTAATGTGCATTCATCGTCTAAGGCATCAGTGCAACACAAATCCAGAGACATGACTGGTCAGTATAATGAAACAAGAAGTAAGCGGTAAATGGGCAAATCTTGCTAAATGGAAAGCTTGCATTCCTTTTTGTCTCTGTATACATGTGTTTAATAACTTGAATTGCATTTTGCGATTTGCAAAATATAATAATAACAAGAGCAGTCAGTATCCAGTTAAGACGATGTAAAACAGAAACAAAAAACTTAGTGAACGATGATCAAAAGTTACGTAAGCTACATAAAGCAAGATTAAGACATTTGCAGATTAGCGTAGTTCAGTCTAAAGGCACTGAATTTTTAACAGAAATTGTTTTTTATTTCGTTTACAAAAAATTGCTTTGAAAAGTAAAGAATTCCTGAAGAAATTCGGTCTCAAAATTTTAACTTATTATGTGTAATTTCTTTGAATTTTTTTAATCATATACTTTGACCGTAATGGTCAAAAACACATTTGAATGTTTTTAGCATTGCATTTTTCACGTTGGATCCACTGAAATCGAATTTGTAAGTGACTTCACATGTCGCGGCAGTGTTGTATCTGCAAAAGACTGCGCACAAAAAGGCATTACCAAGGTATATTTATAGCAGGTAGTCTCGGAAAGCCAGCTGTTTATTTTTTATATGCTTGGTTTGCGATACGAACTGTCAAATGTTGTATAGCAAACAAGTAAACAAGTTTTTTGTCTTTATCTTTTGTCTTTTTTGTCTCTTATCAACCACTTTGCTGTTTGACAGTTTGTATCGCATAACAACAATAAAAAGCCCTGTTGTTTGTTTTATTGTACAATTGTTGTAATCTCGCGGCTACCTGCTATAAATATACCTTGGACATTACAATGAGAATTGAAGAAGCACGACTACGGCCGGTGTGGAACTCGAACATCTCATAAAAATTTAGTATTTATAAATCATTTGTAATATATTTCTTATTGCATGTCTGCGAAACTTGGCTCACATCTAATTCTCTGGTTACAAAGTTACAGAGTTTCTTTGGCCGCTGGCGTCTTCGTTTTCTAAAAATATTTTGGCCAAACGTGATAAGAACTCCGTTCTTTATACGAGATGCAACATTGACCCGGTCCACATAATTAAAAAACGTAGAAAGTGGAATTAGGTCAGCCACACACTACGGAAAATTCCAACGTACCATGTCGCAAAGCTTTAGACTGGAATCCACAAGCCAGCAGAAAATTAGGTCTACCAAATACAACTTGGAGTCGGTACTTATTGAAAGATATTGCTCACACTGGTAAAACTTGGAATAAAATAAAGACCTTTGCAGCAACGGTGAACGATAGAAAAGCTTTGGAGAGTCCCAATGATCCGCTAGGAGTTAAAGGGATAATGATAATGACGAAAGATTGTTTGAAATTAAGAAAACTTTGGTTGTTTGGTTAACGCTTTTCAATCACTTTCTTCGTTGGCATAAAATCATCGGGTACTTTTTCTTTTAGCTAATTTTGGATTTCAGTACATGAAATCAAGCCGAAAGAAAGCTGATGATAACACGCAGTTTATAGATCTTCCAATTAAAAGAAAGTCGTTAATGCTTCTTGCATGAAAAATTTGCATTTGGTTATTTTTTAAATTATTCCCAAGAGAATATGCTTGGTATTAATTTCCGCATAATGCAGGCTGGTAGCCATTTTTAACAAAATAATTGCTTTTGAGTCAATCTGTGACAATAACAAAATAAAAATACATCGGCCATATCCTTTTTTATTTATTTTCTTATACCGATATTTTCAAAAACACTCAAAAGAAATTTCATCGGGTTCAGTTTTGAATGTTTTGTTTTTGATAGTAATTTATTTAAAAAAAGGCCAAAAGCAGTTAAAAAAGACTTAAATGCACGTAGAGTGAGAGACAACCCACGAATTTTAAGAGTTTATTGTTGCCTTCTATTTTGTTTGCTTAACATGAAAGTTTATCCTAAGAATAAAATATTTATTAAGAAATTCAACAAAGATTATAAACGAAATGTTGGTCTTCAAAGGTTGACCAAGTGAAAAAAGAACATATATTTGAAAAAAATGCGAAACCGATGAATATATTGACACACTCGGGCAGGGCTGCCGTTTTTGGTTATTTCTAACCAAAATTGGTTATATTTTTTTTCAATGTGGAGATGTGAATATTTTTTTCATTTTGGTAACTTTTTTCTAAAATAATAATGCGTACGAATATGTTTTTCATGCTACAATTATTTACGAGCTCAAATAATTTGTACTGTGTACTACGATTTTTTCAATTTTTGTTACAAAGGAACGGAAGTTTTTTATAATTTGTCGAAAACAAAAAATCCCTTTCAAAATAGCAACCAAATATTTTTGCTAAGAAAATATTGCCATTTGTGATTTTTATATTAAAAACGCCATGTTCTGAAATCGAAAACAAATGAAGTTTTAATCAATGGAAATTTTAAATTATTTTTTTTAATTGAGCTTAGTTTTTCTTAATTTTAAGAGTAGTAAAGACTTAAGGTAGGAAGTGCATTAATCGATTTCAGAAAATTCGTTTAAGTGTTTCTAAAAATTTGAAAATAAGTTTAATGTTCTCAATTTAGGTTATTTTCAGAAGTATATTTTTAAACAAATTTGAAAATACACATACCAATATAATTTTAAAATTTATGGAATTTTCTTTAAGAAATGGCTGTAAGTTTTAAGAAATTTGAAATTTGAAATTTTACTGTTTATAACTTGTCGGTATGTATTTTTTCAACATTTTTTAAAATAATTGTTTGGTAAAAAAAAACCGTACATACGTTATGAAAGGCGAATTTGTTTATATTCGCCACAATATTTTTCAATGATTTACAAAATATATCAAAAAGAACCATTTTGAAACAGTTATTTATAATAAGAATTATAAATTTTAAATAAAATTTACAAACAAGTGAATAAAGTTTTTATAATATTTTAGATACATACATATTGTATATGGTAATAGGAAAATATTAACGAAAAATGCATTTCGCATTTCCCATATCGCCAATCGTTTTCAATTTCGCCATATCGCCAAACGAAAATTTCCATCGAAATTAAGAAATCGCCACATTTGACAGTCCTGCCAATAACAGCTAAAAAGCGGAAAACAATTTTCCATTTCAGTTATTTATAACTGGCATATTAAAAAATATTCCATTATTAACTTTCAATATACTGAATTTTGTATGAAAATTTTACGGTTTTTTTTCACGAAAAAAGTCTCAAATAAATAAAAACTTTTAATTAAGTTTCTCGTAATTTTTTTAATATGTAAATGAATTACCTACATTTCATGTTTGGATTTTTGATTATTAATTATTATTTTACAAATAACCTTTGAATTGCAATGCAACTTAAAATAAATTTTAATGATTTTCGCAATTAATAAAAGGCATTTTAAATTTGGTTATATTTTCTTTCATTTGGTAACTTTTTCAAAAATTTTATTTGTATAAATTTAATTGGTTGTGGCAGCACTGCACTCGGGTATGTTCTGTAAATCGAAATGAAGTGGATTTAAAACCGAACAAATTTTGAAAACAAGATTGTAAAAAAGGTTCATAAAAATATTCCTTTTTATAGAACAGCTCCGATCTTTATTATTTAAATTAATTTGTTTAAGTTCGATTTATTTTTTATAAAAAATATTAATTTTACTTTAACAAAAATAAATAAAAAATTAATATAATAATTTATAATTTTGATTCATCACTCTTTTCCTACCCAGTGAAAACTTCGCCTACTTTTTGAATATTAATTCCTTCTTTCACTCATCATTTAGTAGCTTTTTTTTATATAACTACATACTATAATTACTTCTATAACTACTTATTTTTCAGATGTATGTAGGTATAAAATAATGAATTACATTAAAATGCGTTCATTTTGGGACATCCCTTGTAAGATTCATCGGTTCTTTTAGTAGAATTGGATGTAGTATTTTTACTTTTTCCTGATTACTTAACACTGAACCGATATTGCTGGTTTCAAATTGTACACGAATATAATCTTTACTTTTATGGCCGTTTTCTCATTACACGATTAACTTTTTTCCCAACGAAAAACTGCACATTAAAGAAATTTGGTTTTTTCAATGTCTCATTTGCTTCTATTCCCAGCATTCATTTGCCGATTATTTATTTTCCTTTTATTTGCCGTACAGATAAATTCAATCAGCTGACTCCCAACTTTAACATGTATTTTGAGAGGTGTTGCCAGCTTCAAACCATGGTTTTTGTCGGTGTATTGAGAAACCCAAAATTGTTAACTGACAGTTTATCGGTCTAATAAATTTATGTTGACATTAAGTAACAGGCAGTTTGACGGTACATTGAGAAAATGGCCATTAGTCATTCGAAATTTAACGTGTTTTCAACAGACGGACGGACAGATGGACCCCATTTCTTGGAGTTTTGTATATTGACAACAAAACTATGTGTATCAAATTTGAGCAATTTTTCTCCTACCGTTCCTTACCCAGTAACAACTTCACTTACTTTTTCAAAATGAAAAGCTTCCTTCACTCATTATTTAGTAGCTTTCTTTTATAACTACCTCAATAGCTACTTCTATAACTACTTATTTCTGGATGTATGTAGGTAAAAAAATAATGCGTTGATTTTGGGACATCCCTTGTAAAATTCCTCGGTTCTTTCAGTAGATTTATACTTAAGTAGTGCTTTTAGTTTTTTCTGATTACTAAACACATTATTTTGTAGGCGAAGTTTTTACTGGGTAGATACAAGACAAATATTTTTATGTGCTACGCCCACTTTTAAAATCACATCCACTTTTGACCAGAATCGATGCTATTTGTTCCAAGTTTGGAAACTTTTACTGCTGCGATTCTCCAGATGTACAGAAATCTATTATGTATTTGTATGAAAGGTGCCGCTCCTATTTTCTTATTCCCGAGGGAATTTTGTTGGATGTTGCTTGTTGATAACCAAGCTGTGTGTACCTTATTAAGCAGCTTTGGCTCTTGCCGTTCTCCAGATACACAGAAATCTATGTATAATGTTGTTGTATGGAAAATGCCACGCCTACTTCTCTAAATTTGAAAATTTTTTCTCCTTACCGTTCTTAAGACATACAGAAAACTATACTATCTTTATATAAAAGTTGTGTATTGGTAGTAGAGCTTTTCTTTTCCCGGACTTTTTCATCCTGGGAAATAATTCCCGCTTTCCCGGGATGCCAGGAATTCCCGCAGTCGTGATCGAGTGACTTTGATCGAATTTTTTTTGGAATCGTCCCATTCGTTATCGAAAAACTTCTATCGAAATTTGAGATTATGTAATTCGATAACGAGTAGTCGATCGAATGCTTTTACTCGAAATTTAATTTACACACTTTTTGGGAATAATTATTAGATTTCTTCAACAAATAGCTAAAAATGTAAATATTAAACTTTTTTTTAGTCATGTTTGCGATAGAAGCGAATTTTGTTTTGTAAGTTTTTTGATTCCTTACATCTTTAACGATTTTTAATACATAGTCGACTTTGCTATTATGCCGCTATTATCAATTTTTTGCGAATTTCCCCTAATTTAGCAATTTTTACAGAATTTGTTCCATTTCGTACACTTTTATGGACTTTTAATCAATTTTATGGCTTATTCGAATTATTGAAAATTTTCGCGTATTTCGCTATTTTTGTAAATTTTTCTTTGTTAATTGTTGAAATTTTGTTTTTTTAACCGATTTAGCGATTTCAAATAAATTTTAGGGTTGTTATTAAGTTTGCAAAATTTTCGCGAATTTTAGTTCGCAATATCAGCGACTTTTTCTGTAAGTTATCTGATTCATTACAGCTTAAACAATTTTTAATAAATACTAGACTTTGCTTCCATGCAGCTGTTTGCAAATTTTTGCTGATTTCCGCTAAATTCAAATTTTTTATCGAATTTTTTTGCCATTCCTTGTACTTTAAGGGATTTTTAATCGATTTAATGGCTTGTTTGATATATTAAAAATTTCGTGAATTTCGCTATTTATGCAAATTTTCTAAATTTGTGAAATTTTTGCGAATTTCTATAGTTTTCCGATTTTTTTAAAATTTTGCGTTGCTCTTTTTGACAAGCGCCGAAAACCGATAAGCCGAAGTGGCTATTAACACTGTTGATTTATATACAAGCATAAAATCTATTACATTTTTTAAACAAATTTTCGATCCGAAAGCTTTCAAATGCCGCAATCCTGGTTTTGATACGTGACGAAGTTTTATTCGATACGAAAGTTCTTTCGATCACGTGTGCGACGATTTGGGCCCTGGTGATTGTATTTAATTCGCAGTAAAACAAAAAACCAAAATATGTGTACAACTTTTTGCGTGTTTTTGGTTTTACAACGACTGTTTACAATTACTGAATCAAAAGTTAAAGCAACATTTTTTAAGGCCAATGACAAATGAAGAAGTGGAAGAAATGGCAGTTTTTCTACTTTGACTGCAGTTTTTTAAACGCTGATTTAAACTAAACAAAAGAGAACAACAATTTAATTAAAGCCAATCAAAGACTTAAAATGCGTTTTTTTGACTGAATCCCTTTTTGCCTAACGGCTAAGATATATTTCATGGCACAACTTATTTATAATTATACATATCAGCAGTACATTTGTCATAATTAAATAAAAAAAAAATCCCGGGATTTTTTTCTCGAAAAATGTGCGGGAAAAATACTAATTGGTAGCCAAGTTATTAGTTTTAAATTTGATAACTTTTACTGTAACTGTTCTTCAGATATAAAGTACTACAAAAGACTTTAATTCGAATAAATTCCTAATCGAGCCCTTAAAAAAACGTTTATGTTGACCGAATTTACGGATGTCTTGGATTCTGCGGCAAGAAATGCAACCCCAATCAACATAAGAAAATATCCCGGACCTGACCGCATCACAGGCTCAATGGAAATAAACTTACCTACGTCTGCTTCAAGAATTTTGCTGCTCATCTTTAATGCGATATTACGGATGGCTACTTCCCATCCACTTCCAGTCACAAAAAGACGATAATCAAATTACGTCGTACATACAAATCAGCCTACTATTAATCTTACCAAAGCTTTCCGACAAAATATAGATTTTAAGTATAACTCCCTATCTAAATGAACAGACATCATTCCGGATCATTGTTTCGGATTCTGAACAAGGCATGGTACAATCGAACAAGTGGATAGAATTGTTACCGAAATTAGATTAGCCAAATATTGCTTAACACTGGTTATAGACATTTCCCAAGCATTCGACAAAGCTTGGCATGATAGACTACTCATTAAAATAACACGAATGCTTCCTCAAAACACTCAAAAATTCCTTAAGAGCTATTTAACTGGTAGAGCATTCATGGTAAGAACAAAAACAAATACTCAACCCACAAGAAAACATCTGCTGGTGTCCCTCAAGGCAGCATATTAGGGCCGTTACTGTATATAATATATACAGCTGATATTCTAAAAAGCCCGAGCACACACACTTCTACGTTTGAAGACGACACAGCATTTATCAGTGTTAATCAGGACACAAAAGTTGCATCGCAGCATCTACAGTTTGATTTTCAAGCTCAGAATAGAAACGTGCCCAGCTGTACAAATAAATAACATCACTGTTCCAATAGAAAGTCATGTAAATAAAGTACTTGGGAATTCATTTAGATAGACGCTTGACCTGGTCTCGTCATATTGAAGCGAAAATAACGGCTATAACACTTAAAGCAGCTCCACTACATTGGCTCCTTGGTCGAAACTCAAACTTATCCTTAGACAACAAAGTTCTCTTATACAAGTCTATCATAAAACCAAAATGGACATATGACATCCATTTAGAAAGCTACAAAGAAGACAGTCTAGGATATTCCGACAAGTCGTCTGCGCCCCATGATATATACGTAATGACAATATCCACAGAGATCTTAACATCCCTACCATCCAGGAAGAACTTAAAAAGTATAAAGTCAAATACATAGATAAGCTAATGGTCCATCCCAAGTACCTCGCTCTTGATCTAATAAAGTTCGAAGGTCACCGAAGGCTGACATGAACCGACAGTTTGATCCTAGCAAGCTTTTTTTTACACTTAAATTCAATAAATTAGCGGTTAAATTGGAAATGGCTAAAATAAATAACAATTAGGATTAAGCTTGGAATATATATTGGAATTTTCGACTAGAGAGATTCAATATAAAAAAAAAATGTAGACCGGAAATACAGTTAAACCTCGATTATGCGGCTCTCGTGGGACCGGCACCAGCACAGATAATCGAAATACACGGTTAATAGAGGTTTTATTGAAATATACAAAAATATATTTTTTTTTATTTAAACATTCGATTAATGTAACTACAGATTCAAATATACCACATATTTTTATACAGAACATACAAATCGTAGCATCAAAAACATTAAAATTTTGTTTTTTACTTATTAGGGTGTGTTTGAAACGGTAGCAAAGTACTCATGGAAGTAAAATTTTGACACTATTGAGGTGAATAAAATTTTACTAGCCCTGGGGGCTAGTATAAATTTTGACATTAGTGTAGAAATTTTTGACAACCACAAAATTATTTTTTTCGTCAAATTTGTTTAAACTAAATAAAAAATAATATGGAAGTAGGACCAGCGACAAAAAAATTAAAAAGAAGTACACATGTATAAGCTTTCTTGCCCGCACTTTTTGTAAAAATTGTTAATATTTCAGAACGAATTCATCAAATAGTTGGGACGATCTCAATTCCAACAGAATTGAAATGATTATTGGTAAAAACTTGATTAATTTATTAATTTTCACAAAACTACTAGTAATTGTTTTTTTCTTTATGTCAACATTTTACGTTGTCAAAAATGTTATAATTTCACACAGCACAAATATGAAAATTTTCTACCACAAACAAATTTTATTGCACCATAGAACTTTGCTACCGTTTCACACACACCCTTAGCAGGGAAACCATAAATATGCAATTGCATGTTTTTCCTTGTGCGACCAAAGAAGGCAGAAACAATATATGTATATTTCCGTTTTAGGCCCGTTTCCACAACTTGCCGATAACTAAAGGTAGGATTTTATCGGCCGTATTATACATTATAACAACTAAACGGGCCTTAGAGCTTTTTATGAACTTTGGCATCGATTTATGAGTGTATATTTTTTACCGGTTACCGCATTTTTTTTGCATAATTTAGTTCAAAGAGCTTTTTTGCAGCATTTTTCAAGTGTTTAGCGAATATGTTGCCTTTTTGAGGCAAATTTTGATACATGTTTTTTGAAATTTTGGATTTTTTATTTTTAATATCTATCTGTATACGTGTTGCTTCAATTTCGCCATCTTCATTTAATTTTTACTCGAACACTGTAAGATAAAGCTGTTACTGAAGATAAATGTTATTTGAAACTTTCAAAATTTTATATACAATAAGCAAAAATTAATTAAAAACCAATGATATAAGTTTTTGGCGATGTGTGTAATACATAGAAATTTGGACCAATATTTTAGTATATCGGTTCAGAATAACTTTTTAAAGTGATATAACGCTGTCCATCCGTCCGTCTGGCTAGTTGAATGTCCATGTTAACCTTGTGCGCCAAGCAAAAGTTGCAATATTTTAGACAATTTGATCAAATTCGGTAAATACACTTTTTAATTGTACTAATGACGAAGTCTATGTAAATGGTGAGAATCGGTCTACAATTTCACATATTCCCCATAAAAACTTCTTTCCAAATTAAACCCTTTGTGTCCATCAACCATTTAATTATGTATATAGATTAAATTCGCCCCAAAAATATTTTACTGTTAATTAAATTCTTTTAGAATTGGTTCACATTTGCCCAAATCTCCAATCTGTAAATAGCTTTAACTTCCTTTTAAATGTTTACATTAATAAACAATTTAGCGACCGTCCCTAAAAGCTCTTTAAGACAAAATATCTTATATGGATGTTATTATCTTGATGATATTCGTTTACAAATAGGGTACAATCTCGAAAATTCTTCTTTAAATACGGATTAACCGATTATAATTTTAAGATTGTTTATATTAATTGGAACTGTTATTAAATTGTGGAATATTTTGTTTTCATATTAGCAATTTTTGAATTTTTGGGGCATATTTTTAACAATTTTTAGGGCATATTTTTAAGTTTTTACTGCATATTTAAGGCGCATATTAAATATACATTAAAAACGCGTATCTGGTTTCCCTGCTGATTATGCTTAGGTTGATCGCACTACATTTCTGAACTTAAAAAGGGGAAACACCGGATTTAGATATATGTTCATAATACAAAACATATGAATGCTACGCGGGGAGTGCCCCGGTAGGCTAGCTGGTAGTGAGCTAGTCTATCAGCGCCGGGGTTGCGGGTTCGATTCCCGCCAAAGACTCTGGTTTCTCTCCTGCAGACAAGCGAAGAGCTTCGCGGGATTAGCTTAGGAAATTAAAAAAAAAAAAAAAAAAAAAAGATGTAAAAAGGTTTTTTTAAAAAAAAAAAGAGGATAATAGATGTAAAGCACGGTTAATAGAGCGAAAAAATTAAAAGAACCGCATGCCGGTTTATAGATGTAACCGATTAATAGAGGTCCGGGCTATCGAGGTTTAACTGTATAACGAATTTTATTCGAAAAGCAGCTTTTAATTTTAATGGAATTATATATGAATATGTGTTTATTAAGTTCTATTAAACGCAAATTCCGTTAAAAGAGTTTGTGGTGTATATTTATTCAAGCTTGACCTCATCCTTTAATTCGATACATTTTTATTACACCTTGCATCAGTTCGCATTTTGCAACAGGCATATAAGCAACTCAAAAACAAAAAAAATATGTTTAAAAAATTTTGAAATTGTTAAAAATCATATAATTTCAAATGCCCCAAACTCTGAAATGCGATTTACGTAATTCCACGTTTGAAAACAACGCTATTCATATAATCATAAAAAAAGCTAAATTATAATAATGTTGCCTTAAGCTAAAACGATGTATCTAAATTGAAAATTGCTATAAATTTTATATTTGAAATACTTTGTTCGCAATCAAGATAAAACTACAAGTGCGTATGTTGAATAAAATGTTGTTCCCATGCAGTTCATTTATTTATTTGTTAGAATAATTGTACCAAATGAATGAATGAAGTTAGAAAGACGCTTTAAAGAATTAGCATTTATCTTGTCACACAAGTTGCAATATTTATTACTTTAACACTCCCATCAAATACTTCCTGCTTGGTTTTTATGTTGTTCTTGTTTTTTACGTAGATCGACTTGGAAAATATAAAAAATATATTTTATTTTATTCTGTATTTTGTTAAACTGGTTTGCTGCAATAGTTTTTTTTTTTTTAATTTTGGATGATTTATAAGATGACTTAAAATTAAATATGAATGTAAGCAATGCATATGCGTTAAATGCTTATCTGTACAGGGTTTCTTAACAGGAACATTGTTTTCCAATAGTTTTGACATTTTACGTGGTAACGTTTAAGTTGAAGAATCGTTTGCCACTGTTAAATCAATTAAATTTTGGCGGACGATTGCACTAAATTTTTAAAGTCTATTATGAAAATTGTGGATATGTAAAAGCTTCATTTCGAAAAATTCGTGAAATTTTCGGACAAAATAATCGACTTTTTGAGAACATTGTTTAGAAATGATTTGATACATTTTAGTCAACTGGCTCGCTACACAAATGAAAACATCGCTTTTATGAGACACAGTATTGAAGCAGATCCAAATTTGTTAATTCCTCGACGTTCTTAATAATGGACGCATCCACAACAACAACAATGCGAATTTTGTGTAAGATTTGGAAGTTGCAACCGGACACATTTTGAACCCGCTGAATTCACTGAAGCACCATCACCTTTTGGCGTTTCATACTACGGGGAAACCTGATGCAGTCGGCTGACCAAAAATTCAACTGTTAGTGAAGGAGTCGATAGCTCTTGGGACTTTAGTACCGGTTTGACTACTAATTAAGGGCCTTCGGGGATCACCTGGTGATTCTTATGTAAAAACAAAGGCGCATGCGAATCTTTCCGCTGTTGATATCCAACACATGTTGCTCGCCTAATAATCGCAGCTAGGGTTAGATTGCTCCAGCTCCTAAGTAAGGGGCGAGTGTATAATTCCTCCGAAAAATTAGCTAAAATTTTAATCTGTGTGCAACGTGCAACTGTATAGTGCGCTATATTATCTGGAGGCGCGATTGGGCCATTCTTTTTTTTTTTTAATTTAGTTTGGAATGAAGTTACTTACTTTGGAGAGAAGTTAACAATACATTTTTTGTTTTGATAATATGGATATCTCTGATATGTAGTTTCACAAGTCACGCAACCACCGAAATAATTCAAGGATTGCAAAATCTATTAACTGGCCGCCAAAAAACTCGTTTTTTCAAATTTAAGTCTCACACTTTTTTTACCATTTTAATTACTTGAATTTAATTACCACCCGGGTGACAATTTCGGTTTTATTTCTTCAATAACTCCCTTAAATTTGCTCCAGTTAAAAAGAAATTTTTACTTACAGAACAAATTGTGTTCGTTAAAAAAACTGAAAAAAATTAGTACGGCAGTAACACCCAGGTGGGTATTGGTAAACGATGTACATAAAACGGCGATGGTTAATCAAAAAAACACAAAACAAAAAGAATTTAACAATTTAAACGATATAAATATCTGAGAAATAATTCGTTAAAAATTTGTACATTTGATTGATTTTTAACAATAAGGGTCCTCATGATGTCGCTTAAAATTGCCATTTGTGCAAATGTGCAAACTTACGAGACTTGTTTTACTTTTGTGTAATTGTAAACACTAAATGTCAGTTGGCAAGAAACGTCAATACAAAAAAAATTCAAATAAAATAAAAGTTAAAATTTGTGCCTAAAAGGCAAAATTTGTTTTTAAAATGGCCTAAAGAAAGCCAAAAGACTAAACTACTCAAATTTTTGGATGAAGTTGTTGTTTGTTATATTCTAAAGGTTTATTTCTATTTCTTACGCAGACGAACTACGAACAAATTGGGACAGAGACAGCTAATCGCAGCTAAATCATGAAACCTGTAAAGAATCACAGGGAAAACTCGCTTCTAATGCGAACTTGGCTAAAATTTGCAAAAATCGCGAAAATTTGCGAAAATTTTTAATATTTCAAACAAGCCATAAAATTGATTAAAAGTCTCTAAAACTATAAGGAATGGCAAAAATTCGATAAAAATTGCTATATTAGCGGAAATTCGCAAATATTTGATAATAGCGGCATAAAAACAATGCCTAATATTTTTTAAAAATCGTTAAACCTGTAAAGAATCATTACCCTTATAGATAAAAATCGCTTATATCGCGAACATAGCTAAAATTCGCAAAAATTGCAATATTTAAACAAACGCAAACATTTATTTGAAATCGCTCAATCAGTTTAAAATATCAAAATATCCGATAATAACATAAAAAAGTTTGCAAAAATAGCGAAAATTTGCAAAAAATTTTCATTTTTCAAAGAACCCATAAAATTGATTAAAAGTCCCTAAGACTATTAGGAATGGCAAAAATTCGTAAAAAAATGGCTAAATTAGCGGAAATTCGCAAAAATTTGCTAACGGCGGCATGGAAGCAAAGTCAACTATTAATTATAAATCGTTAAAGCTGTAAAGAATCAGACAACTTACAGACACAGATCGGGGAAATTGCTGAAATTCGCGAAAAATTGCAAAATTTTAAACAAACCCAAAAACTAATTTGAGTTTGCTAAATCGAAATGAAGAACACCAAAAATGCTTAAGAAATCCACTTTCGAGTGGATTCGGATTCTAGAACACACTCAATTAATAGTTTTTTATGTTTTTTTTTGTTGAAATATGGTCAACCTATGATTTGATAAATGTTAACAAGCAAAGAAATTTTAATAAAATTATTGCTAGTTAAAGAAGATGAAAATGGATGAAAATGTTTATATAATCAAGCGTCCACGGTATTTATTTTTATAAATTAAAAAAAATTCAAGTCTTTTTGATACTTGGAATTTACGCACTTATTGTGTCTCATTTGACGAATTTACGCAACGAATTCTTGCCGACGAATTCGTCGTACTATGCGAAGTTCGTCGTTCGTCCCAGTTGTGTTTATACCATAACACTTGAATTTTTTGGAAAACACGACGGTAATCTCAAATTTGTTTTGTTTACTTTTATAACATACATATGTATGTAAACACTCTAGATTTTTTTGTATGTATTTAAAAGATAACCAACGTAAGGCAGAAGAGGAAATTTCGGAGGAGTTAACTTATGTTCTTGCAGCTGGAGAATATTTTCGTTACGCAATGCCATTTGTTCATCATTCTGTTCCAAAATCACACAATTTTTTATTAGAAGTACTGCCAAGTACTGTTTGTATAAATGCACAATTGAACAGCGCAGGTTTACGAGACAAAATTGTTGGGCAAATTTACCAAGTTTGTGTAAATTAATTCTCATACAGTTTTTGACAGTTCATTTACGAGGGCGTAAAAATGCACAGTTTGCACAGATTACGAGACTTATAAACGATATCATGAGGACCCTTAATGTGTTTTTATACTCTAATAAATATATGCATAAACTTTACGTTTTATGTTTTTTAACTTTTTTTTTTGTATTTTTGCACAAGTTAATTTCTTGGCATCCAACCTTCTATTTCAGTATCTAGAAAATTTAGAGTTAATTGCATGGACTCACAAGTTTCTACTTGTAACCTGTTGGTTAAGTTAGTTTTAATTAATTCTAATTTTGAAAAAAAAATGTCAGCACACGCTCTATTGTGCGGTAGAGTTAATACATGCGCTACTTATTTGTCTCAATTAAGGTACAATGGTTAATTAAAAGCAATTGTTAAGCTTCCTACTGTCTGCCAAAAATGATAAGCATTTGTAATTTGTAAAATGTAATTGTATGATTTATCATTGGCTTTACTTTATAACTGCTTTAATTCGTTAATAAAAGCCTGTGTCATTTATAACATTTTTAAATAAAGATATGAGATCAATAGCGGTAAAAAAGTTGATCTTAAATTCAATGAACACGATACAAAACAAGGCATATACAATACAGTTCATTAGTTGAAATTGTCTAGATGCAAAATAATCACCTAATGAATCGACTGAGGTTACATATCCCGGGGAATGTTTAAAACCAAATTGATGTTTTTAAGGGAAAATATGTGAAATTATGGAGGGTATTCACTTACAAAAATGGGGAAAAAGTTGCAAAATTAGACGATTTTAAAAATGTCGCACAAAAAGTGACAGAGCGTCAAAAAGGTTACAACGGTAACGCTGGCCCGATCATGTGATTTATTTGTTAAGCTGGGATCACACGATTGCCGCAAATGCACCAATATGACACAATTATTATTGTGCTTTATTGACGCACAATAATGAAATTGCCCCAACCAAATTTTCTGAAATCACACGATTGCCCTGTTTTATACAAATTTAATTGCCGCTAGTTGGCACAAAGCGAAATGGTTACAACAATTGCCGCAGAACAGTCACACGATTGTTCTTACTTATGTATGTATATTAACTGCGAAAACAGCTGTTGTGGTAGCTTTTTTATTTGTTTGAAAGTTCTTGTTGGATTGTTCATTGAAAAAAATTAAATGATAAATGATACAAATCATATACTTAAACAAATTATTGTTGAAAAGTTTTATTTAACAATTTCGTATGTTTAGGTTCGAATAGAAATATCTTTAATAAAAATATTCGCACAGAACAGCTAAATATGCTTGTGAACATACATACTTAAAATAATTAATTAAAAAAATTTAAATGCAAAATAAATAAATACATACATATTTATTTTCATTACCTAATAAAAGAAACACAAAAAAGTAAATCTAATAAAAAAGGCAAATATTGGCGCGTATTGTGTTGTTTGATTGCCGCACAAGAACACAATAAATATTGGTGCATTTTTGTCATTTTTATTGACGCGCGGTTGCATAGCAAACAGTCACACGATTGCCGCACCAGGGTTGCATTTGATTGGTAAAAGTAAGCACAATATTGTCCTCGATTGGTACATGAGCCATTTGGTTGTGCGGTCACACGATTGGGGTATTAAAAAATGTGAAAATTGGTGCATTGCGGCAATCGTGTGATCCCAGCTTTAGCCATAAATCATATCAATAACGTTTCCCGTTACTTTGACGACAATCACCATAAATATATAAATAGTTTTATAAATAAATATTTAATTGTTTAAACTCCTGGCTTAATTTTGTTCGGAAAAATAAAGTTCTTGTTGAAAAACCCTTTATTTGTTGCCAGTAATTCAATAGACAATTTTGTGGTAACGCTTTCTTTTTTAAAAAGGTTTACTTTTTCATGTTTTAGTTAGACCTGATTTCTTATATCTCTGCATTTTTATGCAAATTTGAAATATGATTCATTTCGTAGCCTCTTTAAAAAGAACAAGAAGAGATACAAATTTTCATTAATGCTTTAGTGTAGTGTATGTATGTATGTAAATATTGTTTTACTTTCTTTTCTGTTTTCCTTTTGGAACAAATAAATTTGTTAACATTAATCACGTATGAAACATCAGACATTCATATGCACGTGTATTTACAAAGAAACGCTTTTAAAATGTTAAAATTTTCACAATAAATGTCGAATTAGAGGTTATCAAGCCAGTGTTACAAAAGCATCTGAAGCACCAGAAAGCAATTTTAAGTAACTACTACCAACATTCATTTAAGCATGTAAGAAAATACAGAAAAACGTTTTTGCAACTTATTAGAAACTGTTTTGTTTTAAGAGGTGATTTATATAAGACTGCACCATAAATGTTTTTTCACACTGACCCATTCGCTCCTCTAAACTGTTCGCCATAGCCAATCCCCCTGCCACACAACGTACCACAACAACATTCGTTTTGACTTTTTAGAAAATACATACAAACTCTTACTTGTATCTTGTCTGGCTTTAGTGTAGTGTAAACTATACAAGCAGTTTTTTCCTATAATTTGTAACATTCATTATGAACTTATGGCGGGCATGAACTTTGTTAGTACGTGTCCAAACATCTTTTACGAAATCCAGTTGCTCCTTCATTATACGTTTCATAATGTAATTATGTGAAAACAGTTTTGATCGAATAAGGTTTTGATTTAGATTTAGAATGAAAATCCAACAAGTATGATCAACAGATCTACATATATTTTTAAAATTAAGTAATTCTTAAGAGAGAGAGAGAAATTCAAGACTTGTGTTGGGAATTTACTTTTCTGTAAGGTTTGTTATATTTCGGGTTTGTGCTATTTAAAATATGTATTAATGACATTATTAAGCAGTTTCAGTTTTATATCAACATAAAACAATCTATGAAATAAGCAGGTTCTATCTTCGACTCTGACTCCAACCGTTAAAATTTGCTAATTCCTACTCGGACTCCTTCTCCAAGCATGATGCTAAATGTATACGAGATATGTCGAGATTGATTTAGAAAATCTCTGCTTTTGAAAATTTCAGTATTAGGCTTGCAAGGAGCAAATGCAAAATATTATTGCTCTTTTGTTAAATCCAACAACAAAATGCACAGAGTTTCAATAAGATTTCATTAAAGTGCTACGGTATTTTGCATTTGCTCTTTTGCAAACCTAATACTGAACTCCTCTGGACTTCAAAATTTTCAGTATCTTCTATTTATTTATTTTTTACCAATTCAGTGAAATTCCAAAGCGAAAAGTTAATCTTTCATTTGTTCAATCCTGAATGTAGATTTAAGGTCCAAATTCTAAATATAAAACTGTTTTATTTATTTAGACTTAAAGGATTCTCGTTTTTAGGGAATTGGAAATTTTCCGACCACAGATTTCTAAACAGGCTCTTTATTTGGATACTTTTCTAGCACATATGGACTTTATATTTATAAAAAAAAAACTCTTAACATTTTAAAGACTTTTGGTGCGAACAGTAAATAAAAAAAATCAGTGAAATTGATTCTTTTAAGCTGCTGATTTCATGACATGCACACATATGTTTGTATGTATATGGAGATGGAGGAGGAAATACTTATATATTTTAGTATATGTATACCATGTATGTTTGTAGGCACATGTTGTACTACTCGTATGAGATTTGTTGCAAGCAAATGTTTTTGTAAAAAAGGCTTGGTTTGCTGGCTGTTCAATAAATTAGTTCAAGTGCTGTTTTACTTTTGGTTTACGTCGTCCAAACAAAGAACGGGTACTTATTGAGAGTGGTTGAGTATTTAAAATGCTGTTTACTTACATTTGCCAATACGGTCAGATGGTACATGGCTTGTTTCTCAAAATCCAATGGTCCCAATAAAAATAAAGTTCCTTCTGTTGTTTCAGGAGAAACGATTTTTTGTCTTATGGCAAAAAGGGGAGAACCCTGTAATAAAATTAAAAAAAAAAAAAATTACAAAAACATTTAAAATTGCTTAAAAAGAAATTAAATACAGACTCTATTTATACACTTTTATGAAAAAAAGCGACTTACCCATAGTTCGAGGTAGACAGGTTTCTGGAATAATGGATTTTTACGTGCGATCACATAATCTAATTCGGTGCCACGTTTGGCATCCTGCAACGAAAAGACAACAAAGAAACAAACAATCATTAATGATCAATTTACATAAAAAATAATTAAATTTTTTTTTATTTCTTCCAATTTGGTACGTACGCGTACGTCGTTGTGAGTAATTAAATTTAATGTTTATAATTTGTTAAGTTTGTTAGCAATTTAACAACAATAGGCATCCAGCAATTAGAGTCAATTTTAAACAAAATAAATGATTTTTTAGAATATTATTATACAATAATGAGTGTAGGTTGGCAGTCAAGCAAAAAAAAAAAAAAAACTAAGAGAAATCATTAAAGTAATCATCAAGATCTTTTGTTTGCAACAATCCAAACTGGGGTCTAATCACCGCATACGATATCGAGCAAAATTTATCGAAATTATTTATTTTGGTATCATGACTCTCGATATCGAAGGAAATTTATTGAATTTGAAATAATAGCATTAGATATCGAGTAACTCAACATTACATTTCTCGAGTTTTCATTCGATACGTCAGTGTCTATCGTATGCAAAAACATTCGATAGTTTATTCGATACGATAGTATCGAATGCGGTGATTAGACCCCTGAATTGAATATTTGTGCACTTCTTTATTCGACTTTTCTACCTCTATATTCCTTTTATATTCTTCTTGCTTAAATCCAGTCTCTTGAATTTTACAATGTCTCTTTAGCTCTCGCTGTATTCGTCTGGCTGTCAATAAGTATGTAAGTCAGTCAGTCAGTCTTCAATTGCTATTATTTTCCATTCGAGAGTTTTGTGGTTGCTATAGAAGAAATAATAATAGTGGTTCATCATTATTAAGGATAATCGCACCATGGTTATAGTGTTGGTGGTAAAGTGTTTTTCTTGTTATCGCAGCAATTGCAACACGTACTCGAATACAACCTTTTAAAAAAATCTACTCTATTTTACTTTAATTACATGTATTTTTTCAAAACGGGTTAATGAATTCGGTATTTTGTTCTTAACGCATTTATTTTGATTTTTACACTAAAGCCTAGTACTCTGTTCAAATTTGTGAAAAATATTGATCAACATTAATTATTCCACACGAAAATTTTGACATGCATCAATGATACCTATAATGCGAGTTTGTTCAATTTTACGTTTTCATTCCTGCAAAGTATGCGACATTGTTTTGCGTATGTAAACAAACCCCACATGTATTTTACAAAAAATAATTTTTTTTAATAAAAAATTTATTAAAAAAGAAAGTTAATATGGATAAAAAACTGTTACCGGTTGTGTTATTTTAATTTTTTATTTCTTATTAATAATCAATTCATACTTTTTTGCTTTTGCTTAAAATTCCACGTGAAATAAGTGCAGCTTATATTATTTCGAAGTTGTAAAAAATGTTGCCAGAAACATTTCGAAACTTTTTCACAAAATGAACAGAGTACAACTCATTCAACATTATTTCATAGACATTCCGCACAAGTTTTTTTCATATGCGTTTTGACAGCATTTCAGGTGAAATGTTGAACAGAGTACCAGGCTTTAGAAAAAAAAACTAAAAGAAATATGAAATTTGTTTATTTTGTACATGTTAACGTATACGCAGCACCAGAAATATGAACATTGGCCACTTCAACAAATTTTCTTTTAGATAGTTTTTATTTAATCTTTATAATTACCTGTAGGATTAAACATTGAAACCCCCAAAGCCAAACGCCTGTTTTATACAAAAAATCAAATTTATTATTCAAGATATTGAAAATATTAAAACTGAATTCAATGACAACTCAAAACTAAATGCCTTTGATTTACGATAGTAAAAATTGAAAACTACTGAAAATGTAATAACAGAGAACTTGATTAACAATATTGCTACCAAGTAATGAGTAGTACAGTAAAATTAGCACGACCACATACATACATACATTAAATTAATTAAATAAGACTAACAATAATTGTTAACTCCAGAACAGCACTACAGACCATCAGCCATATTCTGTAATTCGCTTAGATAAAGCTAAATCCCGATCGCTAAAATGCCTTAGAGAATAACAAATCTAAAATTAGCAATGGGCACGTTCATAAGTCGTAACAGTTGTGTAACCGTTTAGTGTTTGTCTTAGAAACGCATAGTTGAGCACTTCCGCTCAACACAACAGTTGGGTATTTGAAGCCATTTAATCCATCATAAAATTTTTTAGCTACCTAAAGTCAACATGTTGTGCTCAACCTCAACAGCTGAAACTCAGATATAAATTCTGTATTATCCATACTTTTTAGCTAAACTAATAAATTTTATTATCACTTTCATTATTTTTTTCAATTGTTTATATTTATCAGCTGTTAATTTTTTATTATACATATAATGCCGTTTCTAAGACGAAAGTGTTCGGCTCAACAGTTGTCAACAGTTTTGTAGCAGTTGAGCTCAACAGCTACGTCTTATGAACGTGCCCAATGACATTAAAAGCTAAAACTGCGGCGAATTAAATTCTTATGCCATTACTAAGTTAAGTAATGCATCTGTCCGCTTTATGTTATTCGAATTCGATGCGATTGGAAAAATTTCTAACTCCTTTATGTTTTATATCTCTTCGTTTCATTTTACTAGTTTGATTGTTTTAAGTAAAAAATCTAAATAGAGTTTGTTTCAGCTCAGAGAGTAGAAAACTTCCCTTCCAATTGTCCCAGCTTTCCATTTTTTCAGGGGTTTCCCCCCAACAATAATCAATGAAATCTTATTCTGATGTATTTTAAAATTAATGCCCTCCCGATACCAGACTAAAAATTCATGGTTTTTGTTTAGTTTGTAGGTTTTTAGCGCTCTTCTATTCAAATAAGATCTGCGGTACCTCTTCAACAAAAAGCGATTACTTTTTCTTTTAACTACGGATTTGAAGTAGACAATTGAACATCTGATTTTCATGCGCCTCCGTGTACTCTTTAATATACATAAGTTAGAAATTAATAACAAGGTTATTTTTGTAAGCAAAAGCAAAGAAGAGAGTTATTTTCGTCTTTGCCAAATCTTATAGTCAATCACAAATAGAGTTTTTCTTTTCCCGGACTTTTCATTTCCCGGGAAAGCGGGATTTATTTTTCAATTTCCCGGGATTCCGGGAATTCCCGCTCAATACAAATCGATGCTAATTATTATTTAATTTAGTTTATTTGAACAAATAACATTTCTTTAGATCAATTAAATAAGTTTTTAAATACATTCAACCTTTTTATTTCTGTGGCAAAAGGAAAAAGTGCTTAAAGCACTTTAAAATCTTCAAAAGTACAAAATTTTATTAATTTTGTACGATTTTTGAGGAAGTTATAGCAAAATGACTTTTTGATTATCTTTTTTCAATGTGCAATAACATTTGAAATAATAAAAACTTCCGTCCTGTGACATTGGGAGTGTTTAGGAATTAAAATATAAAAAAAACTATAACCGCAGAGAACTACCAACTTTAAAGTTTTAAATTGTTCTCCTTTAAACTAAAAATGGTCTTAATCACTTATTGCCACAGAACAGATTCAAAGCAAACAGCATTTATATAAAACCAATTGTTCAAACAAATTATTACAAAATATTTCTGTTAAAATAGTTCAGAATCGTTTGAAAGCCTATTTCTTATTTTTATCAAGACGATTTCAATGATTAAACACGTTTATTTTCTACGGATCTGGGGCTTTAAACAAATTAAATATTCTGTACATTTTTACTCTTCTTCTTTCAAAATTTCAGTGCATTAAACATTATCGGATATGACTTGAAATTTCTTTGACGTTTGGCAAAAATGTCTTCAGTCAGAAACTGTAGTTTTTCTTTTTTTTAAATTGAAAAATATTTATTTAGTGTATTTCCTAGAGATTAAAAGCAGTTGTGCTAGTACTCAGTGATTGAAACCAAACAAAAGAGAAAACAAATTGAATTAAAGCCAATCAGAAACGCAAATGTAATTTTTTTTCTTATTTATGACCTTTTTGCCTAACGGCTACGATCTATTTCATGACACAACTTATTTACAATTATACATATCAGCAGTAAAAAATTAAATAAAAAAAAATCCCGGGAATTCCCGTACAAATTACCCGGAATTTTTTTCCCGAAAATTGAGCGGGACCCCGGGATTTTTGTCTCGGGAAATTCCGTATAAAAAACACTAATCACAATCGAATTTTAAAATGTTTAGTAGAAGCAAAACAATTTTTAATTATACCCACACCACAATATTGGAGAGGCTATTGTGCATTTGTGCTGATGTGTGTAATGCCTTAAAATATTGGTCCTAGACCCACTTTAAAGTATACCGATCGACTTAGAATCACTTTCTGAGTCAAACTAACGATGTTCGTTCAGCTGGCTGGCAACCTGGCTGGCTGTGCATGTAACATTGTGCTCAAAGTACAGGTCGCAATTTTGAATATAATTTGATAAAGTTTGGGACATAGGTTCTTTTTGGCACAAGGAAAAAGCCTACTGAAAATGGGCCAAATCGTAGGACAACGAGGGAAGATAGGGGGACATATCTTCCTCTCAGAAACTATCACACCGATTTTAATGCAATTTAAAACATAGATATAACCATATCTACACGGACACATCAGATATACAGTTTTTCAAAAATAGGACCACAATGGGAGGTAGGGGACAATTTCTTCATCTCACAAACTTTCAAGCCGATTTTAATGAAGTTTATAAACATACATAAATCCATATTCATTTGGACACATAAGCATGATGTGTTTTTAAATACTGTGGTGTCGGGTATAATTCTTACTTGTTTTTTATTTGATATATCAACGACATAAGAAAAGAAAATAAAAACCAAAAGCAGACAAAATGGCACGATTTTTTACAGCGGGTAGATATCAATAATTCGCGTGGATTTTTCAAAATAAGTGAGAAAATAAAAATTTTGAGTTGATTTCGACTTTATGATCAAGTTTCTGAAACAACCAACTTTAGTTGTAAAATTAAATATTTTCTGGGAATTTTTTATTACTTAGGAATTCTCGTTGCCATTTGTATGAATTTTAGGACCAATTTATGTTTATAATTCAATGAACAAAAATGTTCTGTAGTTAATTTACAATGTGTAACCATTTAAGTTGGCTTTATTAACTAAATAATTATTTTTTTAATGCTATTTTTAAAGAAGTTATTTTCTTCTTTTTTGCTTTAAACATGTTTTAAACTGTGAACAAATAAAAATTATTCAAGAAAATTCATAAAATCATCGTTTCTTTTGCTTCGAGAAACAAGAAAAGAACAAAGTGAAAAAAGGAAAAGGATGGAGAAAAAGATGGATTGATCATTAATCAATTGTATGACTGGAAGGTTGCAGCGCTAAGGTTTATTTAGTCAATGGGAATGTATCGTTTAGGAATATTAAAAACAAGCAAAACGTGCCAGTTACGACTACAAAGAATTTAAACACACATCCTACATAAATAACGAATTACCCTGCAAGCATTTGTTATCGCAAAAGATCGGAAAAGAGTCGCTATTCCTTAAAATAATTATAACGTTTAACTATCCTAACCCTAATCTTCATTCGGTGGGGCTTGTTTGCCGTGGAAGCATCGTCTGCAGTGTCTGAAGAGGGATAACAAGTCAAAGTCGGAATGTGTTAAGATAATGCATTTTTAAAACAATATTTAATTTCTTTTTTAATACCTTTTTTGTTTAAAATATTAATTAAGTACAACAAATTGTTCAATATTTACACTTTATCTATATTTAAAACAAGTTAAATTGCAATGTTCGGCTGTGCCAAATCTTATGTACCCTTCCCCATAGCACTTAAAAGCCAATTGTTCCCTAGGTCAAATGAAATGGGCGCTTTCGAGTCAAAATCCTTATTCCGGAAACATATTTGTATGCGCGCTATGGAAAAATAGGTCGCCTTCGCTGATTTTTAAAACCAGACAAGCCTATATATACATACATAGACCATATTTAAGCTCAATTTTATCAGCATGGCTTGTTTTATATGGAGTCTTTTCTACAAAATTAATGAGGGCCAGGTGAAAGAGCGCACCGATTTGGCTAATTTTTTAATTTTATACTCTTTTTCTAGTTCGTATAATATAAAAACTATTGTGCCTAAACCATGGCAAGTAAGTTGTTGAGTTATGAAGGAAGCTTTCGGGTACGCCTTTAACTTGGCAACAAATGTCCTTGGACCGACTTCACGTGGTTCTTGCTGGCAACAGCTAGATGTTTCTAGATGGCTAAGGACCAGGCTAATGTAACTCAAAGAATTACACTGATCTGCTCAGGAAGAGTAGTATAAATACTTAGATAAGATAACATCTTTGTATAGTTGGGATCTCCGTTTAGTATGCATCCTGTCTTCCAGGATGATTGTGTTTGCGAAAACGGTGCCCCATAGTTTGGGGATAACACGTAGTGGCTGTGGCTTTTACTCACAGTCGCCGATAGGTTCCACTCACATCAAAGACTGATTTTCCCCTTCGGTGAAAGTTTGGGCTGTGAGGGGTTCCTTGGTTCAATTGCTGTTCAGCAGATGCTGGCAGAATTCAATTAAAGAGGCAGCGGTGTCTTAATAGCTCCAGCTCTCAAGCAAGGGCAGAGTGTATGTGCTTAGGTGGGGACATACACTCGAAACAGAAACCTGTGTGTGCAAACGGATTCATATTCATACAAGGACATTTGGTAAGAGCTAAATATCAACTCACCAAGTGGTTGAGATCCACCGTGAAATTAGGCCACATGACAGGTATTCTCGAAAATTTAAACCATATTTGTGCCAAAATCATAATTTCGAAAAGAAAAAGATAGTCAGTTGTCTATTACTAGGTAACTTATTAACCGGTTTTGTTGGTTTTCAGATGAAAGTGGAAAAACGAAGTTCATAGATAAAAAGAAGACTTAGAAAAGAAAAAAGAAATTAGCGTTTAAAAATTAAAGGCGGCCGTGGTCATATCTCAGCCATCTGTCAACCGATCTGGCTGAATTTCAAAAGGAAATCATTCCGGGCATTTTAAATGGGGCCACGCAAAATTCAATTAAACTAACACAAGAATAATCGGACATCCTGGAAGGATATTTCACATTTGGATCTATGACTACTTTGGACTTCAAACATAATTTTGTTCTATTCTGTTGAGTCATTTCGAAGTGTAACAGAGACACAGGCGGACGTGGTTATATCGACATATAACTTCTCAAGTGTCCAACATATACAAATATACCTTATTGGGTCTAAAGTAGATATTTCTTAGCACTATACAATCATGATGATGAAGGGCTGTAGTTTGTTGGCCTCTTCATTAAAATAAAAATTCCCGGGATTTATTTATTTAATTATGTCAACTTTACTGCTGATAAACGTAATTGTAAATAACACTGCTTTACAAATTTTTAATTTGGAAAAATACCAAGAACGCCACATGCCTAGATAAGTTAATTGGGACCTCCTGAACACGAAAAACGCTGTAATTTTTTTCCTAAGTACCGTTTTTTAGATAACGGTACTTTTGTGTTTTTCGGTGTATGGTCCCACTCAAACCCTTGTGGAGCCCAACCGAAAAATCGTTGGAAAGGTAATTGGATGCCTTTTCCGTCGAAATACTAAAAATTTCTATCTGATTAGAAATGGTTGAGTTATGGCACCTCAAAGTTCAAAATTTGCCTATTTTTACGTTTTTTTTTCAACATTTTTCATTTTTATTTCGTTTTTTTTCTACGTTATAGTAAATATCTGGAATATTTAATTTTTTAACCAAATTGTATTTTTTATTACTAACATTTTAAGAGTAATTTGAAAAAAATTGGATGAAAAATAAAGTTTTTATTAAGGATTTTGTGGAACGACAATATTTTCATATTCATTGCTCACACACTATATTCGGCGTAAATTCAAAAAATTTAAATTAAAATGACGAGCGACTTGAACATTTGCGTTTATTTTCGGATAGATCTTCACGAATGAGAAACCAACAATAGTCCGCCATCATTTGTTCATCCCACCAGCCTTTGTAACGTCTCTCGATTTCTTATATTTCCTGGTGAAATCTTTCACCTTGTTCATCACTTTCGAAGCCCAAGTTCGTGGGGAAAAACTTGATCTTGTGATGCCCAAGTTATAATTTCACGTAATAAATTTCATTTTCGATTTACGTCACTATTAATTTAGGGTGTTTTTCTTCTTTTAGTTTTAATTCGATAAAATCAACAACAATTAAATCAATTCTATGGCCATAGGTATGTATGTATTTTCCTTTTGAAAAATGAAAATTCTCTCTTCTTATAACCATCCAAAAGTGGCAAAGAAGAATGCAACCAGATAATCATTAGATTGCAATGTATATTGTTTCAACCGTCTAGAAGTGAAGAAGAAATAACCGTCACTTCATCATTCAAATATTGTTAAAAATGCCGGCGGGGTAACTACAAATGATCTCGCATACATTGTTTGAAATATAAAGAGGCAATTCGCTGCATTTAATCGTACAGTCGCATTTACGAGTGTGTCAACAGAAATGAATGGATTAAAAAAGTTTTTAGCGGTTAAAAAAAAATTAAGTTCTATCGAAACAAAATTTATTAATTCTTGTAATTACGAATTTATCGGTAAGTATGTGATGGTCTGTTGTTTGTTATTCGTTGTTCAGTCAGACAGCCAGTCAGTCACTCAGTCTGGAGAAGTTTAAGTACCATTTATTGTATAAAAGGTTCTCGCATTGGTATTTATGAGAACAAGTAGAAATTAATACGTCCATAACATACTGGTACTCGTATGTCTAAACATCAACTTTATGAATATAAATGCAATTTTTTGTGTCCATATTGTAGGTTACAGCTAATGAGTTTTTAAGATTTCAACGGAAGGATAGATACGAACGAATATACAATATTAAAGAGATACCACTCCCAGTATTTTTTTCGTTAACCCAAACTGACTGACGAATTGCAAAATGTCGTTTTTGCAACGAATTATTAAATTTAAACATATTTACAAACAGTTTTCTTTAGACATTTAGCCAATTTTTTATATGTTTAAGATTTAACCCATTTACATTTTTTACTCGAAAAATCTTGATATATTTCACAGCATTCCCAATCGGAAAACAAAGCGTTTAGAATTAAGGCTAAAGTATTTTGTTTATGGCCGCAATCGATCAATTTCTCATCGAGCAAAGACTGTGTGAACAAGTTTGAAGGCCCAACTATTTTATGCTTTAGTTGGCTTAAGCTACTGTGCGAATACATGTGAATCATGTGTGTCAAACCATATTGTACTTAAGAAAACGTTTTGTCAATTTTAATGAATCTTCAATTTGCTTAAGCAAAGAGCGAAACTGATCGAACTTTCCGTACAGAATCAAATGTTTTTTGATTTTGTTTCTGTGTTTTTGAATTCATTTCACAGGCTTTTTGTTGATTTTTGACAGAAGTTAATGCATATTATTGTTGGTCCTTAAGACTTTTAGTAGCAAGGAAGAATTTGAGCAGTCCGTAAGTAGTAATGCAAAGAGGTTTATAACATCTATGTTGAACTATCGATGTATTGTACCTTCAAACAAACAAATTATGCTGATGCTGATCCTTTGAGGAGAATATGCAAAAATTTCAATGAATTGTTTAGCTTAATCGATTTTTCTATTAATGTAAAAGTAATTAAACGCAATATTATCCTGTTTTTAAATACTTAATATGTCTAAACAAAATTATAACAAAGATGATAAAAAACATCGATAAAAACACCATTTATTTTTAAACATCGATGTTTTTCACAACGATGTTGCATCCCTAGTCATACGGAAATCGTATTAATGATAAATTTTATATTCCCGAAAATAACTTTGATAAAAATATTTGATGTTTGGTCAATAGCAATAGCAATTCGGTAGATATTTTTGAATATTTATTCACTTCTCTTTACGAAAACTATTTGTATAACAAAAACAATGAAATGAAAAATTATCAATAAATTTTAATTAATTTTATGTTGCAAAATATCTTTCTTCATAAAAATAATTTAATGAAAATTAAATTTTACGAACTTAAGCCTAATTAAATATCAAAATTTGGATTTATGTTTGGTCTATGGGTACCAGTTCAACAAAGTAACCACAATACTAATTAAAACAATTAAAGATATTTTAGGGCATATTTTAAATATATGTACACAATTTAAGTTACAATTTAGGAGCTATTTACCTTTTTGGAGAGGTAATTTAATTTAGATTCCGATTTTAGAAAGGAGCTGTCCAGATATTTGTAAAAACGTTAGCAATTTATGCATTTGTAATAAATTTCGTTTCTTAAAACAAGAAAATCCAAAAAAATTTTCTGATTTTAATTCATTTTGTTCGTATTAAGTGAAACTTTCTTAAATAAAGAGATATTTTCTCATGATCAAAAAATTCACGTTTTTAGTAGGTATATGATCAAAAATTTCTTAAAACAAGATATACAATAAAAGCTTGTTTTTATTACAAATAAGAAAGATATTTCTGAAATCAAGCAGCATTTATTAAATATTAGTCTGATTTTTAAATAGAATCGAATTTCTTGCATCAAGAAACAAATGCTAGTGATTTCTTTAAATTTTTCAGAAAATGCTCAAGAAAACTTGGTTTGAGTCAAATAATTTTGTTAACAAATCCATCAAAAGTTTTCTCGTCTTTATATTAAATTTTCTTAAACTAACTAGTGCAACACGTTTTTATGGAAAAAAGCAAGGCGAATTCATACAAAGTGGTCTTATTTTAAAAACGTTTACAACACTGTAAACTATTTTAACGTTGTGCCAAAAATAATACAACACTTTAGTCAACAATTTAAACAAATATTTCATTTTCTTTTTAATTTAAAATTTTTTGTTTTAAAATGTAATAATTTCAAAAAATTTTAAATTTCAAATTTTAAACGCAAATTATAAAATTAAGTAAATATTCCCCAGAACCACATTAACGGTATATCAGTTTGATACAAGCTTAGTAATCAGCTGTTGCTTACGTAGCAAGATAAGGTCACCTGGTGTAAATTCGCCTTGGGAAAACCTGAATTTTCTTCTGATTTTCTAAAACAAAAAGCAACGAAAAATTGATAGAATTAAATAAATTTTTTTAGCTGTATTAAAGTAAATTTAATTTCGTTTTGAGTTAAAACTTTTTGCTTAAGCCAGACAACACATGTTTACAATAACAATTTTTTTGCCCGGACGAATGGTGCAAAATTTTTTTGGTTCAAGTTAAATTTTCTGGTGATTTAGTAAATAATTTTTTCCGTGTTATGTTATTTTGACTGCATGTAAACACTTTGGTAAGGATTTTAATTATTTTTTTTTATCCAGATAGAATTCTTAGGATTAACTTTATATTTTATTAAGTAGATAAACAAATTAATACAAATATTTCATACCATGTGCATGTATGTACCTATTTTTTCAAATAATTTTTGTTTATTTGTAGCGAGGGTTATCGTGCAGTAGTAACACACACCGACACTGTTACGCCGAATTCAATGAAATTCACCAAAACCGTTTATAGTTTTCATACACTATTTGGCATTGAATATTTCGGCTGATTAGGAAAAAAGTTATAAAACATATTATGAAAAAATACAGAGGATTCAATATTTACTTAAAGCACAACAACTTATACCGTGTTCAGATATGTACCTTAATTGAGTTTTGCGCAATAAAAACCAGTATTGAGCTCAATTATACGAAATCGTTATACAGTAGTTTTGACTTAACTGCCTTTTGTGTTAGTGCACTTTCGACTTAACTGCACAAAATGAATAATTTTTGTCATTATTCTTTTAAATCCTATACAAATTCCTTTTTTAAGTGCATTGACTTGCAAAGAAGTCAAGTTGGCATCATTATAATTCATTTATTTTGTTTGCATGTACCTAGATTTATGCATTTGGTTTGCGCTTCAACTGCAACGACTACTAAAACAGGTAGCCACAATTGCATATCTGCACTAAATACGTTTAAGATAGCAGCCTTTTTGATTCATCTGCACAAAAAAATCGTGCAAAGGAGATTGTGAATCTAAGTCAAAATTACTGTAATATTGAGTACAATTTAAATGCAACACTGTCACACACAAGTGTCTTTAGTGAGCAAAACACAACTGAAATAAGGTATGCGCAAAAGCCATTTGTTTATTTTGTTAATTCTTTAAAGATGTCAAAAATTGTTTACATTTTGCCTTAGTTAATTGCTAATTGAGTTATACCATTTTCACACGGACAGCAATATTCGTGTTTCGCTCTCTTATTCCTGTTTCGCGCCCCAAACATTATTGAAACGACTTGTTTCCCCATACAAAATTTTGAGAGCGAAACAGGTCGTTTAATTTTGAAACAGGCTGCGACAGGAAATATGTACCATCATCTATAATTTTGATAACAGTTATCGTTAGTTTATCTGAACTATCTCTCAAAAAAATCAAAACAAAGAAAAAACAAAATAAAAATTGATGTTTAATAAAATAAAGTGATAATAATAACATTAATAAAAGTATTAAATAAAATATTTTTAAGTTTTATTAACTTTTTTATCTATTTTAAAAAGAATCACACTAACAACACAAAAAAATGTCAAAATGAAACAAGAACGAATCGTATGAACAGCATGTTTGGCAATCTAGTTTCAGAGAGCGAAACCCGTGGTTTATATCGTCGTATGAACGTAGCATTAGCTAAATTTTGTATGTGTGAACAGAAAAAATAAACCGAATATTAACTCAATAAAAAATGTGTATGTAGAAATGAATACATATTCGTTGGTCTTTGTGTCGTATTTCAGAAAGAAAATTTATTTAAAATGGTAAAGGGTATTAAAGATTCGCCACTGCCGAATATCGCACTCTTACTTGTTAGTTTTTACTCAAAATTAAAGTGATTAAAATATTTGGTACCAAATACTTGTTCAACACGTAGAAAAAATATGGTTGGAGCAGCAACATACTATGGTTGGTTTTTAACAATGTTTATGTTTGCGGGATACCATATTATGTTTAAATATGACCATAGTATGTTTTAAATCAACAAAAATTTTCCCTAAATTAACCATATTATGGTTAATTTTGAACATAATATGGTTAATTTAGGGAAAATTTTTGTTGATTTCAACATTTCTCAGACTTTTGAGAAAAATAACCATATTATGGTCTTGATTAACAATAATATAGTGAATGCTAATCATATTATGGTTAATCCATTTTTTCAAATTGTTTGTTAATTGTCAAATTATAATTTTATTTAATTTTATATTCTTGATAGGTGTTAAGTTCCACTTTTATAAAAAATCCTTCACGACCTTCATATTTCCATTTTTTCTGGGCAAACTGATTAAAAAATGCCAAAAAAATTTCGCACTCTTTCTGTAAGGCTTTATGGTGGTGTTGCAATTTTAGTTAAATTGTTGCATTAAGTATCATGCGAGCTTGTCTATCTTTAAAGTCGCATAAAATTGTGTTTACTTACCTCTGGTATCATAATGATGCCGGGTTTGTGGGGAAAGATGAGGTCGTGTGGCGTTGTAAAATTCGTGGCTGTTATTGAACACAATTGAGTGGCCATGCCTCCCTTTGTGTCCTTCACCGATACCTGGAAGTCATAATAGCGTCCGGGTTCCAGGCGACGTGATAACACAACATTCGCCTGACACACCGAGTTGTACTTTGTGCATGGAAGCGATTCAATCTTGACCGTCGACGATGAAGCATCGCCCGCAAACTCAAAGGTCAGTGGATAGTCAAATTCCTCATCAGTTGCACGCAACCGGTAAATGACAGAGCCGACCTGAGCATCTGCTGGCACTAGAACAAGACGCATACGCGTCGATGGATCAAATTTGGGATCCACGCACAACACTGTCGACGGACTAAGAATGCCAATTAGCAGGCTGATTGTCAATATTCGATATGCCGTTGTCCAGCTTAACAAGGCTGTGGAAAGATGTCTTCTTCGTGTCATTGTCTTTGTCGTACAACATTTTGATGTTGTCTGTGTTTCTGCAGTTGTGGTATTTGAAAATTCTCTGCATGAATACGAATCGGATGGAGAGTATGAGTGTAATAATGACGTTGTTGAGTTGTTGTGGGAGAGGCAGGAGGTGAATGTTGATAGTGGTAGTGTTGTTGCTGTTGTTGGTGAAGAAATGGCGGTCAAAGAGGTGTGCACCTCTTGGTATTGTTGCTGCTGCTGTTGTTGTTGCGTAAATCGCCCGTGAGTGTGTCTTTTTCTTCTTCTTTTGCTGCTACTTTTTGCGTGGGTATTATTGCTGGAAGCCATTTCAGCTGCAACGAGAAAATAAAAAAAAAATCTTTTTATTTCTTTTTTTTTATAAATAATAAAATGCAAATAAATTCATTATAACAAGTTTTGCAAAAGCAACAAAGAATGCAATTTATGTGTGTTACATTGAACAACATTGAATAAGAATGCGCGTGTGTTTGTAAAATATTCAATCTCTGCTTATTATTCCAATCGTATGTAGGCCTTTGTGTTCTTTTTGGTTGGTTCCTTAACATTGTTGTTTAATTTGTGTCTGCTTGACCATTTGACTTGGCTGTCTGCCTGACTAGCTGTCAGTTTATCTGTCAATGTGTCTACATGCATACCAAAGCCATATTTGGCTATAAAAAGTCTTATACGTACATATCGACACTTTAAATGCAAACAACATGCTCACGCAAACTTAGTTGAAGAAACTCAAACGACAAGAATACTCTGTTTTTATTAATATTGTAAAGTTGTGCGGTTTTTCTTTACAAAAAAATAAAAGTTTAGATACGTCTGTTTGCATTTAAGGTGACGATATGCTGGACATACGTTCCACATTGGGTCTTTTCAAGCAAATCTGCAGGATATTCTGCAGTATAAAAATATTATTCATATTGAAAAAAACAAAACATATCTATAACAGAGAAGGGATGAAGCTTGTAAAATAAACAAATCATGTACGTTTTAGACACTGTTGCCAATTTGACGGTTTTACCGCGATTCTAGCGGTTTTTACGTGTCAATCGGGGTAAAATTTTCGTTTTGGCGGTTAGCGGGAAATCTAGCGGATTTTTAATGTCATTCGAAGATACAATTTTTGTTTTAGGCATTTGAAAATAAAATTTTTATTTCCAAATAAGAGATTTATAATATTTGTTTTCAATCAAAGTAATTAAGTGATAAGAAAAAATTGTTTTTGTGGAAATTAAAATTGTTTCCGCAATAAAAAATTTTACAACGTTTTAAGCAGATTTTATAAATTTTCTTATTAGGAAGTTTAATTGAAATTATTTCGAGCGAAATATTTGTCCAGCACAAAAAAAAACTAGACGTGATGGAAAAAACCCGGAAAACGCACTTGAATTTATTTAAAACAATTTTTACGGCAGACCAGTGTTATCAACTTTTATCGATCAAAATATAATCTATAGTCAAAGCTAAAGTTAAAAGGGTGTTGCCTACAGCAAATCAATGTTTATATAAAAGCACTTAAGTAACCAAAAATTAAAAAATTTTTATTATCCCTTCCACACGGTTGTCAAACCTAATGCCAAACAACGTACTGTAATTCGAGAATTCAAGAAATACTGTTTGCGATGCTTTAAAAAACAACAAAAACCGCAATTTTACGCCTTTACATGGGCTTACATATATAAGTTTGTTGTTAAGTATAAGCCAGCTTGTAACTAGATATGCCAAAATTCTTCTATATTTTTATTATAGTTAACGGACACAAACCTTATATCTAGTTTTCCTTAAAAAGTGAAAAATAATTTGTATAAATCTGAGCGAAGTCTTTTAAAAATTATAAGCGTTATAAAGCAGTAGTGGCCATGTTATCCATATATACATATGTTTATTCAACCTTTTTAAATTAATGTCCCTCAGAAACTAAATGTAAATATATGTCAAATATAAAATTGTGTAAAATTTCAAATCGATTGTCTTGCATTTACATCCTTCTTTCTTTTAGCAATTTTTTCAAATCTTGGTCTACGGTCGAAAACGTTTAGCATCATAACCAAAACTATATTAAGTGCACTTAACTCTAATGTCTGGATAGATTTCAAGCAATACTAATCCCAGAATATTACATATATGAATATCCACATTTTGTACATTCGCGGGACTTAAAGAGTCAGTGAAACCCAATATCTAGATTTGTGTAAACATTTCACATAATATTTAGATTTTAGCGATATTTTTAAAACATTTTAAGCTAAATAAAAAATTTAGCGGTTTCTAGCGGTTTTTGAAGTGCGATTTGACGGGAAGTCTTCAAAAAAAGTTGGCAACAATGGTTTAAGAGGACATTAGCTCATGATCCGTAAGTTGAGCATCGAAAACGATAACAAATATTTGACGAAAATAATCCAAAAAAGCGTTACCAGCAAATTGATTAAGCTTTAGCTTTATTTTTTAAAATTTTTATTGATTAAATTTACATTATTTGTAAGAAAATAATTGCATAATATAATTAAGAAACTGTTAAATCATGTTTCATCTAGCAAACGTTTTGCAAAGCAAATCATTTTTTAATAATACTTGTGGTTACGTGTATGACGTAAAATATTTGATAGGTGTGAACATTGCTTAAGTCCTATAACAATTAGTAGAAACTCATTAATATGTACATCAAATTTGTTTTTTAAACTCTTTGCCAAAAAATTAAACGAAGTTCAAAACCTTAATAAAAAATCATTTTTTCACATCGGCCCATTGTAGACAAAAAATATTCTCAAGCTTTCAAAAGTGAAAAGAACTTATTTTTCGATTATTATTCGGCCTGACCTTGACTCTTTAAGGGTAGTGTACACTATTACACAAGTCGTACATATTTTGAGGAAAATACAACCCTGTCATGATAAGTTGTTATTGTTTTTATTGAACTTTTAAACAACAATTAGATCAGAGAAGCTATAAAATAAAACGTGCAGTACCCATAAAATCCGTTAGACCGCTTTCACACTTGCAATTTTGAGTTTGCAGTTTGGATTGAAAAGAAGATTGGGGTGGGTTCATAGGTTAGGTTAGGTAAAAATGGCATTCAGTATCCATCTGACACACTTAGACCCAATGATCCATAGTGGTACCATGGAGTTCCACTAAAAAGAACCTCCACCGCAGAATCAACCAGAACTTCTAATGAGATTTCAAATGAGCTCCAGTTCAACACCAGAGACGTCGTACAATCCGCGAAGGTGTTCTACGTTCGCCTCGCCACCACAGCTGTGGCAGTATTCATAGTGCCCGGCTTTCAGACGCTGTGCATGCCTTTTTAGACTGTGCCCCGTGATATCGATATTTTGCCTGTCATCCATTCGGGTCCACATGTGCCTGGCAGTCCTGCATCCAATGTTCGTGGCCCATCTGTCATAAGCAATATCGATAGTCAATCGCCGACGTTCGAGTTTGCAGGACATAAGAGGTACCCCAACGCCCCCACAGCAGATAGTCTGAGCGAGTCTACAGGTATCTTCGCCTGGAAATTCCGGAAGTCTTCGCGATAAATTAAGGTTAAGTTTATTCCGAAGCCTACTCCTTCTTGTGACTTAGAGTCTCCTGCCCGGAACACCATTTCTCCACACATTTCGACTAGGAATCAGCGTTCTGGGCTCATAGTCTGGTCTACTTCATTTTGAAATTTGCACTCTTTAACTTGAAATTGACTGTTGGTATATTCAACATTTTATATAGGTTGTATATAAAAAAATATAATAAGAAGAAAGGGAATAAATGCAAAACAAAAAACGACTAACGCAATTAAAAATCAGCATTTAAAAAAAAGTTGCAACAAAATTGTATGTCTGGACAAGGACTTAGAAAAAAAGGTAATGCATTTTCAACAAACAACAAATTGTTCTAAAGAAAACTCACACAGTCTTTTTACGCAACATCAGTTGTCACCGGATGTGGTGACACTGACGGACAATGATGTTGTTGATGTTACTTGTTCTGTTTTGCAGAAATCGGTAGATGATTATGAAAAGAAAAAGAACAAAGCTATCGCTAGAAATTAACTGTTCACAAATTAGTTTTGTTTTAATGCAAAGTGCATTCTTCTTTTAATTGTGGAAAAAGATTTATTAAAAACATTTTTTTTGCCCAACTCTTTTTAAAAAATAAATACTTAAAATTCTATAATCCTCATTCATAAACCGGTGCTTGTAAATTAAAAAGAAGAAAGTAACTGTATTTTTTTTAATAAATAAAAACGTTTTCTTTGGTTTTTACTGATTCACTGAAATTCTAAAACTGTCTACATCTTTTATCATAAAAGTTCTTTATCAAAAACGACCCTTGTTCAATGAAGTAGGTAAAATCAATCCAAAACCTTAATTTAAACTTCCAAATGACACATTTTATAAGAATTGATAAATTAAAATGTCAATATGAAAAAAATCCACAAATAACTGGAAGCTCATGTTTCCGTCTTATGTGCGTGTGTTTTTTTGTTGGTTGTATCGGATTTCAAGTCGCACAAAAAATGGAAAATTATTCAAGTGGCTAAAGATGTTTAATTTGTTAACACATAAGTAGGGGAAGGAATTCAATGCAAATGTTTGTTTTTCTCCTGCGCTTAAACACTTTTTATTAAGCAATTTATCTAAATAACACTTTTCTCTAAGAAACGGTATTTATTTACTTGTACGGACTTTTGCTTTTTAACAATTATTGTTTAAAAAAAAACATATAAATTTGCTTTTTTTTTGTTAACTTTTGCTTATTATAGCATACTTTCCATACATGTAGTTATGTATGTATATATATTCATCAAAATAAATATTTGCTTGTGAGATGATTTCATTGTTGGAGTCAAATCTTTTTCCGTCTAGCCACTGCTTTACGTTGGAAAGCAAAAATAAATAGCCAGTCTGAGCTAAGTCCGGAGAATAGGGCGAGTGTGGTATTAATTCGTAGCACAATTCAAGTGCTTTGTCATGTAACGCTTCATAATACCCAAAATTTACTTTTTTCCATCTTCTCCTTAAGCCACAAGGTAGTCTGCAATCGAAGGAACTAACAGAAGGATGTCTGTACACAGAAGCAGTGTTGCCCTTTCAGTTAAGAGGCTGGATATTCAAAAAGTAACAGACGTTTTTACCAGCTCTCGTTCTTTATATGGTCTTAAAAGAATAGTTCTCTCTGTTACACACAGCATAAAAGACTTAATATACCCTCATTCACTACTCGGGATGGTGGAGGTTATAATAATTCTTCAATTGAAGAATTAAATGTAAGAAAATTTAATGCAAGTAACAGTAACTTTTCTTATTTTTAAATTTATGCAAAACTTTCTAAAAAAATATTATCTCAATACACAGAAAAAAATAAAAATTGATTTAAGTTAAAAATGTTGTGATATTAATTAAAAATTTTTGATTAATTTGCAACAGTAAACAAATAAGATACTATTTATTAACGTTTAATTCACTTGATAAAACGTTCAATTCACTTGATTAAACGTTAATTTCACTTGATTAAATTTTTAATTAAAACTTAATTTTATTTTTGATAAATGGTTAAATTAGTAAACAATTTTGGAGAATTTTTTCTGTGTACACTGTACATTGATTTGTTTGTTAGTTTGTATCCGAAAAATAATACATATTTGGGGTATTCACAACGTGCGCTATCATGTTACATTGTCATAATGTTCTAACATTTTCCAATGGTTTAAAAATATTGTTGTTGATTTGTAAACAAAAAGTGTCTTAAATAAATAGAACTTTGCTTGCTATATTTATTGTGCTGTCGTAATTAGTACGAAGAGACCTTCGCTGAACGGCTGAGCCAATTCGCCGTTGATAATAAAATTTTATCCGGCTAACATCCGAATTTAACCTGCGGCTAGCAATTTTTGCAACAAATCACTTGCGGCGTCAAATTAGATCGGTGTAGGACTCTGCTGTTTGGTAAACAAACAAAATAAAATTTATTTCTGATTTGCGTCTGAAAAATGGAAAATAGACAGGTAAGAAATAGTGTAACTTATTAATTCATGGATTAGAAATAAAAAATATTTTTATTATTGGTAAATATTTATTTTTTATACAATCAGCTGATTTAAATTCATATTAGCACACTGAATTATAAGGGGTTGTTCACAACAGTCGTATTTTTCATGTTATTATTTAAAGACATATGACTTTATGACACCTTGTGAATCCCCCAATTACTTTTAAGAGCATAGCTTTTCATTATCAAGGATGTCTTATACGCTTATTTTGCTTAAAAGAAGAGATACGGCAGGATTTTTTCGATTAGAAGAGCGCAAAACTTCTATGCAAGTGGGAACCGTGATTAAGTGAATTTTCATCCATCATTGGCATGACGTAAACTTAACAATAAGAGTGAGATTTGATAACTTGTTGTTAGTTCTTATTTTTATATATAAGATTTAAATTAAATAAATAAACATGAAAAAATCTTTTTCTATAATAAATGCATGTAAATTCGGCCCCTTCACTAAGTACTATGATGTACTTTTTATAAGTTTGTAAATTGATATTGTCTTTAATATTTTTATATTGTTATTGTTTTTTTAACATTTGGTCTGTTTCTGGTGGGTATTTTTTCCCTAAATCGAAATTATAACATGTATATTTATAAAAAAAATTATTAAATTTCGTAAAAGTTTTATTCTAGATGATAAATTAATCGAAATATTGATACAATTATGTTTTCAAACAGTATAAAACCGCGAATTCGGTTAAGAAGTAGCCCAGTAATAAATAATGCCCCAGAAAACTAGCCTGCCAATAATTACTTGACCGATAAATTCGAGCACGCACTTTATCGATTTTTTTAAAAAGATTTTTGTAACATATTTTTTTTTAATTCAAAAGTGTAAGATTGTGAGATATGGAAGAAGGTTTTTTATATCGATATCTTAACCAGTCCTCAGATGATGTCAAAACAAACAAGATTTCAAATTTTAAAAAATTTTCTTCAACAAAATCGAGATTTGCACACCAAGAACTTGTTAATAACATTTTAAAATTTTTAGAAATATTCCCGGTACACTTGATAAGGTCAAAGGTCAAAATTTGTATGAAAAATGACTAAACTATTTTCTGTAATTGGTAATTAATATTTCAAAAGAAAAAAATCGAAATTAACCATTTTATGCACTTGAGGACAACAATGACGCAATGCTTTTTTTGATACATAATTGTATCTTCTTTTCGAATAATTTATCATCTTAAGTAAAAACATTTACGACATTTAAAATATTTGACAAAAACTAAAAACAGTGATTTTTCACTTTGTATCTTGTTTTATTAGCCCAAAATATTGTATTTTTTGGGTATTCGCATATTTTAGGGGGTGAGATCCTAAGTTTGAATACAATATCAAACTTAGAGTTGTGGAGAATATCTAATGAGGAGCCAATAACTCTCCAAATAGCCAGGAGGATATGGATGGATCAATACAAGGCGCAGTCTTAGAGAAAGCATCACAAGGACAGCCCTAGAATAGGCTCCTTAATGTAGCGGACCCCCAGTAAATACCTGAAGAAGAACGGCATTGATTAAATTACGCAAACACAACTGACGAAATTAAATCTAAATGCTTTGATTTAATTCAATACAAATCTCTTTTAAAAGCCTTATATTTCCAAGTGGATTGAATAAAGGATTTAAAAAAAATTGTGTTCGTATACAAATGGATGAGCTTTAAATGAAAAACGTGTGTTATTTGTACGTAACCATTGTTGCCATTGAGTAAACACATCGAAATTTTCTAAAAAAAAAATAAACACACAAATATTTTGTGGGAACAAAAAAATTATTAAACCATAATAACAAACTTAATTTTAAAGATACATTTTATCCTGGCGTGTTAATGAAGGAATCCATGTGTCTGATGCCCATTGATGTTGATATTTGCATAAACTGTATAACAAATACTTAATAGTTTCTTAGAATAGATAATTTATGATGAACGATATCAAGTATAATGTTTATGTCTGTGTGTTTCGCCATTGAATATTATTTTCATTTCTTGCGAGCCATCCAGACACGCAGCATAAAAGGAGACTGAACTGTCAACCGAGATTTATTGAGGTTAATCATAGTTTCTTTTACTGGTGGCGCAGTGTCTTAAATTCGATAATAAATAATAATAACTGAAATAACAACATATCAGCTTTCGTTTAGGTTTTCATGTTCGTTTTTTTTTCGGGGTTTAATTAATTCCTTTTTAAAACTTTTGTTTCTGTCAGTGGCAATGTTTTTTTTTGCTTGTTTCCTTGTTTTTAATTCTTTGGCATTTCGAGCGAAAGTGACCTTTGAGTTGTTTTTTAAAAGTTAATCATGAATGAGTCTTAAGTAACACTTTTTAGACTGTGGCTTTGTCTCTTTTTCAGTTAGCGGTATTAAAAAGAAGTTCGTGTGAATTTAAAACATTTACAAATCAGATGGAGACTAAAAAACTTCCAATAAAAATTATAAAACACGAGATTTTTATCTTTAAGGTCAATGTGGTGTTAGTACCGAAAACTATAAAATTAAGCATTAATAAAAATCAAAGCAACATAGAGGAAAAAAATAAAAATTAAAACTAAATCAAACGCGAAACTCAAAACAAAAAAAGGTACTCATTCATTTACACTTAAAATGTTTGAAGCTAAAACTTGCAGCAAACTGGAAAACGTCTATTTCTTTATTTATGTACTAGTTAAACAAAATTTAGAGTGTTTCAGATACACGACAAAAAGAATGTATCTTAATACATATTCTATTGCGATGTATGCACATACATACATACATATGTACATACGTAAATACGTATCTATTAACACTATACGTTCAAATATTTTTAATTTCAAACTTGCTGCTCAACGCCGACCTTAAGCACTCAGCTCCATTGGATTAAAAGCAAGTAAAGCCTATTAAAGTGGTATTTCAATGTTCAGATTCTTTAAGAGATTTTTTTCGTTTGATATAATGTAATTTTTTCTTTTTGTTGTTTTAATTCTTCAATATGAACATTATTTATTTATGTGTGATTGAACTTATTAAAAGTTTACATTTTTATTTAAACAAAACAAGAGCCATAAAATTATGGTTCCATATGGTCACAGACCACTCATTAAGTGTGGTTGCAGAAAATTTTAAATCATTTTGTCGCATAAAAAAGATTTAATCTGTCACAATAAAATAATGGTTGCCTGAGTTCATGTACATTGTTGCGACCACTATTTAAATTTTCGCTTTTAAATTTAACAACTCAACATGTAATCAGAACAATGTAATTTTCCTTTTTAACTAATCATATGTTAACTAATGTGACAGAAAATAAAAATGACAGTCGGCAATCATAATTCGATTGACATAAAAAAACTATGATGGTAAGCTTTGATAACGATCTTTGCCATTTGGAATTAAAGGTTATTAAGCATAAAAACGATGAAGTTTTTTGTTGCATAAAATGATTGCCAAGAACTGATTTTATCTGAAGAGGGAGTTCGGGGCTCGACTAGCTCTCCTCCTTAAGGCCGCTTTAGCCGACCGTAAATGTAATGAAATGCAATGTAAATGTAAAAACGTGTCAGCTGATTTTCAAAAACGTAAACAAAAAACATTAGTATACATCCCTACATGAAATGAATGAGCGAGTAGTCACATTTTTCATTTTTGTGTTAAGAAAATGATAGAAAGAAATGACTACTCGCTCATTCATTTCTTGTAGGGATAAAACAACACAGTGATGAGACTTAAAAATGTTCAAATGGTGACCGTTTTGCAGAAAAAGTACCAAATGACTTAAATAGTATTAAAACTGTATTTATTGCATGTATAAACACATAAATAATTTAAATTTTATATTAATCCCTGCAAACAAATGGAAGATATCCCCTAAGGCAATAGTTAAGCAATATCGCCAAATTGTCATCTAAAAGAAAATAATCAAAGTAATTTTTTATTTTCTTCCTTTTACAATTTTCGAGAAAATTACGCAACATAAACTTAAAAAAATTAAATTATAATACATACATATGTATGTACGTCATAAATAAAAAAATAAAAATTAATCAAATTATAAAATCTAAGAAACTGGTTCTCAAAATATTCTGCAAAAGGTAATTATTAAAATAAAATAAATCTGTTAAATATTAATCTGTTTGCTTTTCAATTTAGTCAAGATATTTCTTAACCCTGGATGCAATTTCAAAGAAGTGGTAGGAATTTTCATTAAAAATATGGAGGAAACTAAATATTTTTCTATATTATTTTACTTTATTTTAATTATAAATTATATTATTTATGAGCAAAATTTATGCGTATACAATTAAAAATTTAATTTTAAATAAAAAGTTGTGCTTCTTTGTACATAAATGACAATTTTTTAAAATGCAAAATCTTCTTTTTATCATCCCAATGATATTTTGGCGATATCTTCCTATTTTCTAATAAGTGGTTATCTGGCGATATTGCTAGTTAATCATTTAGAAGTATCGCTTTCGTATTGCTGAAACGTATTGCCATCGAGACACGTTTCTTCCCGAAGGAAGCATCTTCCGCAATACGAAATCGATTATTGCCACAATAATATGTTTCATCCAGGCAATACGTTTGGCAATACATAAGGTGTATTTCTGTGTTTGCTGGGAATATTACAGATTTACAATAAACAAATATGTATTATTGCATATTCGTACACATGTACTAACATTATTTTGAAAATGTGCATACACAAAACAAGATCTCGATACCATTAAAAAATCATGGCCCAGATCGCCGCAGTCGTGATCGAGTGAGAATGATCGAAATTTCACTTTTTGAAATCTTCCCATTCGTTATCAAACAACTTCTATCGAAATTTTAGATTATGTCATTCGATAACGAGTAGTCGATCGAATGCCTTTACTCGAAATGGCATTCGATAGGTAAAAAGCTTTCGTAAAAACATTTAATTTACACACTTTTTGGGAATAATTATCAGATTTTTGCAACAAATAGCTACAAATTTAAGTATTAAACTTTTTTCAGTAATAAGAAAAAAAATAATAACATTTAGTTGTGCAATTTTTCGCAAATTTTAGTCATGTTTGCAATAGAAGCGATTTTTTTATTGTAAGTTTTTTAGACTTTGCTATAATGCTGCTGTTAGCATCCCCCTAATTTAGCAATTTTAACCGAATTTTTTCCATTCCTTATACTTTTATGAACTTTTAATTAATTTTATGGCTTGTTCGAATTTTCACTATTTTTGTAAATTTTTTTTGTTAATTGTTGAAATTTTGTTAGGGTTTGTTTCCAAGTTTGCAATTATACGCGAATTTTAGCCATGTTCGCGATATTGCGAATTTCTATAGTTTTCCGAACTTTTGGCAAGGGCCGAAAAACGATAAGCCGAAGTCACCTATTTTATGGGGCACTATTAACACTGATGATTTATATACAAGCATAAAAATCTATAACAATTTTTAAATAAATTTCGATTCGATAGCTTTCGAATGCCGCAATCCCGTTTTTGATCCGTGACGAAGTTTTATTCGATACGAAAGTTCATTCGAACACGTGTGCGACGATTTGGGCCCAGACTTTTTATTGTTTGTGTATATGTATGCATTTGCTAATTTTATACATCATATCATATACATATTTGTATTAATGAAAATATGTGTGTATGTATTGTAAGTTGTTTTGTCAAATGGCCACAGATATTAGTGAAAAAAGTACCATAGAAAAAGAGCGATTTTACCCGCATTTTAACAACAACTGCCACGTAACCTCGTAATATATGTAATTATATTTTCTACAGGTTGGCACGTTGCGGTTAAAGGCCAGTTTACACGGTAATACAATGTAAAACGACTTTTTAGATTCAAAATATTGCGAAATACTCTCCGTGTTTAAAATAAAAAATAAAAATCTGTCATATGTATGTATCTGGGCGAATTAACTACAGGTGGTGTCGAAACGCCTTCTGATTTTGACAGGTCGAGCCAATTTGTTTTGATTTGTTAGTGTTTTGCTAAGAATGGTAACACTAACAATGCAATGCAACGCCCCCTATGTTGTTTCTGTTGTTTTTGGATTGTTGTAGTTGCGACAAAATTAAAAAAAATCAAAATTAAAAACCAAAAATTCAGATGGCTACAGTTTTACAATTATTACAAACACAACATGAGCATTTTCTGAGTTTATTTTATTTGTTTTTGTAATTGTATAAAAATGCTACCACCTTCAATATACTCTGTTAAAATACACCCCTGGTGTTATGAAAATACATTATGCTATGTTCATACGACGATATAATTCACTGGTTTCGCTCTCTGAAACTAGAATGCCAAACATGTTCATACGCTTCGTTCTTGTTTCATTTTGACTTTTTTTTTGTGTTTTTAGTGTGATTCTTTTTTAAATAGATAGAAAAGTAAATACTTTAAAATATATTATTTAATACTTTTATTAATATTATTATGTTACTAATTTCACTTTATTTTATTAAACATTAATTTTAATTTTGTTTTTTTCTTTGTTTTGTTTTTTTTGAGAGATAGTTCAGATAAATTAACGATAACTTTTATCAAAATTGGATATGATAGTAAATTGTTCCTGTTTCGCAGCCTGTTTCAAAATGAAACGACCTGTTTCGCTCTCAAAATTTTGTATGGGGAAACAAGTCGTTTCAATCATGTTAGGTGCGCGAAACAGGATTAAGAGAGCGAAACATGAATATTGCTGTCCGTGTAAACATGGTATAAGTTTCTAAAATGGTTAAGAAAAACAAATCATTTACCGACCGCTTGTCAGATTTTGTGTTCGTATTCTCTCTTACTCAATACATTTTGCTTTTACATGGTATGATTTTTCTCATTCTACATAATGTCGTAATACAATGTATTACGTGTAAACTAGCCTTAAGTGACATTACAGTCAGTAAAGCATTTGTATTGTTTTCCATATAACACAAACGATCAGCTATTTCCATTACATTTACATTACTACATGAACGGTCAGCTAACGAGGCCTATAGATCCGCGCTTGTTACATCTTATTATTTTTTAAAGTTTTTCTTTACTAAAACGTCCCAGGAATTAAGGAAAAAAGTTATTTTTCCAGTAAAGGCCCCGGAAATTAGAGACCCATTCCTAGGCATAACAAAAATGATCGAAAAAGTGTAAATCTCAAATCAAAAATATTTATATTTACTTTTATCCAAATTTCATCGCCTGTATCTGTCTGTCTATTTTAATGTTTTAAATCTTATGCAACAAGTAATTTATTTCTTTGATTTCTGTGCATTTGTGTGTGGGGTAAATTTACAATAGCACAAGTTTTGTACCTATATCAGTGTTGCCAGAAATTTTTTTTCAAATTCCAAACGTAGTCAATAAAAAAATACAAATTTCCCTATACGCCATAAATTCCAACAAACTCATACAAATTTAATTTTATATACCAATTTTAATCCAGAATCAGTTTCTAAGGAATTTTTGAACAAAATTAATTAGTTAATTATGTTTGTAAGAAAATGTTAAATATTGATTATCAAACTTACAACATTAAATTTGTTAATTGCTTAAACTACATTATCACCACCGATTTAATAATAAAATGTTCAGCACACATTAGATTAAACGTTTTTATTCTCCAAAATTTTTTTCTATTGGTTTTATTGCCCTCTGCTATTAAAAAGCTTTATGTGCAGTTTTCATAACACAAGTGACTGAACTTGTAGTAAAATTTATATGAAAAGCACTCAGTTTTTTGTGTTGTGAAAACAGCACATTATTCTCAATGGAAGAAACAATTTGTTTTTTCTTCCTTTTTTTTGGGCAAAATAATGTTTATAAGTTATAAGTTTTGCATGAAAGTTTGCACAATCACCCCGTTTATGTAAGATTCTGTCGATGTCACATTAAGTCAGCGACTACATCACCTCGACGATAATTTGGTATTTTCTAAGAATGTTGTGTCGGTGTCGACTATTTATCGAAAATCTTAAATTTATCAACTCTAATTCATTTTTCTTTTTATTAAATAAATGTATATAAATTTGCTTTTTCGCTAAAACTAAAAGTGAAGTATTGACTCTGACAGCTTTAGATATTCAAGTGTTACTCTATAGTAGGTATTAGGCCGATGGATTAATTTTACTAATAAATTTCAACAATTATTTATGCGTGCATACAATTTGTGTTCATAAGTTCTTTTTAAGTTGCATTTTTTTAGGCGAACATATTTTATATGTAATGTACATAATTATTTTCCAACTAAAATTTCACAAAGTTTTATTTGAGCCGTCGCAAAATTTCGTGTCGACTAAAACAGAGTCAATTTTAACAGACGGCGAGGCGACTAAAAGCGCTTTAGAAAATTCCACATGACTGCCAAAAGCAATTGATTTAAGTCACTGACAACTAAGAAAATACAATTATTTTGACGTAGCAGTGACTTTTATAATTGAAGTGAACATCCCAAAAATCAATCAAGTGTATGTAACTATGTACATAAATATGTTCCAAAAATACCCCCACAGTATATTTTTGTTATTAGCACACTAATAGTTACATCGATCTAATGTAAACTTTGTTTTTTGCACAACATAACATTTACATTAACATTCCTATGACAGTGTTTGAGCTAAAAATGATTTTGTGCAGCCAAACTCTATATTAAATGTGTTCTAACATTTAGAAAAATTTAATATTGTGTACCTTTTCATGCATATATTTAGTGAGTTTTAACCTTTTTCAATTTATTTGCAATTACTTATTTTTGCCCTCTTTTTGTAACAATATATTTTTATAAAACGTTTAAGTATAAAGAAACTTATTATTATTTAGGTTATTATTGGTCAAATTATAAGGGATTACTTAAGGGACATCGCGAACAAAAATAAGTACTTTTTCTAGTAGAAAAGTTAGAAGGCGTCTCGTCAAGTTCTCATTATTTTTCTGCTTATTTTGTAAGCAAAGTTTTTGCTGGGATGTTTTGAAAATAATAATTTTTACGTAAAAACACATATTTCCTTGTCCGAAAATATGTGTGTTTGTTGTTAAAAAAAAATGTTACCTTCATTGTGAACATCCATTTTCTTGTGAATGTTGCTCAAAATAGTAATTTAAAAAGTATCCACAGTTAAAGAATACAAATCCTGTCCGTTTTTCCTACTACTGGCAACACTTATATGTATTAAGTTTTTAGCCAGATATTTTTGTTGTTGTTGCTATTGCTATTTGTTGTTAAGCATTTGATAGTTTTGCTAACAATTGCAAAGTCATTTGCAATTAATTGAAATCTATTTAATATGCTAAGAATTATGGCGCCATTTCAGCTTATCCTTATTTGTAAAAATTATATAAAAATATATTTTGTTATTTTTTAACCCTAGACAGATAACGTTATTTTTTCGTATCGTTAAAATAAAGATACGTCTGAGCAAAGACTATAAATAAACATATTAATAAATATATATATTAATATACTATAAATAAATGTAGAATTTTTTTTGTTTTTGAGATCAGTTTTTTAATTTATTTGGTTTTTTGAATGTCAAGTTATTTTTTAATAAAAATTATTATTAACGTTATTATAACAAATATTTCTTTAATCCATCGGAAAATGTCAAATGATCTTTTTGTACTTAAGCTCGCAATTTTTTCCAGGAAAAATTACCCTTAACGTACCTGTTCATCTTTCAAGACGCTATAACATTCTGAGTATTAAATATTATGCTCAGTGTGATCCATTTCGTAGAGTCAGCGATGATTGCAATAACTTATAAAAAATATGTACATTGAATTTAAAAACCACTTTAAAATTATGAGTTCATTATTAAACTCATTAAATTAATTATACAATTCGCTTTAATTTTATAATTTTTTATAATTTTTTTAATTATAAAATTAAAAATTTGGATTTTCTGCAGAGATCGACCAAAGTGCTATATTGGATAGAACATCTAACCACGGCAATTCTGGTTTCCCAAAATGCTTCATCTTAATTTCCCAGTGAATAGAGGTTGGTCATGCGGAAAATAACTGAATATTTATGAACAACTAGCAACAGTTTTTTAAAGTCGTTACCATGGAGTTTTTCGCAACATAGAAGTGGTAGTGGCCGGAGGGCCATGACAGTTTACTGTTGTATCTACTATATTTCTTCGGACATTGAAAACCTATTGACGTATAATGTGTATGCATAACTAGGACCACTAATTATTCGAAATGACAGTGCTTTTTGGGGTCTTATGAAAGAGACCGAAGTTAACCTCATCACTTTAACTGTTGGTGGCTCGGGAGTCAGTAACCCCTGCCTATTAGTTTAGGTCTCCTTTAGTATACGTCAAAAATTGCTTGGTGAATCCCGAGGAATCGGAAGATTTTCTTGTTCTTCTTTGAAGGAGTACTTTCAGGAGAACATGAGGTGGCTGTGATTACTATCGACATCGCGGATAAAAACATGATATCATTATTCGTAGGGTGTTCCTTTTTGGGGTGGAACACCTGTTGCGATGCTTAAACCATCTTAAGTTTCTGTTTGCTATCAGTACTTAAACTGTCTTCATTCAGATTAGCAGTGGAGGTAAGATAGCTCCAACTGCAGCTCCACCATAAAATTAGGCCAAACGGCAGGAATTCATGTCAAATAAATCATTGTGCCTTAAGGCCGTTTTACACTATCTCACAAAGTCTTTAGTAATTTACAAAAATGCACCCCTGTCATGATAAGTTGTTATTGTTTTTTGAAAATGTTCAAAGAATAATTAGATCAGGGAAGCATTTTTAAAAAATACGTAAGACTTTGTGGGATAGTGTGTAACGGCCTTCAGCAACCATCATACTGTAGTTCACTTACTTCTTCGCACGAATATGAGTCTTTCTAATCGTTTTGTAATAAAGCAGCAGTTTTGATATTATCAAGTCCTCGCTTATATGTCATTACTATTTGCCATTTAACCCAAAATGCTTTCAAAGAAATTTAATTTTTTTTAAATGCAACAAAAACTCTTCCCATAAAAAATTCAAAAAGTCACATAAAACGTATGCATTGATAATTTCTCAAAAACTTACCGCACAAAAACAAGCACCACTGACAAGCTGCTACCGGCAAATGAGAATATTTAAGAGAGAATATTAAAATTTTCATAGTCAATAAAATAGAAACACAAACAATTTAAAAGCGTATACGTATACGCACGTTATCTTTCTGGGGTTAAAGCAAACAAAACCACTAAATACCGGCAGCGTCAGTGACTGACGGACGGACTGGTTGACTTGTTGCCTGTGCAAATATGTAATTGCTTTAGAATCTGACCATATTTTTGTATTCCATAAAATGTATTCATTTGTTTAAAATATTTTGAGTTTTCTACAAATGTGTGTATGTTTTTGAATAATAATTAAATTGTCTACTAATAATGATTATTTTTTTTGCATTTTTATGATTATATTTATGGTTCTATTTAAGAATTCTTTTTAATTTAATACGGGTTTACATGTGTGTCAGTTTGGTAAGTTTTAATTGAGTTTATTTATTAATTTAAATAATAGAAATCTGAATATTTAATCTAATTTTTATTCAAAATTAAGAAAACGCTTAGTAATTAAAAACAATTATTATACAGCTAAATGTTATTTATTATACATCGGAGCTGCATAGACCAAACTTCAGCACTGTATCGAATATTTATCGATTTTAAGAAGGCGTATAACTTCGCAAAGCGGAGAGGAAAAGTAACTAAATTTTTTTTAAGAAACGTATGAAGATGCTTCACTAAAGGTGCTTTACAACCGGTATAATAGCAACACCCTTGCAACAGAGGTCAAAATACAACAAGGCCCGCGCTCACCCCTACTATTTTCGGTTGTCTTGGATGAGAAGAGAAATCCCGTGGGGTCTTAACCTCCTTCACTTCTTGAAGAGCCAGATTTCGCTGTTGACAACTGTCTTATATAGTATAACCATTGAGACATGCAGAGTACAAACAATTAGCTAATAATCCTTGCAAAAATAATTGGTCTACAACTTATCATCCAAAAGACAAAAGCCATTTGCATCTACAACACCAACAAAAACACCGCATACGATATTGAGCAAAAGTGATCGAAATTATTTATTTTGGTATCATGACTCTCGATATCGAATGAAATTTATTGAATTTGAAATAATAGCATTCGATATCGAGTAACTCGACATTACATTTCTCGAGTTTTCATTCGATACGTCAGTGTCTATCGTATGCAAAAACATTCAAAGTTTATTCGATACGATAGTATCGAATGCGGTGATTAGACCCCTGCTTTGCCGGAATCGAATCAGTACACAGATTTTGCTACTTAGGATGTATAATGTCTAGACAAGGCCGGCCTGAGTAATTTGTTTAAGACAAGCAGTTAAAGCCAGAACTGCATTCGCTCTACTAAGTAAGATATGAAGATCACCTCAAGTGTCGTTACGTATAAAACTTCGGTACATCTCTAAATCACTTTTAAATCAAGTTTCAAATACATAAATAATGATTTCCTTCCGCATAATGTTAAAAGTCTTTTGGACAAATTGAGGAGATCTGTGAAACTGCCAACAAAACTCAAATCAAGGTGCGAACATTAAAATCGGTTGATCACAATGACGAAGGAGCTTAAGTACACAATTAGAAGAAATGATTATACCATGCAATGAAATAGTAGCTCTCTGTAGCTATAAAATTAGATAGTTGGAAAGGAATTCTGTGGCTATCAAGATAACACAATTTTTCAAGATTTTTATACGAAATATACAATTTTAATGCGCTTCATTTGGTATAATCGCCATATTTCTCCGAATTTAAGAGCATAAGGTATGCAATTATTTAGTTAAATTAATTTAACAGAGAATTCAAAACATTTTGAAAATTTAGACAAAAAACTGGTAGCTGCCTTTTGATAAAAGAGCTTAAATGCATTAACCCTGCAGCCACACGATCTTTCCAAAGTCTTTCCAAAAATTGAAAGCTGTGACGTAGGCTGCACGCAATTTTAAAGCAAATTACTTTCAAGATGTCATCAAGAAAACAATTTATAAAGACAAACTTGCAATCAGCTGTTAAATTGAACGCCCCTACATAATATTGGACTACTTGGTCCATTGTGGCCTAAATGGACTACTTACAAACATGGTCCAATGCACTGTAGTATGGACCATGTTATAAGAAATTAACATGCAGTGCTGCCAACAACTGCATGATGTATACTTTTCTATAGTTTACAGTCTTACACATTGGTAGCCCTGATGGTCTCCATTATTAATTGTTCATTTAAAAGTGAAAGAGGAAAGTTTGTGAAATTTGTCAAAAAAGGCATGACATATGATACTACATTTTAGTTATTAGGTTTTTTTCTAAGACGACAAATTAATTATTTTAACTTAGGTTTTTTTATAAGGATAATTAAAAAAAATGGAACACTAATTTTATTATTAAATAAACATTTTCTTCAAAATAACACTACATGCAAACTTAAGTCCTTCACCGTATACATACATATGTATACAAATATATTATAAGGGTGAGAAAAGGTTTGATTTTATTATTATTTTATTTTAAATAAGCAAAAATAAAAAATTTTGATATTTTAATTAGGCTTAAGTTCATCAATTTTAATTTCGAATCTCAGGTCGGTCGAAAATGGAAGATTATCGATAAATTTAAATTAATTTCATGCTGTAAAATTCCTTTCTTCATACAAATAATTTAATGAAAATTAAATTTGATGAACTTAAGCCTAATTTAAATATCAAAATTTGGATTAAAACCATGGAATGGTTCAACAAAATAACCACAATACCAAAAATAAAAAAGTTAATCGTAAAGTTATTTTTAGTCTTTCATTCAGTAGTGGCATGAAATAGTTTTCAAACTACCCCTTTGGTGCACGCTATTCAGTAGTGACATTGAGTACTTTTGAAAGTAACCCTTTTAGTTAATCCATGGAGTAGTGACATGGAGTACTTTTGAAACCACCCCTTTAGTGTACTCCATACTGTAGTTACATGGAGTACTTTTAAAACTAACCCACTTTAGTACTCCATGGAGTAGTTTAGGGACTACTTCGGTCGGTTATATGGTCCTCTCCTAGGACATCGTAATGTTAAATGGACCACCTTTTACACATATATTTGGAGTACTCCTACTCCTTTATGGTTATCTGCAGGGGCATAATTGCTAAACAAATGGAAAGGTGAAATCAAAAGCAATCTCGTGGTATATTTTAAAAGTGTGCGTGTGTTAGTAAACACGTGAGAGTTTGTTGCAAATTTAATGGAATTGAAAGGCAAAACTTGATCGTGTGGCCTCTAAGTAAGTTATAGTACAATTTTACCAATTTCCTTCTGACAAAACAAATTCTTTCGCAAGAGGTCGTTTAGTCAAAAGCAAAGTTGGACCACTTAAAAATAGCGAGCGTTATTTTAAAAAACAAAAAGTAAAGTTTTATCTTAAAACACACGTGATTTTTTAAAAAAGGAATAAAACAAAAAGTGCTGCTTTGCTGCCTAACAATAGAATAAATAAAAATCATGTGAATAGTCAGGCTTTGAAAAAACGTTCCTGTGAGACAACCACATCCTTGAAGTTGGTAATTGTGATGATATCGATGTCGAAAATGATGGACTTATTCACGAAACCGATTAGGATTATTACATTTAATAGGAATTATGAGGATGATTTACGAAAAATAATTACGGAATTTGAAGCACATAAAAAACTTTTATTTACATATACCAACTGAAGAGCAGTAAAGGTATTCAGGTAGTGATTAAGGACAATAACCCGTGGGTGGAGCCAGATGATGTGAATTTTATATTTTAAGGAACTTATGCAACTCCACAATCAGACTACTCATTATGGAGTGCAGCTAGATATCTAAAAAGGCTAGTTATCTCTAAACCACCATTAAGAACCTTGAATGGAAGTTGTGCAAGAAATAATATTAAAAAAGGAAATCTATTTGTTAATCATTTGAAAAACGTATCTACCCCAAATAATACTCAAAATATACCAATCGAGTTACCGCCCTAATATTTGAGATACGAGAAATCGAAAAGTGTATTTGTAATTTAAACATCAAGAAGGCAACTCGTATTGTAAGATCAGTAGCAAAATACTTTTGGAGCTACATCCCATAGCAAAGTAAATTTTTATTTTTTATGCTGTTTTACGTCTTGAATGCCACCTTCAATAATAGAAGGCTTATTTACACTGATTCCAAAGCCAGGAAAATATATGCCTACTAGCTTATTATCTAATATATAAAAGCTGTTTGAAAAACTATTAGAGGTAAAATTAACACCGATTTTAAATAAAAATAGTTGTATTCCACACCATCATTTCGGTTTTAAAAGAAAGCACAGCACAATTGAACAAACTCATCGAATAGTAAATGTCATCAGAAAAACTTTTGAAGAGAAAATACTGCTCAGCACTATTCATCAATGTTTCGCAAGCTTTTGATAAAGTCTGACATGAAGGCTTTTTACATAAATTGAAGCAAAACTTACCAGCAACACACACCAGAGCTGTTAGAAAGCTACTTATGCCCGCAATTTCTACAAAAAGAAATCTAGCTGTGCATAGATATAAATGTATGGTGTAAAAGCTGCACAAAAGATCCTTTGGGCCGGGGTGCACATGGCCTTCACGTGTATATACTACTATGTACTACTATGGTGTAAAAGGAAACCTGAAGGTAAAAGTACGTAGGCAAAATAAACGTTGAAATAGGTAAAGATAGCTGTTAGGTACGAACACGACCTTCTATCTTTTTGTAGAAATTACGGGCATTAGTCGGTCGTAAATTTATTAAAAAATGAGATTTTTTAAGTGCTACTCAACCAATTAATGCTGGTGTACCACAAGGCAGTATCCTTGGCCCTCTATTTTGCTTAATATATACTTCGGACCCAGGGTTCCCAGTTTTATTTTATACCTTACGATTTGTCATCCCCAAAAATTCCCAAAATATCTAAAAAAAAAATATTATTAATACTAATTTTATTTCTGTGGCATTTTGACAAAACACCTTAAGTCAAGAAAGGATAGCAAAAAAGTTTTTAAAAAAAATTATGTTTAGTAAATAAGAAAATAAACAAAAATTAAAGAAAAATTTCGTTTTTAAGTGCCGGTTCACACACGTCAAGTTTGACTCGTCAAGTCTTGAGCCAATGGCCATCTCTTTTCCCTTCTCTCCTAAAAGCTCAAGACTTGGCGAGTCAAACTTGACGTGTGTGAACCGTCACTAATACAAAATTTTAAAAACGTTAACAAAAATGTTTTTTATATGAAAATTCGTATGATAAACAACAATTTTTCAATTTTTTAAATTTGTTGTCAAAATGCCACAGATTTGTACTTTGAGTTATAAATACCATCTACGCCTTTAAAGTTGAATGAAAAGAGTAACTTAAATTAATGCACAAGAAAAATAATGATGGTTAGTATTTCAAAAACTTTAGAATCAAAAACTTCTGGTTCTTAGTCAATTTTATTTTGTTTTATATGTTTTTTGTATTAGAAAGTGTTAGCATTTGAGAAGATGGAATATCAGAGCAAACGGAATTATTTGTATTTATTGCAATAAGATCTTCTAATAACTTATACTGGCTTATGGTGCGAATTTTGGTTTTGATTCTATTTATTATAGAAACAAGCGATACGCTTTGGTACAGAAATCGTATTTAAAACAGTTTCAGCAAGCCCTTGAAAAGGTTTCTAACCTCCAGTGTTTTGATATGCCAAAAAACTTCGGACCAAAAAAGACTTTAATTTGTACCAACCAACGTCTTGATCAAACCGGTCTTGTCATTGCACAAATGGCAACCCGTTAGCCGTCCGGCTGCCTACAGCTCCGCACACGATTTGCACGAATTAACACATTTTTTACACTTTTTGGGGATCTATCCCCGAAACTGAAGATGCCGGCACTGGCAGGGCATAAAATAATATATGAGAATAAGATTTGATTAATTATTGTGAATTCATATTTTATATACTTATGAAGATTCAATAAATAAATAATGAAAAAAAAATATTCATGTTAAATAATTACGGGAAGTTCTTGTAACAAAATTCAAATATAATAATTGATTGACTTGTAAAATTCCATTTATATTGAAAAATTAAAAAATATGTAGACATATAAAAGTACGTACAATATACTTTCCATTCCAATTGTGGGCTTTCATTAGGGGCAAACTAATACGATTAACTCCATCCCCATTTTTATGTTGTAAATAATGCAACCAACAGTTATAACAATAACAACAATCACTTACTACTTCAGCCAATTCAAATTCACATTCACAATACAGCCGAGACAGACTTAATTCTCTCGTTAAGTTGGCCAAAATTACCAACTCAACATCGATTATGAATGACCACCATTTCTAATTCACAGCTGCTGCACAGAGTCTAAAATTTTAAAATACGAAATAAAAAGTAAAAAATTATTTAATTTAAAAATTTTAACTGTGATAACGAATGTATATTTCACACTACATTGACTTTCAGTTTGTTTGCTTTAAAATCATTTCAGATTTCTGGAAAACTGTAAATAATTTTCATTAAACAAAAATTAAAATCAAAGCAATATCTCACATAAAGGTTTCTTAAGCATAAAAATTCGAAATCGTGTTGTCGATTCTAACAAAAATCTATTTAAGTTTTAGTTTTTATGTACATATTTTATTGCCATTTGCTTAAAAATATTATACTTGTTAGTTAAAGAGAGTGTTTGATAAATTTTGTTTACAAAATATATACACAGAAAAAAATTTCAATGTCAAATTAACATGGCGCAATGTTAATTAAAAATCATAGTTAACTTCTGCAAAATTATGAACTTTATTTAAAATTATCTTGGTTCATGTTTACTTTAAATGTAAATGTTGAAATAAAATTGTTCAATATTAAAACCATAAAAACCTGTTTTACTTGTTTTGTGTAGAAAAAACAACAACACTATAAAAAGAGAAGAACAATTCCCGTATTCTTTTTGTTAAAATTGTTTAGTTAAAAAGTACATCAAATTTTCAAAGTTGAATGATGATGAAACCCATATCGGGCCATTCTGCTAATAAAGGGGAATACAAAAAAGTGATTATTTCACACTCAAACAAACTTGATGATTCTACATGAAATTCAGGTTGTTCAAACTTGTTATAATATAAATGACATTTTGCTCTAACTTTACTGCAATGTTAAATTAACATGAATTCTAGTTATTTTAAAAGACAAATTTTGTTCGCAAGTTATTGTAAGATCATGTTAAATTAACATGAAGTAACTATGAAGCAAAACTGTAGAATCAACATTGTTTTCGACGATTTAACATTGATTTTTTTCTTTGTGTACTTAAGCGATGTGTGTGTGGCTTTATAAATGTATATAAATTTGCAGTAAAGATTTAATCATTTTAAACCCAAATTGTATAAATAAAGCAAAAATCCCAATATTAAACGGAACTCTTATAGCTGATGACTGTATTGGGAAATAAAAGCCACTAATGCGGCATAAACCAAATACAATATGAATGTTTGTAGGTATGTAGACATAAAACAAGACAACAAAACAAGTCAGCAACATACATACATATTTTATATTAAAACAATAACAACAACTTTACGTTGCAGACAACGTCCTTGAAATGAATCTACATACAAGCATACAAAATAGTGTTCAAGTTGCTGAAATTGGAAACAACATGAAAATTCGTTTTAATTTGATAAACAGTTTTTAGGTCAAATTAAAATGTATCAGAGAAAAAAAGAATAAAACAAATATTATAATCGTATAATTGAAAACATACATATTTGTTTTAAACTTTGTTTCTTGGATACCGTTTTAATCCATTGTTTTATAAATTGTTCTTGACTCATTTTATTATTCCTCAATCAAGATCTACAATCAATATATAAAACAAAGCAAGAAAGTAAAGTCAGCCAAACCCGACAATTTGATAGCCTACACCACAGTTTATACAGAAAAAAATTCGAGAGTGAACCCTATTTGGGCCCCAATGGCCAATCATGGACCCGCCAGAACAAAATGATGTTATGAGCTTTAAGGTATGATGACACGATTCCCGCAAATGCAGCAAAATGACGCAATTTTGATTATGCTTTGTTGAAGCACAATTACAAATTGCAAAACATCAAATATTCTGAAATCACACGATTGTCCTGTTGTATTAATTCTTAATTGCCGAAATGGGTACGATTGTTCTAACTTTTGCCAACTGTGAAAACAGCCGTTGTGGTACTTGTTTTAATTGTTTTAGTTGGTTTGTTCATTAAAAAAAATTAAATTGTATTTGTATCAAGAAATAGAGAATATTTCTATTCAAATTTTAAAAATATTTGTATCGTTTCAGTCAAGGCGAATTCATGTATAGGGTGGTGGCGATACTACAACAAGTAACAACACCAAAATCACAACATTGCATTTTATTTGTTGCTTTCGATACGTCAAAAACCCAAGTAACTTTTCACATTCCTCTCTCTATTTAAGTAGCAGAGCTGTGCTTTCAACGCCACCTAAAAAGTTAATTCCCCTTGGTTTTAGTTGATTGAAATTTTAGATTTTAAATAATATTTTTTAAATATCAACTCAATTCTATAAATTTTTGAATTTAACTATCAATATCGTAAAGTAACGAGAAGACTCGGTTACTTTAACGAATTTGTTATTCTCCTTTTTAACTTAACAGATATTTTCTTAAAGAAATATTAACGACAAATTTCGGTTAAAAAGGAAAAACATCAGAGTTGAAAAAAGTTAATAAAATATAACTAACTTATGAAAATAACTAATTCTCACATTCTATTTGTTAAAAAGTATATAAATGTGTTTTGCTGTATATGTTCTTCTCAAAAATATAAGTTTTACAAGCAATTGAAACAGCCATTTTACATTATGATTCATACAGTTTCTATTATGTTTGTGCCTTCTCTAGAGTTTTTTTCCCGGAGTTTTTCGATTCCCGGGAAAACGGGAAATTTTTATAAATTTCCCGGGATCCCGGGATCCCGCTCCATATAAATAATACAAAGTAAATTTGTTTTAAATTAATGAAAATAACTTTTTTTTAAAAAAAGCGTAAGGAAACTTGTTTACAAAGTAAGTAAAAGAAATGCCTAAATAATACAAAAATTAATTAAAGGTTGAAAGAGGAACTTGAATTATTATTACCTTACGCTTTTATATGTAAATTTCGTATCATTATGCCCTAGATACAAGATAAAAATATAAAACAATAAAAAAAAACAAACAAAAATTGTGGTACTCAAGTTATGAGATCAAAAAGTTAGTTCATAAAATATTTTAAATAAATATATTAACATTTTTTAACAGCTTAGGAAATAACATTAAAACACACTCAATGCGTTTAGAAAGTCGGCAACGAGTATATTTCTTATTTTATTTACTTATTACCATGTTTCCGAAAAATTTCGTTCACTTTTTTACCGAGATTGGGCAAATAGTTAAAAGTCCAAAAGTTTAAAGTTTTTGCATATTTCTAATTCACAATCCGAAGTAATTTTTCTTTTTTATAAACAACGTCTATATCAGTCAAATGTATGTCAAGGTTGATGCAAAAAATAGCATCAAACGGACTTCTTCTTACAAGATCCACCTGTAATCTTTAGGACAATGTGTTTTTTAAATTGTATGTTGTAGTATCTAACACGTGTCACATTATAAACATATCGTCATATCTCAAAAAATTTTTTTAATTTTAAGTTAATTAAGCAAAGTGTTCCTTCATACTTTCTCGTAACAAAAAATCGGTATTTTGTCTCAAACTGAACCGAAATTATAGCAAAATATATCTTTAAATCGGTACATTTTTAATACATACTTTAATCGCATTTAGCCAAGCTCGATAAAGGAGCGATAAAGGAGCGATATTTTTGGATATATCCTATTTTTAAGACTTGCCCATGGACAATTAAGATTTACTGCCTGCATCTTATTTGAAATTTATGTTCTTTATTAACTCTTCACTTTACTAAATTTATTAATTATCAACTGTTGCACGGCACATTCTGCTTTTTGTAGATTTATTGCGTCAGTAGACATTGATTTACGAACGTACACACTTCTTGTTATTGATCTAATCGACAACCCATCAACAGATGCTAATTTTTAAAGAATAGAAAACTAAATTTCAAAGTATAAATAACTTTTTTCTGAAACTATTAGGAACTTTTATTTCCCGGGATCCCGCAACAAAAATCCCGGGAAAACGGGACATAAAATAATTGAAATTCTTGGGAATTCCCGGGACAGGAAAACCCGGGAAAAAACCCTAGCCTTCTCCTGTAAAGTTGCAATTATGTGTGCTAGGGCCTTTCTACATGAGACAAACGATATTTTGTTAATAGCACTAATTTACAAAAAAAAAAATTTATAAGATTATAATGCATAATAAATAAATATGTAAAGGGTGGTCTAACCATTATGCGCGATGCTAATTGTGAGTCACACCTTAACGTTAAGTTTTTTGCGGAACTTAATTAAACATTAAATTGTTTCAATGTTTGACAAATTCAGCAATGGAGAGGTATACAATTGAGTAGCGCGTTAAGATTGTTAAAGCCTTCTGCGAAAATGGGCGTTCAAATCAAAGTGCATTTCGTGCACTTGGTTTATTTGGTCAGCATAATCGATCAAATGTGCCCACATCGGGAGAATTGTGAGCAAATTTCACACCTGTACGTGCTCCCCCAGTTCGTTCTGCGGAAAACATTTCTGATGTTCGCGATAGTGTGACACAAGTGCCGCCAACCTCCACTCGCAGTCGTGTCCAACAATTGAACATCTCGCGAACATCACTGTGGCTAAAAATTGAGTATATAGGCTCAGTTAGCCGGTCGTAGCAGTAACATAACCTTAAAAAAATTTCTAGATGAAGAATTATTCGATTAATCGATTAATTTTGAAATTTTATTCGTTTAATCGAATAAGTTAAAAATCCCAAATATCATTTAATCGTTAAATTGAACAAAAATAAAACCAATTCATTGAACCCCCTAATGCCAACATTTGTTAGAATGTTATGACACTTATGGCCAATTTTCAGGACAGATATTAAAACACATTTATGTTTAAAATCGTTTTAAATTCAAAATTCTCTTCTTCACTAAATACTTAAGTGGAACTTAAGTCACCGATGTTGTACACTTCCCTACAAGAAACGAATGAGCGAGAAGTCACATTTTTCATTTTGGTGATAAGAAAATTAAAGGAAAAGATTACCGAAATCAAGTTATCGGTCACATTCGGTAATTTTTTCCTATCATTTTCTTAACACCAAAATAAAAAATGTGACTTCTCGCTCATTCGTTTTTTGTAATATTCGTTTCAACTTAAGTTTCCATATATATCGCAACAATACAACAACAACATGCAAAGCATTAACAGTCAGCTGTTTTTTCAGACCACCTTGTAAATAATTATACTTCTTTATATATTTTTTTTGTATTTAGTAGTGCTACCATACTTATATCTTAATTAAATAAGACTTTTCAAATAAAACTCAAAAAACAAATCTGTATTTAAATACGATTTAAGTTTTTATGAAAATTAACTTAATATAGATTTAAATACAATCCAGAAAATTGGGCATTAAAGCTATTTTCGGAAGTCGTATTTTTGTTTTTTGTTTTCATACTGTGTGGCATTTACCAGCAATTTAAACTCTATTTTTTTTTTTTTTTTATAATTTCCTAGCTTATCCCGCGAAGCTTTATGCTTGTCTGCAGGAAAGAAACCAGAGTCGGCAATTAGCTCCTTTTTGGTATGGGATGTATACGCAAACATGAACTGTGGCCTAAATCTAGCAGTCGTGATCGAGTACTTTCTCGATTCGAAAGAAATTTTATTTGTAATTTTTTCATTCGATACTGAACGAATCGAAATTATTTTTTTGTATTGCGAAACTCAAATTAATGCTTTACAACACTAAAAAAAACTTTGCGCATACGGTTACATACACAGACAACCACTGGACGGACGGACATTGTTAAACAGATTCAGAAAGTGACTCTGAGTCGATCGGTATACTAGAAGGCCTACGACCAATATTTGTAAGTATTATGCACATCAGCACAAACGCATAATACTCTCTCCACTATTGCGGTGTGTGCAGAAAAATCACAACAAAGGTAATACTTATACTAACGTAAAAGCTTAGTCTTTTATTCCTTCACTTAGGTTCATATATCGTACTTGATTAACAAGAAGGTATAACTCAAAATTTTTATTTTTTAATTTTTTGGAACAAATCGACAAGCTAATTTATATCTACCCGCTGTAAAAAATCATGCTATTTTCTCTTCTTTTTGGCAATGAACAGGTTGGTTTAAAAATTATTTTTCATATGCCTTTAATGTGGAATTAAAAATTGTCTTGCTTCTACTGAAAATTCTTAAATTTTGAGTTAATACACTCTTGTTGATTAAGTGCGATATGTACTTATATAGATATTTATCGCTTAGAAGCACAAAACTGATAAGCTTTTAACGCTTTTATACATTTAAACTTGCGCAATTATAATTTGCTTTGCAAAAAAAAAAAGTCATACATACACGCATAATCCGCATACAGGTATCGCAATGTCTTACAATAATAATAATCATTTTAAAATTGAAACAATTAGAAAAAAACTGTACAAAAATTATTTTATCAAAACTAAATTTGCTTCATATTAAATTTATTAAACTTCAAATAAAATTCCAAAAAATATAATATTTTGAATTCATTATGCTGATGAATTTGGCGAGTCTTTTAGGTACTGTAAGTGCAATTAAGCGAGTTTTTACAGATGCATTCCCGCTTAAAAGCACCAAAAGTCATTCAAGTTATGATAAATACTGTATGTATTCTGCGTCTTTGGGTAATTCGGTGTAGACTTACCAATCTACGTCTACTTGTCCGTTTGTGTTTCTATTAAAAAATATAAAAAAATTGTGTCAAATTGTTTCTGATTTGCAAAAGCCGTTTGGAATAAATATCCGACACAATCGATTTAGTAAAAGAAGATTTTTAAACAAAAATGTGAACCAACCTACCTAAAAATGTATTTGCTATTTAGAACAAACTTGATTTGCTTCTTTAATACATCCTTATAATATATTGTAATTTTAGAAAATCAAATTTTAATCCGCCCGCTTAGGTGAGCTACTTATACATCGCAAAAACATTGGTTGGTGGCAAAATAGCATAAAGTAGTTGGCGTAATGCAGGTTTTGTCATGAAATTCACCATTAACTTGTTTTAAATCAGCATTTTAAAAACTGGAGTCAAATTAGAAAAACTGCCATATCTTTCAGAAAATGTGGTGTAAGATTTCATGAAGACGGATTTATAATGGCCGCTCCCAAAAAATTGTAAGTCCTGGTGAAGGGTATCTAAGGTTCGACACAGCCGAATAAAGCATTCTTAATTGTTGCAACTGTCCTTGTAACAATTTATAGTGTTGAGTTAATTATTTTTTGTTTTCAGCAGTTTTTGGTTTTAAATGAAAGTTATTTTCGTTAAATAAAAATTTTTCAGGCAATTTGGGCTTTTTTTTAAGTGGTTATGTTTTTGTATGTGTATCGCATGTTGTTGACAATAAAAAAGTGACAGAACAGATTATCGAGGAATTACAAACAACACAGAAAAAAGCAACATTTTATAAAAAAAAGTTCAAAAACTATTTTTGTTTAAATTGATATGTAAATTTATTAACCCCTTTGACACACTAAAACTATTTTAACATAAAAATTCATACATTCACAATTCGAAAGTAAAATGTTGGTCTGTCTTCCCGTCCGTCCTTTTGTCTGTCTGTTTGTCTGCCTAACGACTGTCTGTTTTATGTCTAGCTGGAATAGACGAAATATTATACTAACAAAAATTTCCTCATCTCCTTAACTGGATCCAACCACAATACGAGGAATGAATGAATGTGTGTCTGTGTTTAAGGGGGTTTAAGTGCAGAAATTAAATTTATAGTTTAGTATGCCGTTTGTAAGTATGTAGTTTTATTTCAAAGTTTGTTGTAATTATTTTTTTTTGCTAATACAATTTTTAATGCATTTTTTTTTTTTGTATTTGTGGTTTCCTGAATTTGAAAGGCTTGGCCGCATGACTTTCGTGTTTCATGCATATTGTTTGAGACACAACTTAAAAAACCAACAACAATCGACCAAATGACAGACTGACTTGGTCGCTGTCTATATGTCTTTGTCTCCATCTTCCTCTTCTTTCCCGTTTCCATGCATTTGATCTCTTATTTTCTGGAAAATTTACTGAAACTTTGTTTGCCGGTTTGTCGGTCTATGTGTCCGTCTGCAAGACTGTCAAATGCCGTGTAAAATGTTTATTTATACAAAACTATTAAATTATAAACACTTAATAAACGAAATGAGTTCCTTAAAAAATTGTTTGTTAAATACGAGTAAATTTGCCACTGCATTCGATTTTTTTTTATAGGAAAACAAAATTGAACACAAACATTCACAATTGAACTAAGCCCGACACCACACACACTCAGATACTTACGATCGAATAGAATTTGATTTGAAAATTTGCCAAAATGAAAACTTAAACCAGCAAAAGTAGAGTGGAGTTGTTGCCATAAGCGTAGCTAGACTGTTGTTTTGAGGGTGGGCAAGTGCACCCCCTTCCCAAGAAGAAAAAAAATAAAAACTAAGTTTTTTATTTCAACAAAATAATTTTTATTAAATAAAACTAAAAAAATATCACAAAAATTCTGTTTGCAATGAATGGAACAAGGCGAATTCATGTAAACGGTGGTGTCAATACTACAACAAGTAACACCACCAAAAACACAATAATGTATATATTTGTTGCTTTCGTTGTCCGATATGTCAATAACACAAGTAACTTTTGACAGTCCTCTCTCTAATTAAGCAAAAAAGTAGCACAGCTGTGCTTTCAACGCCACCTTAAAAATGAATTCGCCTTGGAATGGAACAAAAAATTAAGTACATATTTGAAAAATCAAAGGTAACTAGTGTTTTCAAGTCAAAAAGTTTTTTTATATTTTCTCAATAATTATTTATTGAATCTTCATATCGCTCCTATATTGCACTACAGTCGTATCTCAGAAAATCAAAAATGTTAGGTTACTTTAGCAAAAGTGTTCCATTACAGCTTCTTTATATGCAAACAAAAAAAATCAGAATTATATCTGACACTGAAATATGTATGTTGCACCTCTTCTGTAGTTATTTTGTATTTGACTATTTCATTTCCAATATTTAAAACTGTTTAGTATGAAAATTGTTCCGGAATCACTGCACTACGTAATCATGTTTTTACTCTACGCATATCTGAGAAACTTATTTCGCAATTTGCAGAACTAAAAGGAATACCACTTGTTAAAGTTTGTAAATCTTTGGATTTGCCGATTTTGGATTTTATCTCATGTAAAAGAAATGTATTAAGGAATATTAAATCGAAAATATAAAACGGCAAAAGCCCACCCAGACCCACTTCTGCCCACCCCGGCCCTCCCCTTTCTATGCCAATGGTTGTTGCTCATACGAGAACTGTGTTGGTATTAACCACATTAACTAATTGAAATTTGAGAGTTTCTTGAAATTAATTTTTATTATTTCGTTTAATGTCCAATTTCTGTTACATTTTAAGCCTTTGTTCGATTGATTTTTGTCAGCATAACTTATAATAACGTCTATTATAGTTTTTGGTAACATTAACGAAACCAATAGCGCTTTTTATGCCATAAATGCATTGCTTTTAAGTGGGGGAACTGGTTATATAAAACTCATGTCTTTCGTAAAGGTACTTTAAGAAAATATGGAATTTGCAGTGGCTTTGTCAGATATAACATCAATCCATTTGTAATTTCATGTGGCCGTCAAAATTGACAACTTCAGAAGGTTTATAATTTTTGCTTTCACACGTTCGTTTTTCGTTTTATCTGACATAAAAACTTATAAAAACTGGTGAGTGTAACGATCATCTTAACAAATTAAAATTGTTGTTCTTAAATATTCTCCCTGAAAAAACATTCACGCAGTTACCCTGCATTTACTCATGCATGTAGTTACTTGCAAGTAGTGTATACGTGTTATCAACGAAAATGTGGAAGAAAAAGCCGAAAGTCTTGCAAGTAGGGTTTTTTCCCTGGAATTTCAATTATTTTATTTCCCTTTTTCCCGGGATTTTTCTTGCGGGATCCCGGGAAATAAAAAAATCCTCATAATTTCAGAAAACAGCTATTGATACTTTAAAATTTAATTTTCTATTCTCTAAAAATTAGCATCTGAAGTGAGTACATATTTAAATCAATGTCTCCTGATGCAATAAATCTACTAAAAGCAAAATGGGCAGTGCAACAGTTGATAATTATTACATTTAGTGAAGTGAAGAGTTAATACAGTACATTAATTGAAAATAAGATGCAGGCAGTTAAGTTTCATTGTCCATGAACAAGTCTTAAAAATAGAAGATACCTAAACATATCGCTCCTTTATTGCGTCATAGTCATATCTACAAAAACGAAAGATCTTGGCAAAATGCGATTAAAGTTTTCAAAATGTACCGATTTAAAGATATATTTTGATATAATTTCGGTTCAGTTTGAGATATAATACGAGAAGGTGTGAAGGAAAACTTTGCTAAAGTTACTTGAAATTTTTGATTTTTTGAGATATGACTATGATGCAATGAAGGAGCGATATGTTTATTAGGTGATAAACACAAATTTTTTCAATTTGTGTTGGTTTATATAACAGTGAAGTGCGGGGAAACCGAAATAAAATAACATTTTGGAGACTCGTGTAAGATACTGCAACATACAACTTGAAAAACCTTGACATGCATTTGACTGATATAGACGTTGTTTATAAAAAAGAAAAAATTGCTTCTGATTGTGAATCCGAAGCATGCTACAACGGTGCACTTTTAACTATTTGTCCAACCTCGGTAAAACATGAACGAAAATTTTCGGTAAAATGATAATTCGTAAATAAAATAAGAAATATACATTTTGGCGACTTACTAAGCGCTTTGAGTATGTCAGAAAGTTATTTGCTAAGCCGTTTAAATGTTATGTATTTATTTAAAATATTTTATCTATTTTATAAATTAACTTTTTGATCTCATATCTTGAGTACCTAAATTTTTATTTTGATTTTATTATTGTTTTATGAATTAAATTGTTATGTTTATGTTATCTTTTTATCACGTATCTAGAGAATAATAATACGGAATAAAAGAATAATAATAGGTAATAAAAGCGTGAGATGATAATAATTCATGTTCCTATTTCAATCTTCAATTAATTTTTTAGTATTGAACCATTTCTTTTACTTTCTTTGTTCCCTTACGTATTTTTAATTTATTTTTTGTTTATTTATTTATATTATTTATATGGAGCGGGATCTCGGGATCCCGGGAAATTTAAAAAAAATTCCCGCTTTCCCGGGAATCGAAAAAGCCCGGGGAAAAAACTCTACTTGCAAGTAGCTTGAGTGTTTATAGTGTATTTACATATGTAATTTTCAAACTAGTTTATGATCGTAAGCTACTTTCATAAACTATACCGTTTACATTAGAATTTTAGACAGTTAAGTTGTTCATCTTTGACAAGACATAATACATATTCTTAGCCGCAATATTTAAAAACACGTTGATGCACGCACATGTGGACATAAAAACATACCTTTTATTTCCGTTGTCCATATTAAAAAAAAAAAATTCTTTTAAATTAGGATATTGTTTAAACTTTTTTTTTGTTTATTACATTTTTTTTATTTTTGAGGAACTGTCAAATATCAATATTGTTGAAAGAACAAAATTTGTGGAAACAGATTTGCATTAACAAAAACTGGTTGTTTTTAACTAGTTTATCTCAAAAGCTAGTTACAAACGTGTTTATAATTTGTATGGATCAGGCGCGGATTCAGGGGGGGGGGAAATAAGGAAATTTCCCCCCCCCCTAAATTATAAAAATATGTTTGGTTTATCTCGATAATACAAGAATTCCCAATAATAATATTTTTTTATATGCACAAAATTTTAGGAAATCCCAGCAAGGTTTTTTTTTGTTTTTTTTATTGAATCTAACGAAATTTTCAATAAGTATCCAAAACTTAATTCTAATAGTTATTTATTAGATATTTCCAATTAATCATCTTGTTTACTGCAGTCAAATACTTATTATTCTACATTTACCCAGCAGGTGCCATCTATTTATATCCAAAGAATAAACGTTTGACTTGAAAATGCGTGCGGTCGAATTATTAATAAGCCTTAGTATGTATATGCAATATTTATGTATATGTGTGTTATATGAATTAAAATTCTATTCGATAATTTTTGACGAAAACACAGATTTTTCGGGGAAAACCCAGATTTCCTTATCTTAAAGATATTTCAACATACAACAAAAAATTATTAGGAAACCATTTATTGGCTTTGTTGTAAACGCATTTGAAGAGACTTCAAAGGATATTGATAATGTGATGTCGACACCTTTTTGCAAATGTATCGTAAACGCCAATTTTTGCGATATTGACTTTTTGATGCAAAATTGTTGTAACACCTATAACTCATCACCTGGTAAAATATTATAACTGTATTCGCTATAGGTATGTCGGAAACTTAGTTTAAATTTTATCGTATGTGACAGCACATATTTTGGTGACAGCAAATATATCGTATGTGACATATAACATTGTAATTTATGTGTGGTGACATTTCAACCAATTTAAAAAGAATGTATGTAAGTGGATGAGATCGATGACGTTTCACATTCGATATCTCTTCTTTCTTCTTATTTGTTTTACAGTTATTTCTATTCATTATTCATTTTTGTGCTCATAATTTTCTGTGAAAAGAGTTAGTTTTAGCAAGACATTTAACTAGTGTGGATACGAAAGTTTAAAAAGAAAAAACAAATGTCAACGTCTCCAAAAAATGTAAGATCATTATTATTTATTTGTGTTTAGTAATTAATATATTGTGTGAATGTGATGTTAACCCACAATTTTTATGCGCTAGTTTCGACATGCAAAAAGTATTAAATACGCCATTTTCGAAAAATGTCACACTATTCTACTCCCGGAAATATGCCTATTACAACTTTAGCGTGTATTAAAGTGGGACACGAAATGGCTTTTGCTTCTTGTGGGGTGAGCGGGATGGTAAACGAGGATGCAACGAAATATGCACAGCACTTTTGAAGTACCTCTTAATTTTGGACAGCAGAAAAACCACCATGGAACTGAGTCTCTATTGCGACAGCTGCGCTGGTCAAAATAAGAACAAGGCTGTACTGTCGATGTTGGCTTATTTTTTAAATTCCTCCAAATTTTTGAACCAAATTACAATAACTTACTTGCTTCCTGGTCACACTATGATGCCAGTAGATTCAGTCCATAGCACAATCGAATCCTTTGTAAGAAATCGAACCATATGGGCACCTAGTGAATGGCCCACCGTTATCAGAAATGCTAGAACAAATCCATGGGGTTATGAATGCATTAAACTGAGCCATAACGATTTTTATAATTGGAAATTGTTTGCCGATTCATTACTTTCCATTAACATTAAGTTAAATAGAAGCAAACTGCGTATCGCTACCTTAAAGAAAAACCCTGTTTCAATAGAGTTAAAGTATAACTATGTTGAAGATTTTAATAAAAAGAATATAAATAATCTTAATTTTAACCATAACCTTAAATTACTATACAATAACCAATTAAGCATATCAACAAAAAAATATATTGACCTTAAAAATTTATGTGCTAAGAACAGTATTCCCCCTATATATCATAGTGAGTACCTAAATCTTCCCCATTCCAATAAAATTAAAGATACTTTGCAAGAAACGGACAACGAAGATTGAATTCAGTTTACTGTAATAATAATTCACTTCATTTAAATAATTTACTTCATAATATAAGTAAATTTCGTTTTATACTTTTCTTTGCTCTAAAAAATATTTTATTACTGAATAAATGTAACTAAATTAATTTAAATAACTGCTATATTGAAATAAAGGTTTTATTTTGCTATTTTCATCGTTATACAATTTTGTTTTGATTTACTTTGATCGGTAATATTTTTGTCAATTTGTTGTATGTTACACATTTTGCGCCCAAGCTGCCAAAACTTGAAGTGCCAAAAGTATTGTATGTGACAAAAATTTAAATATATCGAAAAATACTGCACATTTTACAAAATTTTTTTTTTTAAAAATTAAAGAAGTCTAGTAAAGTATGTATTAAAAATTGGCTGCGACATTACCACCCAAACCGCAGGAAATCAAATAAAACCTTTTCCTGTAAAGTTTAGTTTTGTAACATACGATACATTTGCAAAAAGGTGTAGATGTGTCAATTGATGCGAAGGCACTATCATCGATAGTTCTAAAAGTTTTGACAAATTTTAGTCTTGATCTAAAAAATTGTGTAGGAAATGGAACTGACGTCAGCAGAAAATGAAGCTGTTATAAAATTCTGGCCAAATGCAAAACAAACGCCTTGCTATTCCCATAAATCAAACAACTAAATTTTAAAAAGCAACAAAGTGCCATTAATACAATAAGTTGTATCATTTGTTAAAGAAACGACAAATATTTTTAAATATAAGCATCCCAAGTAGGGTAGCCAGATTTTAAATTCGGAAAAACAGTACATTGAACACAAAAAAACAGTACAATCAAGAAAAAAACAGTACATTTTTTTTTGGCGAAAACAGAACTATTTATTTAAATTATTATATATTTAAAACTTTTGAAAATCACTTGAAATGTGTAACGTCAAAGGAATGATTTCCGTTTTATGGCATGTTATACGTATACGAAATTACTCCATTTGCGTTAAAAAAAAAAAACTAAAACGAAGCATTTGGCCTAAACCTTTTTTTTTTTTTTTAATTTGAAGACACCAAAACCATAACATTACTGTAAGCCATATAAGAAAGGAGAAAAGCCTTACTTAGCTTAAATCAATTAACTTGTTGACTGTGTAAATAGGACTTTCTTTAAGCATATTGGTATTTAAAGTAATTTTCACCACACACATAGTTGCACAAATATATAGAATTTGAGAAAATGTATGTGTCCTAAGTTATATAAGCTATAATCTATAAAATCCAAAAAACATTATTTGGTGTATTTTTATTTAACAATAAAATTTTTGCAAAAATTAACGTAGCTTTTCCTTATTTCAAAAGTAGTTTAGGTAGAGAAAAGTGGTCCTGAAAGGAATTAGTTATTTTTATAAATTTTGAGCCCGGAGAATTTTTTTAAATATGTTCGTTTTTAATTTCACGTGATTTCGATTTCCAGAACTTGCCCGCATATAAAAAAAAAATTCTAGGAATTAAAAATAATTGCGTTGGAATAAGTATTTATTTAGTATTTAATATATATAATATTTTTAACAAAATTTCGATTAAAATAATAACATGAAAATATACAACTGCTGCGAGTCACCCATTATAATTATGATTTCTACTGCGTATTTATGAGAAAACAATGACCACAGCGTAAAAAGTCTTATTATTTTAGAGCTTTTTTGCTTGGAACACAACATTTTTTTTAAGCTATGTACTGTTAAATATTATGATATTTTTAAAATATGACTTTAACAGGGGTTTTTTTAATATCTTTGTTTTTTGTAGACTGAACAAAAAAAATAGTACAAAAAACAGTACAAATTGTAAAAAACAGTACATTTGCGTACTGTTTTGGACATTATGCATAAAACAGTACAATTGCAAAAAATCAGTACATGTACTGTTAAAAACAGTACGTATGGCAACCCTAATCCCAAGCGAAAAACGCAGTTTTAGCAAAGTATTTGGGAGCCAAACTCTCTACATTATGCGAGACAAGATGGTTGGGCCGTCACGACTCAATTTACACTTTGCAACAAGTGTACATCATATAGTAGAAGCTTTGGAAAAAATATCTCAGTGGAAAGGTAGAGAATCTTCATCAAAAGCCTTATATTAAGGAACTCGCTTAGTACTTTTGAATTCATTTACGGAATAAACATATTAAGTGTGATACTTATTGTATCACAGCCGCTTAGTATCATTTTACAAAAGCACGATATAGATCTTCAAAAAGTATCAAGCCTTATCAAAACTTAAATCATGTGCCTTGAAGAGAAAATAAATAAAGCCGAAGAACTATTTAAAGCGATTTTTGAAAAACTTAAAGTTATCTGCGTTCAAATCGAGATTCCAAACACATTCAAAATGTTAAAGATTACTGCCGAGTTGTAGGTGACATTCCTCTTATTGAATTTATTTTTGAAGATCTCAAAACACGTTTCCCAATAGATATACTAAATGTATTGAACATACCTAAACATGTTATTTAATGGTGTTTTCTTTTCTACAAAAAAATGTGCCTTTTTATTTAAAAAAAAAATTCAATTTGGTGTCTTTTTCTTAAAAATTTTGCTTCCGAAAAGGATGGATTGTTTTATTCTAAAAAACTCATGTTCAGATGGAGAAAGGTTGTCAATAAATTCATCCGTCTCACTTTTATTAAATCAAAAGTGTGAGAAAATCGATTAAAACACTTTTTTAAAATTGAAATGCCAAGCCATATAGATTTTTCAGGAGTATTGAATAATTTACCAACAACTTTTCAACAAAATCTTTTTTACTGACATCTTGTATTATTTTCCTTAGCACTGTCAATTAAGCCAAAGCTTTCATTCATAGAAATCCCTTTCGTTTGTAACTTCAGTTAGCATTTCGAATAGATTCTGCTTCATATTCGCTAAGCTTATTTAAAAAGTTTTTTCTAGGTTGCAAAAAGGTATTCTTTGGCAAGCTGGACCAAAAATTACTTTTTAAAAAAATAATTGAAGAAATGGCAAAAATGGCATATGCCATAAAAAACTTGCCCTACCTGTCAGTAATGCTACGAGAGAGAGAGGTCATTTCCTACACGTCGTCTAATAAAAACATGGCTCAGATCAACAATGACAGAAGAAAGACTGTACTATCTATATTTACCTCACAAGGAAATCATAAATTGCTTATTTAAAAAAATTAATTTATATTGAACAGATCTTATATTTCATTTAACCTTATTGTTGAGTTATTTTAATATAATATACACATACATATTAATTTTATTAAAGTTTAAGAAACAAATTTTTTACTTTTTTGTTTACAAAAAAATTTTCCCCCCCCTATGGCTCGAGCTGGATCCGCGCCTGGTATGGATAAACAAGTTTTTTAAACTAGTTTATCATCATAAACAACTTATAACCTGTTTAGGGCGTAGCTACCTACGCGTAGGTGTAAATGCACTATAACACAGTCAGTTGTAAGTTCATTTTTCAAATGTTCTCGAAGCGAAAACATCTTATTAAAAAAGGGTTGTTTTTAATAAAAATTTTTGTTAAATTTAATAATTTCTTCTTTATTTAATTTTCGGTCCATCTTGATGAAACAATTATGTTTATCTTATAATATATGTGACTCCAGTATTGCCGTAGTGGCAATATCATAATATTACTAAGAAAATATTTTGATTAACATTTTTTTTTCAAAATGTTAAAATTTATTATTACAATTACCATAAAGATCCGTTGTTGTATAGTTGTACTCTTTTTTATTTTTTATAAATATACAAAAAATCCGCTATAAACATAACTTTTATATTAGTAAGTACTAGTAAATTGATACCAAAGGCATCCACGGTAACACTATTCTTCATTTGTCATTTTACTTTATGCAAGGGTCAAAAGTTTACTTGCAAGTTGGGCTGCAAGTACAAAAAATGTGATGGTGTTAGTAAAAATTTGTGAATGTATTCAGTTTTTCGAACTTGCACTTGCATGTGTAAACCCCAGGTTAGGAAATGCCGTATAAAATTTGTTAAGAATTCGCTCACTTACCTTGATGCAAATCTGTATGTCTTATTGCGTAGCGCTTATTCTTTAAAATGCATCAATGCAAAAAAATAAATATTTTTTTTGTTTCATAAAAGGTGATAGAAATTCTAGTCAATCTGTTAATTTTCTAATTTTTTTTAATTCATATTGAAATCGTCATTAAAGATCAATTGTTGAATCATCTAACCACAATTTCATGTAATTGATACACACTCTTACTCAAGGACGTACAATTGGCCGTAAGAATTTTATTTAACAAACAACGCTAAACACTTTGAGAGGAATTCAAATCAGGGGAGGGAAATAAGGAAAACAGTAACAGTAGCAGTAAAGACAGTTTCTAAAATTCTAAAATAGATCAATTCTATGTACCTAAGCCGATAAATAAATCAATATTCACATAAACTAAAAGAACACACTACAAAATGAAATAAAATTAGTAGACAAAACGTGTCATCGATTGAATATGGGTCAGCTATTCAATATGAGAAATAAAGCAAAACTATTGCAATGGGAACACCTTTGTTTTGTGGGTCGTTCGATCACTTACCGACTTACGAGTACCTATTTATTGTTACCAACAATTGTAATGAATTGTAGCGGGGAATAAAATGAATAGTTTTTCACCAAATATGGATTTCAAACATTTGTAATCGTCGACAAGGAATATAATTTATATCCATAAAATACAATGCAGTTTGTTATAACTAACACATTTGTACAGACACACTCGCACAGATGCATGCAAACACGAGTTCATATTTAGAAATACGATCTATTGATCTTTTTTTTTTATCGATAATGCGTAAGATCAAAATATGTATATGTATAATTAACTAGAAAATCGTTGGCGATGAAGAAAATGAAATTACGGAAAAGAAACCGATAAAAACAAACATATAAAAGAAGGAGGAGGAGGAAAATGAAACAGCTTAAAACAAATACCAAACTACATATTAAATGGAGCCAGCCAGGCATCGTGTAAAACGAGTAAACGAGAAAAGCGGTAATAGAAAACGGCAACGATCAGTAGTTTTTTTTTTGTTTCTGCTGTTGTTATTATTAAATGCAACTGTTTCTGTGTAAGTTTGTGTGTCTGTGTTTTTTGTGCCAGGAGTTGCAAGATTGCAACATTATACAACATTTTGTTGTTAAACAGCTGCACGTATACTTATGTATGTACATAGAGCGCAAACGTATTTATGTATATGCCACAAATCTACTTATTGCAACAATAATAAACAACAACAGCGAAAAACTGTATTTGTTTTAATTTTATTTGGCTTGCAGCTGAAAAACAAAACAAAATGAAACCCGAAAGATCCATAACAATGCACAAAGAGACTTTTCCAAGTCTGCTAATGAAAATGTGCATCTTGTTCCAAGCGTTGCAACGTAGTGCCTTTAAGAAAGAATATCTGCTTTTACTCATACGTTGTGGATGAATGTTTTGTGTGGATGGGTATCAGATGCTCCGCTTTATGTGTTAAATTGTTTTCTATTTTATAATTTTTTTACTTTGGAAGGTTGTTTGTTCATTCGTTCATTATTTTTTTTTTTTTTGCTATTTCACTGATTTTTTTCTTTTCTGTTTTATTTCGCGAATTTAATGTGAATCTCTTGAGGATAAACATTGCAAGTCGCAAGTCCATGTCTATATGTAAGTATGTTCAGCTGACCATATTTGTACAAGTAGTATTTGAGAGCTTTTAACAAACATAGAAATACTTATATTTATATGAATTTCATCAAAGAAATAACACTCGCAGATACCCACATTCACAAAACCAAAAGAAATAGCAAAATTAATATTTGTAAATACAATGCGTTACACAATTTTTGCGGCATCTTAGAAACACCATATGGAGTATTTCTGAAAAAATATGACTATTATTACATGCTAGCAAACGTACGGAAATACATAAATTAACACAAATGGAATGCAGTGCCATCTATTCCAGTAGCAGTATTTTCCCATGCACTCAGATTGAATTACTAAACTTCTTCGGAGAGTTTTTGAAACATAAAAACTTTGATTTGACGAAAACCACAGTTTATTATTGCGATTATAAATTGGGACAACTAAATAATTGACAAAAAATTCCCGGGAATTTTAAAAATTTCCCTACAAAGTCATCAACTTAAAATCCAGGTTTGGTGGCATTATGAAATATCCAGCATATGGATGATGTTTTTTTGAAACCGGAGCAAAAACCAATCTTGGCTTATTTTTAGGAACTGAGTTTTAATCATGCCTTCACTTGATAGGCTAGTGTCTATCATAATTTTCCATCTATTTAAAAAATCTGCAGGTTTATGTAAATGTAAGGAAATGTACGACGGCGGGTCAATGAATAACTTAAACTTTTTTTTTGTTAATTCAGCATACTCGAATAAGGTTAAAACCCTGGGTGCAGGACGTTTTATAAAAATAAAGTCGCAAAAACGTCGTTTGAGAAAATATAATTCGCACATCTTTTTTTAACGTTTTTTTTTTAATAAAAAGCATAGTAAAACAAAAAAAAAAAAAACAATTGAAAAAAACAGTTGCTTTTTCATTTTTAGATGCCTTTTTTTTATATTAAAAAAAAGGCCGCTTTTATTCCATGTGTTGGTTAAGCCTTTTATTTTTCGGTTTCCAGTCTTTCGAATACAGTAGTTTTGACTTAAATGCCATTTGCTTAAGTGCACTTTTTACTTAACTGCACAGAATGAATAATTTTTGTTATTATTCTTTGAAATTCCATAAAAATTTCTTTTTCAAGGGCACTTTCAAAATACATATTTTCTGTAACTATTCTCCTGAACATTTATCATATTTGTGGGCATCTTTAAAATATTTTCATATAAAATATCAAAGTTAGCTGCACACATAACAAAAATATGGTGGCCACCATTTTAATAATATATGAATTTATTAAAAAAAACGTTTTTTGTTCTTTTTTTAAACGATTTTTTTAGCTGCACTTTTATGCAGGCAACCTTAATTGTGTACCTGCACTTTAAGGCAGATAAATACATTTAAGATAACAGCACTTTCGATATATTTGAACACAAAATCCTGTTAAGGAGGTTGTGCAGCTAAGTCAAAATTACTGTAGTATCACGAATTATTACTTTTCTTGAAAGGACCTGGAGTAGGGTAGCCAGATTTTCAATTCGGAAAAACAGTACATTGAACACAAAAAAACAGTACAATCAAGAAAAAAACAGTACATTTTTTTTTGTTGCGAAAACACAATTATTTACTTAAATTATTATATATTTAAAACTTTTGATCTAATATGCAACAATTATATAACGAAAAACACTTAAAATGTGTAACGTCAAAGGAATAATTTCCGTTTTATTGCATTTTAAACGTATGCGAAATTATTCCATTTGCGTTTGAAAAAAACACTAAAACGAAGCATTTGGCCTAAATGTTTTTTTTTTAATTTGAAGACAGGAAAACCATAACATTCCTGTAAAACATATAAGAAAGGAGAAAAGCCTAACTTAACTTAAAACAATTAACTCGTTGATTATATGTGTCCTAAGTTAATTTTCCAATTTCAAACAATTTTTAAATTATTTGCGGCCAATTTTACCAAGTTCAGCTATAATCTATAAAATCCAAAAAACATAGTTTGGTGTATTTTTATTCAACAAAATCTGAAAATATTAAAATATTAAAAAACCAATTTCAATAAAATTTATACGCTGAAGATTTTCAATAAAATGTTTGTAAAAATTAACGTAGCTTTTCTTTATTTCAAAAAAAGTTTAGGTAGAGAACAGTGGTTCTGAAAGGAATTAGGTATTTTTATAAATATTGAGCCTGGAGAATTTTTTAAATTTGTAGTTTTCAATTTCACGTGATTTCGATTTTCAGAACTTGCCCGAATATTAAAAAAAAAATTCTAGGAATTAAAGATAATTGCGTTGGTATAAGTATTTATTTAGTATTTAAAATATATAATATTTTTAATAAAATTTCGATTTTGTTGTTGTCTTTCTCAGGTGTTTAAAGGCAAATACTATTGGAAGAGGTAGCCATTAAATCATATGTCTTTAAAATAATAATTAAGATTTCTACTGCGTATTTATGAGAAAACAATGACCACAGCGTAAAAAGTCTTATTATATTACAGCATTTTTGTTTGGAACACAACATTTTTTTAAAAGCTATGTAGGTACTGTTACATATTAAGATATTTTCAAAATATGACTTTAACAGGGTTTTTCTTGATATCTTGGTTTTTTGGAGACTGAACAAAAAAAACAGTACAAAGTGTAAAAAACAGTACATTTGCGTACTGTTTTGGACATTATGCATAAAACAGTACAATTGCAAAAAATCAGTACATGTACTGTTAAAAACAGTACGTATGGCAACCCTAACCTGGAGCGATGTTAACGTTATTCGTCTCAGACTCCGTGGTTTCCTCTGCCTCTGAACAGGTATTTCTAGCTTCATTTATTTTTACGATTTTAACAAGATCTCTTATTTTAAAGTATAAAATAAATTTTATTTTTTAGGAAAGAGCAAAATATTCACATGTGTACCTGTCCTTGTTTTACAACAATTTCTTCTTTTATTGACTCGGCAGCTAAAATTAATTTGGTAAAATGAGCGCTACAAATAACACAATTTTTTATTTTAAAAAGCTTTTTTGCTTTAACTTTTTTTTGAAACTTTTGCTGAAAATTTTCGAAGAATTTCTAAAATACATTGTATACATACATGACAAGGTTGCAAAAATGTAATAAAATTGTTGCTAAAGGAAAAATAATCTGTGAATTGCTATTCAATTTTGACGACGTTATTTTGCCGGTTTTTTTTTTATAAAAATTATAAGAAAATTTGTATCAAAGTTATTCTTGGGAGTCAAAAATTAATTATCAAGGTTTCGTTCACTTAATTTACTGCAAATAAAATGTTTTTTGTGAGAAATTTTACAAAAAAAATGGTAAAAAATCGCAAAGGTCGGTAATAAAAAAGTGTCACAAAATGACTTAACTCGGGCGAACATTAACTCTGGCCGGTTTTGACAGAAAAAAAAGGAGTAAAATTCGAACACAGTATAAAATAAACCTAAACAAGGGTGGATCCAGCTTTCAGATCTGGGGCGGGGGATCATATAATGGAAATTTAATCGGGACAGCCGCCAAAACGCAAGTTATGACTATGAAGAATACCAGTGCTCGACTATCTAAGGGAGTTTCATGACCCATTTAGTGTACGAGCTTGCACTTGTAAGCAAACATTTACATTACTTTTCTTTTTGAATGAAAAAAGGAGAGTTCGAACAGAGTGGCAATTGCACAGATCTCCAAAACTAAGGAAATTATTAAAAGTACAAATAGGCTAAGAAAATTACTGCAGTCTCAGGAAACGGCTTCCGTGGAAAAATATCTTAAGGACATGGATGCAACTCCACAATCAGACTTCTCATTTTGGCGTGCAGCTAGAAAAGGCCAGTTATCTCGAAACCACCATTAAGAAACCTAAATGAAAGTTGGGCAAGAAATGATAACGAAAAAGGAAACCTGTCTGTAAATCATTTGAAAAACGTATTTACCCCAAATATATCTGACGATGTAGCGGAAAGTTACCGCCTGTTAGAAAAGCCTTTAAAGAAAGAAAATATTGCTCCGCTCTCTTCATCGATGTTTCTCAAGCTGTTGATAAAGTCTGGCATGTAGGCTTGTTACATAAATTGAAGCTAAGCCAACCGGTTAACATACACAACCCAGCAAAAAATTTTCAAGAATTGGAAGCAATAAATACGTTTACTGCATCCCAACCGCTTTCTTTTTTGCTTCTAAAATGCACTGCCTTACTATACTGCAGTAATATAAGGCATACAGTCATGTATTATTTAAATGCGGTGCTCAATACTGGAAGATAGTCGCTGGTTATTCGATTTTTTTAGAGCACATATTTTCCTGCTTCACCGAAGAAGTGAAATCATGAGTTCTTTTGTTAAAAAATATAAAACTAAATCATGCAAATATTAAAAAAAAATATATTAAAAGATGTAAAACAAATTCGATTGAAATTGCAAATACGGAATAAAAACATTTAAAAAGTAAGTATTTTATTTTATTTGTAAAATCTTTTTTAAAAAAAATTTGTATTAAAATTTTGTTTCAAAATATATACTACATACCTATGTACGATTGAAATCTAAATTTTTTTTTATGAATACGACTGTACATATTTTTATGTACATTATAGATATGTAGATATTTGCTCTATATAAAAAAAAATTGTTACAACGGTTATTTTTATTATTGCAAAATACTTACATAGGTACATACTAACATAAACATACTTATAGGTATATTTTTTTTTATAGAAAATAACCTTATATGAGAGTAAGAGAGTAAATTTTTATGTACAGTGCTCGTCCTATGCAATGTTTTTATTTTGCCTTATTTAAGTGCTTCACGGAAGCATTTTTGTAAGGCGATGCTTACTTTTAAAACATTTTCTTTAAGAAAAAACGAATAAACTACTTTAAGAACAAAAATTAAAGATGTTCAACTTATTTTATTGCTTCGAGGAAGCAATAACGTAAGGCAACAATTTAAAATATATTCTGCGATCAACTACGAATATTAGAAAATTTTTTGGAAAAAAAAATACGAAGGTAAGTGGCACATCAAATGCGCAATTTTTGAATTATTCTCAGTTGTGACAAGATATTCGTCTAAATAAGTAAGTGGCGCATAAAACGCACAATTGTTTTAATTCAAACTGATTTAGACTTGGAAAACATTGAAAGTCAAATTTCTAATGAAACAATGGAAAAATTGGTAAAAACTATTTGTATTTGTATATGTGATTTTATAAAAATTAAAATTTATATTTAAATAGAGCAACGCCATAAAACAAATTATTGGACGAAAAGAGCAACTCATCAACTAATGAAGACAACAATAAAGAAACCTCAAATGTAAAGGAAAAAGTATTACATTTTTTTGATCTCTAATTATTTTAATTATAATTTTTGGACGGTGTTACTATCAATTTACATACATAAGTTCTAAATGTCATTATTTTTTGCATTTTATATATAAAAAAAGATAATGATTAACTCTAAAAATGTAAATTAATGTTTCAAAAATGCATAATTAATTTTTTTATTTTAAAAAATATTTATCAAAAAAAATAATGAACTACAAATAATCAATTATTTTTGGTTTACAAAAATATACAGCCCAATTATGAATAAAAATTCGCCGGGAGTTTTTTCCCTTCTCCCATTTTTCGTATGTAAATCCAATGGTAAAAATGTGAAAAGGGAAAAAACTCCCGGGGAATTTTTATTCATAATTGGGCTGATAGTTTCTCTTAAGAATTCTTTCACAACTAGCTTTTTATACATGAATAATAATTTTTTTTTGATGTCAAATTTTATTTGATTTGATTGTTAACTTGTTTTTTAATTATTATATAATAACTGAAGATCTCTTAAAAAAATGTGCATTTAATAAAAGTAAATAATAATAAAAACTTATTTTGTTTCATTTAAATTCCTAGTATACTTTTTGTTATAAAATAACGCTACAATAAGGCATTATACGAATGTATTAATTCATATATTAAAAGAATGCATGATAAGTTCACTTTGTGAAAGGCATGATTGCCTTTATTATTAGTTGCAGTAAAAGATGCAACTAAAATATGCATCCAAGAATGCATGAAATAACCATTTTTCGATGCTTTATTTTGTTTCACTTACTTTATTGGCAAATTTCATGTTAGTTTTCAAAGCGTGAAATAATCATATTTTGGATCTCTATGGCAGAGCTTCTACGCGAGGAATTTCAAACGAAAATCATGTATTATTTCATAAGAAGTGTAAGCGGTACATAGCGTATTCTCCCTTACATTACTGCTTCCGGGGAAGCATAATTTTTTGCTGGGAAACTGTTGGTCGGTCGAAAATTTATTATTAAAGATGGAGATTTTTTTAGTTCTCCTCAGCTGGAAGCTGGAGTCCCTCAGGGAAGCATTCTGCGCCCACTTTTTTACCTTTTATATACCTGGGACATGCCAACAACCAATTACACTCTAACCTCAACTTTTGCTGATGATACAGCGTACACGAGAACAGTCCTGGAGCATCTCGATACCTGCAGGATCATATATTTCAACTAGAACTGTGGTTAAAACATTGGAGAATAAAAGTCAATGAGCAAAAATGCGTACATATAACATTCACCTTGCATCGTGAAACATGCCACCCTATTAAAATCTATAATCAACTAGTGCCTTAACAATCGCATGTCAAATATCTCGGTATTCATCTAGATCAGCGTTTAATATGGAAATGCCATATAGAAGCAAAATTAACCCAAATGAAACTTAAAGCAATACAAATTAACTGGCTCATTGCAAGAAATTCTGTTCTTAGTCTCGATTAACCGGTCCTGGAGGGACAGAGTGGATTGCAGGGTGTCTAGGGCACTATGGCCCAGATCGGACGCGCGGGCAACCAGGGTTCTACTGGGATTGAATAGGAGTAGTCTTAGAACGCTTAAAGGGTTCTTGACGGGTCATTGTCCTGTCAGGGCTTTTGCGGGCAGATGGGACAACGCCATACCGGACTTCTGCTGATTGTGCGATGATTCAGAGGAGCTGGAGACGATCGAGCATGTACTGTGCCATTGTCCCAGGATGCAGGGTCTCAGGCAGAAGTGGCTAGGAGATAGGTTTCACGACGAACTGGGGTGCATCGCTGGATGTAGTCCGACTGATCTACTGGGGTTTGTCAGGGAAATAGTGCGGTTGTTTCTGTTGAGGGGACTGTAGAGAGGGAAATAGTTCTACGCGAAATCTTCTAACTTTATCTTCTACCTTTCTTGATTCTATGCACCTCATACTTCTTTTCTTTACTGTCTTTTCTTTTTTCTCTTAATTGATGGACCATAATGGTCTCCGATTGCAAACTACATACTACTTTGCAACTCAATTTTAAAGCCAATATGGTGTTACGGTATTCAACTATGGGGCACTGAATCGGCCTCAAATATCGAAAAAATACAAAGGTGCAAAAATAAACTTCCTCGCCCCTTGGTATGCTAAAAACTTATATTCACCAGGATCACAATGTGCCATTAGTTAAAACTATGATTACGAAATTTGCAGTAAAATACTTTAAAAGGCTAGAATTGCATCCGAACCCACTAGCTCGAAATATTTTGAATGATAGCGGCCACACTCGGTTAAGGAGAAGAGACACTGCAGCACTTACCCATTAAGATGAGCGATAAGCACCTAGATATGCGAACAGAACCCGTGATGAAGAACATTTTGTCTGGCACTGGCAGGACATAAATAAAGTATTAGGATAAGATTTGATTAATTATTGTTATGAAAAAAAAACTTTTCTTTTAATGGTTCGAAGAAGCTATGAAGGAGGGACCTTTAAAATTACATATTTACAACCATAAGTACAGTTAACAGATTGTCCTCAATTATTATTTGTTGCTTTTACGCCAATCCTCAATAACATTTGTTAATTTATTATTGAAAAAATATTTTTTAAAGGACATTTTTGCATCCACATAATTTAAAATAATTTTTTAAAGGTGACAAAATTTGTTTTTAAACACGATTTGTCGAAATATGTCAGTGTGGTAACGCCGAAGAAATTAAGATGTTAAAGGTAAATTAATAAAATTAAAAAATTATAACACAACGAAAACTTTGCTAAAAAATTTAAATAAAAGCATTTTTAGTTATAAAACAACTTTAATTAAAAAATTTTCCTTTTATTTATTTAAAAAAAATCCATATTTTGCTGAGACTTTTAAACTTTATGCTCTACTAAATAATATTTTATTTAAGATTTTTAAATTTTTTTTTTTGAATTTTTACATGACGTTTATGTTCAATTGATTTAATTTCAGTTCATTTGTTTTGATAGATTTTTTTCCAGTTTGAATGTAAATAATAAAAAAAATATTGTTTAATCCAATATAACTTTTTTGAATTTGTAGAAGTTTGTAAGTACAATAACTGGGCGTTGTTCACATGCCACAAAATAAAATTTCAAGCTTAAAGAAATATACAAGTATACTTAATATGTGTGTGTATGTATTTATATTGCCGCAGATTAATTTTACAGTAAGACTAGTTTGAGTTTAAAACTGAAATATGTACACAAAAATTCACAATTGTACTTAAAGTTAATTTTCCAGTTTTTTTATTGGACTGAAGTCGTGTCCTGATCAAGTTATTGTTGTGCGGAACAAATCAACAAACTTATAAAAATAAAACGTCATTGAAAATCAAAGTTGTTTGTTACAAAATATTCGAACATTAATTGTATTCGTTTCTAACTGAATACGAAGTTTATTACAGAAAACTTTGGTATTACATGAAACTAATAAGAGGGTGTTTAAATATGAGCGTAACTCTATTCCTGTTGACATTTTGAAGTCGAAGTCCTTGAATTTGAAAGAAAACATATAGTAAATAATTGATGGAAATCAGACTTCTTAGATTTTTTTTCTAATTTTCTCACAATAAAATCCGATCAAAGAATTTTTCGAAAAACAAAATAAATTATGCAAATTAGCATAGGAACACAATTGCACCGAATTAGTTGTCAAATCAAAACGTACAATATCTTAAATAAGTGCACACAATAACTGGCGCAAACCTAAAAGCGTACCTACCTACGTCGACTTTAATCATATGCATATGGCTCTTTTTTGACTCCTTGACACCATTAACACAGTCATAAATGGGTTTATTTTCTGATCGTTAAAGATGCTTTTGTCGGATAAAAATGGTAGCCCACTAACGACTCTACCTTAATAGTCTTTATTACGCGTGTTTCTTGTCAATATTGTCTCATTTTTGAGTGGTGATCGTTTGCGATGCATTTTTGGGAGTATTTTGTAGTCTTGTGCATTGTTGTCACCAGCTACTGGTTCATGGAAAACCATATGAAATTTAATAACAATTTTAAATTAAAAGTTTTTTGTTTGTGGTACTTAATAACCAATTTTTTTTGATAAATACACTGCAACTTATTGTTGGAGGATAAACTAGTTTCTATGCGCATTTCACCCAAAAAAACTTAAGAAAAACTAAAGATATTAGATACGCAAATAAAACTTTAGAGTGAATGAAAAATAAAAACACTAAAAATTTTATTTTAACCGACATCAAAATTTTCAGTCTTATTTTTAACTGTTTTTATAATTATTTTTTGGCAGCCTAATGTTTTAATGGTTTGGCTGACTTTTTTTAAATTCTTCATCTTAACTTTATAAAAATTTGTAAATACTTATAATTAATGGACAAACATTTTCAATTCGCCACTTTTTTCAACACTTAGCGAAAATTTTTAATATAATAAAAGAAAACAAAAGCGATTTTTAATCGTATTATGTCCCTGCGGGAAATTGGTGTCAATTGGTCCAACAGACTGGTCCTGGGATTTGTGAAAATAGAACAAGTACAAAAAGAAAAGACTCATGACCAGTGAAGGAAGAACCAATCCCTTAACTGGTTTATAAAGAACAAAAAGGTAGAAAAAGTAATGAATTACAGTACAGTTTTAACTGGTGCTGTAACACATGTTTTGATAATTTCTAAAATTTGGATCTTAAATTTAATTCTAGGACTTGTTGTATTGAAATAATACTACATTGTATCGAAATATTACTACATTTTAGTAACTGGCACTAAGCACGTTCTTTGAGAATAGACCTGTGACTGGTCAAATGGTGTCAATTGACCCCCTCCAATGACAACCCCATGTAAAAGTGATAGGTCTTATTCATATAAAGTGTTAGAACTAGAACCGGTCTCTACCACCAAAGACCTATCAAGGGACTACTTTAGTGTCAGTTCGCTTCCCTCTAGGGGTACTCTTAAAACATTTCAAACGCCTGCATGATCTATCAACGATTATTGTACATTTTGTTGTTGTATTTGCAAATAATAGATTTTTTTGCGTAAAAGCGAGTCAGTTTCGAGTTTTTTTTTTATCAATAGCACAGGGTGACTAATCAGCTTCTAGTCCCTTATAGTATTCAAAAAATATATTCCTTTCAGTGATTTCTAAAAAGAGTAAGTATCGGCTAAAAGTAAGCTAGGAATATGGACGTTTTGCAGTTCAAATTATCAAGTAAGATTTTGTAGAAATTTAATACCGACACAAAAATACTCATACTGGTTATAGACTCAACTTTTTTTCAATTTACTTGACTGACAAACTGGGAACAATAACTTCTTAAGTTTATTTAACTGTGTGGCTGACTGACTGGTAGATTGTCTCTTTATAGCGACCACAACAACAACAGCAGCAAAATAAACTGGGATTGTTAGCCAGCAAGAAGGCATTCATTCGCATTTTGGTGGCATATAATTATTAACGCCCACACCTGAATGCAAAGTTGACAACTGCAACTTTAAAACAAATGTGCATTAATTTTTACGAGTGTGTTTTTTATTCTGTATTTCTAGAGGAATATAAAAATATTTATGTGATTGTGTGTGCTGTTTATTTATTTCAACTTAATTTGAGTCTTAATACATACTTCTCTGCTGCGACTTAAGAAAATCTCATTATTTTGTGGCGATTTTAAAAAATACAAAAACCAACCCAGCAACCAAAATGGCCAGTGGCGTAAGAAGTCGGTCGGTCTTATTATTAAATGTGTCAACACACATTTAAACGCATAATTCAAAACGCAAAATAATGTCTATACAAATTAAAAAAAATACTACACCTAAAACAAGATACAAACTCGTAAAAAAACTTTAAATAAAGTATTTATTTTTTTTGAAACAACTTGGTAAATACACTCGCTCAGATGGAAAAAAAGGAATTTGCGTGGGACACACACAATTGCAGCTTGTTTGCCTGTGTTCAAAACACACCTTAAAGGTTTTTCTTTCGTAAGTTATTTTTTCTTTATTTTTTGCTTTTTTTGTGTTCGTCTTAGTACTTGAGAAGTTTTTTCAAATAACGTTTTCCTGCTGGCACAATTTTGTTTTAAAACTCGCAATCCATTTTGAATTAATTAAAGGAATTTAATATGATAACAGAAAAAAACCAGTTTTGAAGTTGAAAACTCCAATAATTTTAAACTTTTTAGGTTTTTTTGTTACTTATGAAAGAATTAGTTACATAAACGGGCCTAATGATACTCGCAAACAGACCGTGTTGCCAATTTAGTCATTTAAAGGACAGATTTATAGATACTATTGCCATTTGTTCTGTTTCTTCCATCATTTCACAAAAAAATTATTTAAGTTCGGCCCCAAATATGTTATTTATTTTTTTAGAGTTTGTTATTGAAAAAGAAAACGTCACACACATGTACATAAGCAATTGCTGCGATAAAGATTGCGTACTGAAAACGCAAATGCAACTTTAAAGAAGATGAAAAATGAAGCGACAAAAATCACACGGCGGGTACAAGGCGGTAAGTTACAACCTAATAATTATATCAGGTCTTATATTCACGTTTAGCCTAATTGGAGGAGAGTAAAGGTGGTGTTCAAAACTAAAATCGGCAGGAGCAGTCATAAGATTGCAGGGGAATTCCGTCCAATCAGATTATAATCTTTTGGTTAAAACTCTGGAAAGACTTCTGGATTTACATATAAGGTACCGACTGGAGGGTACATCACGACTCTTATGCAGTTAACATGCCTACCTTTTGGGTCGGCCTACAGAGACGGTGCTACACGAAGTAGTAAGGGCTATAGAGTGATCACTAAAATATAAGCAATTCACTTAGGCCCTGGACATTGAGGGCGCCTTTGACAACGTCACGATCACTGCGATCGAACAAGCTCTAACTGATCTGGATGTTTAGGAGTACATCATTAGATAGTTAGTGAGCAAGTTAAAGACAAGAACCGTTATATCATGTCTTGGTTACCGCGTGAGGTCAAAGAATGTTAGAAGGAGTACACCCCAAAGTAAGGTGATCTCTCCTCTTCTCTGGCTCATTGTTGTTAACTCGATTCTTACTGGCCCTGATAATAGGGGCATCATGACAGTTGCGTACGTGGTTGATGTGGTGTAATTAGTATCGGCTGCGTTTCTGGATGTGATTAGTGACATTATGTCCAGTGCTTTGGAGGTGTTGAGCAATTGGGCCGCAGAGTGAGGGCTGGGAGTGAACCCGAACAAAACGGAACTGCTACTGTTCACGACGAAAATTCCGCCTTTCAGGCTACCATGGCTAGGGTTTAAGAGCTTCGCCTCTCGCATCACACGAAATATCTGGGAATTATTCAAGACTCTCAACATAGGGTCAGGAAGGCTACGGTGGCTTACTATGCCTGCCGTACAATGTTTGGTGCAGAGTAGAAAGGTCAGCCTGTATTGGAATAACAGGCGCTCTACGCACTAATCCTTCAGAGGCACTGAATACTATAGTCCACCTTATTTTAATATAATTACATCTAATGTCCATATCCGTCAACAGCAGACAGATGCACATTTTTTATAATTGGTCAGTAGGGATTTATTCAGTAGACCTTAAATAAATTAATAAATAAACAAGTAAGAGTGCTATATTCGGCTGTGCCGAATCTTGTATACCCTTCACCATGGTGTAATAAGAACAAAAAATTATGTGCACACCATTCTTAAGATATATATAATTATATTTTTTGCCACGCCCACTTATCCAAACCGTCCACATTACGTCGGATAATGTGTTTTAATAACCATTTTTTTGGAAAATATGTTCTACTAAAAATTGCCGATGTTTTGATATATAAGTCGTTTCCATAGGTCATATGAAAGCCCTAAAATGTAGGATTGTATAAAAATTTTGATATTTTTTAGCCCATTTTTGGAGTATTTTACCCATTCTCTAACCGATTTGATTGTTTTATATACCGGCGTGTTAAGGAATAATTTTACCATTTACTTAAGTTATATATATATTTATATACACTTGTATATATTTTAACAAACTTAATTATAAAAAAAGAGTAATTTTTGGGAATTCAGTATTTTGGTTATAACTCAGCCATTTTTTAACCAATTTGACAGATTTATATACCGACGTGTTGAAAAAGAAATTTACCATTTACTTGAGTTGTAAAGCTTGGAGTCGGGGAGATCTATGGTTCCCGAAAGTGGGTATTTAAAAAATTTAATTTTGGTCATAACTTTTTTTGTATCTGAACCGATTTTTCCGAGTTCGATATGTTCTACTAAAAATTTCCGATATTTTGGTATATAAGTCATATCCATAGGGCATATGGCAGCCCTAAAATTTAGGTTTTTATACAATTTTTAATTTTTTTTGTACGGGAGGTACCACGCCCACTTCTCTAATCTCGCCCACATTTTGTAGGATGGTGTGAATTGGCAACCTTAATGTGTGTACCTAATTTGGAAACTTTGGCTTTTGCTGTTCCCCAGATACAGCAAAAAGTAATAAAAATACAACAACCACAAGGGATTTTTGGGAAAAATTAGAGGTAGTCGTGGTTTTTTGCTTATATATCAGCCATTTGTGGACCGATCTGGCTGAATTTCAATTATAATAAGAATACCTGACATGAAGATACCCTAACAAAGTCCCCATCATATCTGGGGGCTTCGGAAAACCAATTTCAACAGACAGACGGACAACCGGCTTTGAACTTCGCTTTTCATAAGAACCCAGAATATATACATATACTTTATAGGGTGACGGATCAATATTGGAGAAATTACAAACGGAATGACAAAGTTATATATACCCTTTCTACCTTTGGTGAAGGGTCCAGCTGAATAAATGGCACGCTGAAATTACATTGGTAACCAATTTGTATTGCAATATCATCATCATCATTCATCATCTATATATGTATAAATCGGCAAAGGCAAAACAGTTTAGAACACTTTACTCCTCTGTATGTCAACCGATTAAAAAATCACACACCATTTCAAAGATATTTACTTACAGAAGTACACAATATATACATATTTTATTAAAATATTCGGAGTAATAAGAGTTTAAATTAGCTACTAACACATATCGACCCCTTTGCGCGAAATTATCGTATATGCCAATTTTTTTGAAATTGAGTTTTTGATGAAATCTTGTTCTACATTCAAAGAGACGTCACCTGAAAAAATATTGTAGGCGAATTCCACTTCGTTGCGGCAAAAATTTAATGTATATTTTTATTTTGATATTGCAAGCGAAAGCAGAGAAAAGTAGAAAAATGGCTGTCCTGTAAAATTTAGTTTTTGTAACATACGATAATTTCGCGCAAAGTGGTCGATATGTAAATACAAAATTTGTTTTTTTAAATTATCAAATAATAAATAAAAATAGGGGGCTCGGGAAATTAAATTTCTTTATTTTAGTTTTCCGTGCTGCATGTGATCATTTTTAAATTTTCTACAATATTTAACTTATAAACATAATCAGCCCAATTATGAATACGAATTCCCCGGGAGTTTTTTCCATTTTCCCAATTTAACAATTGAATTTACATTTGAAAAATGAGAGAAAACTCCCGGGGAATTTTTATTCATAATTGGGCTGAATATTATAGGTGCAGGCTCCTGAGTGAATGAAAACCTAAAAGATGAAAAATGTTGGTACGTTTTGTTTTTCATTTGGTACTTTTTGAATTTTTGTTAATATTTGACCTATAAAGATAACATTATACATTAAACTGGGTGAATAAGAACATGTAAGGGGAGCTTTTTGGTACTTTTTCGTTCAGCATCTGGTACTTTGATTAATTTTCGTTAATATTAGACATAGCAGGAGGGGGTTACCAGGGGGACACCACAAGGGAGGTTCTATCGTCTCTACAGTGGTTGCTTGCGGTCGACGGGATTCTCAGGTCATTTGATTCATTGGATAGGAAAGTTGTTGCCTATGCAGGGAAAATTTCTGACCACGATCGGGGAAATTATGCAGGTGATGCTGGCCGAACTCTCGGCATGGGCAAAGAATACACCACCAGTGGAGTTCTCAGGTAGGGAAATTTGGCGTAGATTCAATGGACTGTTTGGGGTGTGGGCAGAATTTACGGATGGATCCAAGATGGAAACCGGCACTGGCGCCGGTGTATATATTGCGGACACCAAAGTGAAAAGGTCATTCAGACTCCCTGATTAGTGCAGTGTCTTCCAGGCTGAGATCCTAGCAATCTGGAAGGCGACGGAAGTGATACTGGATCACATCGTGGGTAGATCTGTGGTGAAAGTTTACGTCAAAATTCAGGCGGCGCTTGGGACATTGACAAATTACACGTTGCAAGCGTGCCTGTTCGCTCGGTGTAAGAATGCTCTTAGGGAACTCATGGAGTCATTCAATGCAAGGCTGTGTTGGGTACCTGGATACTGCATGGTTGATGGAAATGAGGAGGCGGACGAACTCGCGAGAGGGGGCTTGAATCTGGACTAAGTGGTAAGAGACACGGGGGTTAAGCCCCCCCTATGTTACTACTATGGAGTGATACGGGAGAAATTCCATGAGGACGTTAACCGATCCTGGCGGAACAGAACGGATTGCAGCGTGTCTAGGGCACATTGGCCCAGATTGGACGCGGGAGCAACTAGGGTTCTACTGGGAATGGACAGGGGTGGCCTTAGAACGCTTATAGGGTTCTTGACGGGTCATTGTCCTGTTAGGGACTTCTGCAGGTTGTGCGATGATTCTGAAGAGCTGGAGACGATCGAGCATGTATTGCGCCATTGTCGTAGGATGCAGGGTCTCAGACAGAAGTGGCTAGGAGAAAGATTTCACGACGAACTGGGGTGCATCGCTGGATGTAATCCGGCTGATCTATTGGGGTTTGTCAGGGAAATAGTGCGGTTGTTTCTGTTAAGGGGACTGAAGATAGGGTTATAGTTCTACGTGGTACCTACTTACATTCTAAATATCATAACTTTCTTTCTTCTTTCCACCTCATACTTCTTTACTTTACTTTTCTCTTTCTATCATTGAAGGGATTCACAATGGACCGCATTGGTCTCGGAGTGGAAGTGTGCCTTTGGGCACATAACCCTTCTTAACCTAAACTAAACTCGATTAACTTCATGCAGCAAATCTAAAATGTACTCAAGAAATGGTTGATTAAGCTATAAAAAATAACGAACCATAAATGAGAGTATTAAAAATTAAATGTTAAATACCGCCATTAATTCGGTAGAGCGGCAATGACATGTGTCATTTGTGTCAATTGCCTTCCGTAAACTCATGAACATCATCACCATGATCATCATTATTTGTATTATCACTGTCACTTCATTTGATCTACATTAACTAACGGTTGTCGGTAAAAACTCATATAACAATGATTATGAAAACTGTTTTCTTATTTTATTCATTATCTCAATGTTCTTGAAAAACAACAATTCTTACATTTGTACTTCATTTAATACAACACAAAAAGTCAACAATAAAAAATGTTGTTTGTTTTTGTTGCCACTTTAACTATTTCGACGACATCTTTGTATTTTCTTCTTCTTTAAAATCTTCAACGCTGGCTGTCATCATCATTTTTATGTGATTCAAACTGGATTATTTTTATTTGTGCCCGAAACATTAAACGCACAATGAAAGATTTGAAAAATAAAAAATAAAACATTTTTAATAAAAGTGGTTTTAAGTTTTATTTTTTTTTTTTCTATTAATTGCACTGTACAACAAATTTGAACTTTTTTCAAAAAAAGCGGCGTATTGACAATGGATTTTGGTATAAGAGAGAGAAAAATATACGTGTGCCGCTTTTTTGAAAGATAACATCGGAGTTTTATATTAAGGGTATGGTTAAAGTTTCCCCCTTTTGTACTGTTCGTGCAGCATATCAGTTTATGAAACTATTTTTAGTTAAAATCTGAGGTTTAAATGGAATTTGACGTGAGAACACAGCAAATCCCAAAACTTGGACCTCGGATGTAAAGAACATTACCCAATAGGGTAAAACTTTAAGCCCATTTAAAATAAAATTCCGATGTGATCTTTCAAAAGGATAACAAACGTATATTTTTTATTTGGTCTCCTCTACCATAATCCATTGTCAGAACCCTGTTATATTTTTCTGTGTTGTACAGTGTTATACGCATACACTTAAGTTGAGTTTTATTTTAAATACTTTTTTTTTAATTTATGACAACTTAACCCGTAAGATGTGATTAAGTTAAATGTTTTTTTAATCTTAATATTAATATTATTGTAGAAATGTCATAAACTTAATGACTAAAATTTATCACAATCAAAATGAGATCAAGCCGATGTAGTTAAATAACTTGTTTGTTTTCACATAATTAATTGTTGTAACTGATTTTTGTTAAAATTCATATAATTCATAGTTTGTAATAATAAGTTTTTTAAATCGACACCACAAAAATCACAACTGAAATTTGGTTGTTACAACTAATTTTTCGATTTTTGTGTTTAATATTTAAATAGAAAAATACATGAGTTGCAATTATAAGTGGTTGAAAATTTAATAATTTGCTTGTGAAAAAATTTATTTTGTACAAACAACTACAATATTTAAGCTGTTTTGTAGTGATAAATTAGCCCATACACGTTTCAATCCAATTTCAGCTGCGTCAGTTGTTTTCCAAATTAAGGCGGGTATGGCTCTGTCATTTGATTAGTTTGGCAGTTGTTAATGCCAAAATGCTCTATTGTAACTTTTGCATTAATAACTGAGATGAGTAAAGTTTTCCCTCCTGAAGCTGAAACTGTTATTTAAACAGTCCTTCTCATCCCGTATTAGGCCTAAATCCTAATGTCAAACAGCTGAAATGCCAAAAGATTTTGTTTCCGGTTTAACGATACACTTTTGATCAGCTGTCATAATTATTGTTTGTAGTTTTCTCTTGCAAAAAAATTCAACTATTTAAAAACTTGTCTTTTAATTCATTGAATATTTAAATTAATTTAAAATCTTTCAATTCAGTTTATGTAGTGTGTAGCCAAGAATCAATTCCATTAAAAGGACTCAATTGACAACCAAATGGAAACGTGTATGGAGAGCATAAGAGCTAAAAACATGAATTGTTAACGTGTACTGCTGCATGAAAATCAGAGGAAAAATCAATTAGATTATTTGGCTCACATCTTATGTAAAGTTGCTTATCGCCAGCACACATTTGTATTTCGCAAAACTTTAATTGGGATGGTAGGTCATTCGAATATATCGAATTAAAAATAGGTATGCCAGTTGCATACTCCTCCTTAGTATGCTGGTGTTTGATACATCTTTGACGCCGTAAGTCGCTTGGAATCTACCACTAAATAGGAGGACATACATTTTACTGTAGTTTCTAAAAACTTACACAAACATTTTAGCTTAAGACAAAGTTGAGTGATCAACTGAATCGAAAGCTTTGAAGCAGTGTTCGAAAATAAACATTAAATATCGCTCCTTAGTGTTCGCTCTAATTTAAAGGCCATAAGTCTTTTGTCGACGTCCCTGCTGGTCACATTAAGGGAACGTTGCAAACCAGGTCCAAACGTGAATTCCCTCACACATGATCATCCGTTGCTGTATTAAGACAGTCACGTAGCAGGGCGAGTAGGCTACTTCTGATTGAGAATGGGGAACTAAGGCTATTCGTTGGCCTATTTACAGGGCACTGTGATTTCAGATACCATCAGATTATAATGGGTAATAGGTACCAAGATATGCAGATTCTGTGAGGTGGATGGCAAAACGTCGGAACATCTCCGCTACTGCTGTCCCGCCTTGGGGACTTCCAGGAAGAGATTTTTTGGGGGGCTAAGGTATGCCCCGGTAGGTTAGATGGAAGCGAGCTACTCCAACAGCGCCGAGGTTGCGGGTTCAATTCCCGCCAGAGACTCTGGTTTCTTTCCTGCAGACAAGCATAAAGCTTAGCGGGATTAGCTTAGGAAAAATTAAAAAAAAAAAAACATACATATATGAAGAAAACACAAACCCTAATATTCTTTGTATAGTAAATCATTAAAAAAATGGCGTTTCCCTGTTTGTCAGGTTCAAGCACAAAAATAGTACATTTCTTATCACACTCAACAAAAAGATCAGAACATTACATTCCGTTCAGTTTAAAAAGCCGCAAATTTCATCGTGTACGGTTCAACTCATTAGTATTCGTTCGTTTTAGTTATGTTTAGCGCCCTTTTGGCTGGTATAATTTTTTACAAAAACAAAATACAAATACGAAAAAAAACCTAGCAGAAAAATTTTAAACAAACATTAATTTCTTCATCAATGTAAAAAAGTAACATTATAGAACATTAAATGTAATGTTCTGTTTTTAAGGAAGAACACAACAATATTTAATGTTCAGCTCTTTCTTAAAAATAGTAACGAACGGCATTAAGGGTTGTGTTCGACTACACAATCACTAAAAACTATGTATCGTTCTTGGGTGTGTGAGCCGAACGCTATATATTGTTCTGTTTATTTTCGAAAACTATGTTCACACTTGGGGTTTTAAACGCGTTTAAGTAAAATGTTGATTAAGTTAATCAAATCCATTCACATTACATTTGAGATGATTTAGATGACAGATGATTAAGAAAAGAAAAAAACACAACATACAAATTTATATTTCTTTAAAGTATTAAAAATGAATATAAATACTTTTATAAAGTTATCACAAGATTTTTTTATCATTTTAATGATGAAATTGTGAAAATTTATGAATTATTTAAGGAAATAAATAAAAAAATTAAGCAGAAATCGTGGCCGGTTGTACACGTTCATGTTGGCCGATTCTACATTTGAGGTATGTTCAGTGGATTCTATGTGATTAATGAAGTGATTTAGTTGTAATCATGTCAATTTGAAGTGTTTAACAAATCACTTCAATGTGTGGGTAATCATCTCGATTTTAAAGTGATTAGAGCTTAATCACGTCCGAGCTGCTTAAACGCGTTTAAGAAGCCAAATGTGAACATACTATAACACAGGAAATGAAATCATTTTGTCATCTGTATGTTTTCTTAGTTCTTCCTTCAGAGACAAGGTAACACTTGATGCTTTAAAGGTAAAAATGGTTTTAACAATAAAAATCCGAAAACAATCAGGCTTAAACTTTGATTGTGCATTTGTTTTTCATATAAAAAGTATTAACATTTCGTTAAATCAAATACATACTTTCGTATAACGAGTTGCAAATTATTATTTGATATCGTTACTTTAATTAAGAAAATGCTGTTCCTACATATCTGACCGTTCTAAAAGTATGTATTAGCTTTTTTATATATTCTTTTTTTTATAAAGCTTTATGTCTTAAACTCAAACATTTTTTTATTTTACGCCTTTTCTAAATTATACTAACGATATGTATGTTTAATTTGTATTTTTTTTTAAATAGATGAAACATTTTAGAGATTGGTGTTTGTGTATTTTGCACAAAAAAACGTCGTGTTCGTCGATGAAATGTTCGCTTTATCAACAAAACTAAATTTTTAAGAGCTTTGGTAAGGCAAACGGAACCGCTGATCCGCCACGTATCTATACGTAAGAGTAACGAGGCCTTAAAATTGTTTTACTCCACACGTGCATTGTTATGTGTGCCTGCGCTGATCGAAAAAAGGTATTTTTTTAAATTTTATTGGATATTTATAAAAAATTTAGAACTAGTAAAAAATTAATTATGTAATTGGAATTTTTCAGTAGATCTCAATCCCACACTGCTTGTGAGAACTAGAAACAATAAGAACTAGAAGCAATAATAATAATAATTACATAATTATTACCTTTTGGAAGTTGACAAGAAATTGACAGAATATAAGTATTTATTACACCCCAGCAAAAACTTAAATTAACTACTTATAGATTGGTATTTAAACTCATTATTTGAACACGGTTTAGTAAAATTTTTAATTTTAAAATGCATACCAAAATCAATTAAGTATTTAAATTTAACATATTCAAATCTATTAAAAATTGTACTTCATTTATAACAAATAAAAAAAAAATTTAATTGGAAGACCAAATGTTAAAAATCAATTTGTAATAGATTGGAATGAATAAAACCTTAGATGTATGTTATTATGAACCCATTAAACATTTCATTAATCAACTCAGAAGCAAGTACTTACGCCATTACTTAACTAATTCTATCTAATGCAGATGGTATAAAGTAGTCATTAAAAAGTTAGTTCTTCAGTAATTCCAAGTCATTACCAAGTTTTTGCTGAGTACATGTTCACGAAAATTTTTCGATCCCTGCGATACAAAATCAAGACTTTATAAAGAAATTTAAAAGCCAAGAACACTTTTATGTTATTGATTTTGTGAAGTTTGTTTCTTCTCTTGTTAAATTAAATAAAAATGTAGTTACATCCATTTGCATTTAAGCTGACGATATGTATATAGGTTAACGACACAATAATAATAATTAATTATTAATTTCGTCATAGTACTTTTCCTCCTGTTTTTGAACCGAAGAATTTTCTTAAAACTTTACAGCTGTCAAATCAAAACCCAACTTAACTCAAAATAACTTTAACAAATTAATTTATTTTAAGTTTGCCTTAAGGCCTTTAACAATTAATGCCAATAAAATTTTTGTTTGAAGTGTAAAAATCAACAAAAAAGATTAATGATAAAATAAAAACCATCTTTAATCATTTCGCCAAAATCTAGACATAAATACAAAATTAAATTACAATAAATTGGTTTTACAATTTTCGTAATTCAAGCCATTGAATTTTTAATTAACAAAAAAAAAAAAAAAACACGAAGAACAAAAAACATCAAAGTGGCAATAATTTATAGTTTCGTAGTATTTCCCAAGAGATGTTCTATAAAATACGATTTGAAGGTAAATATTTTGGGTTTTAAGGGTTTTGACCCCACTAAAAATATATTAAGAACAACATTTTATGAACCACAAAACGCAAAAATGGCGTAAAAAATCAAGAGTAAACTTCTGTACGAGAAAACAACATAAATTAAATTATTTTTGGTCTTTTATGTGAGTTTGGTTTGTTACCTATTTTTTTAATTGATTCTTAAACATTTTTTTTATATTTCTGCAAAACTTTTGAAGCACTCCTTGAACTTTTCAGATTTTCTTTTGACTGAAAATACATTGAATTACCTTAGAAAAAGTGAAACACTTTAAACAGTCACAATCACATTTGAATAGTTCAAAATGTTTCAATAAAAATAAATTACACAAATACACAAATATTTTTAGTTTGCGTTCAAACACAAGAATGAATTAATGGCCAATTTCACCAAGTTCAGTTAAAATCAACTATTACTTTAACTGCAAGTTAACAATAAGATTTTGACAGTTATAACCACCCTGCAAATAATAGGACTAGTCCAAACATGTGTAAAGTGTAGCCACAAAGGACTAGTAATCCAAACGTATGGAAAAACATGGTCTATTTAGAATTACGATGTCCTAGGGAAGGACCATATAACCCAGCCTTGGACTACAAAGGAGTAGTTTTAAAACGATGTACTCCATTGTATACACAAGAGGATTAGTTTTAACTTCGTACAAAAACGAAAACATGTCGTTAAAAAAAAAGACATGTCGTCTCACTACAAAATCTTTTTAACAATGACATGGTCCATGCTTGCATTACATCGGACCAGTCCATGGAGTAGTCCATCTAATCAAAATGGATCAGGTGGTCCAATAATATTTGCAGGGTATTATTGGACCAGCTGATCCAATTTCATGAAATGTCCTGGAATTATATGTCCCACTAGATTTTTAAAACCTCATAAATTGGGTCTATATATCCCATCGGAAGTTTTTCTATGACAATAATATTTTCTGTGAGATTATATTCTGTTTCAGAGGCCCTTAAATCGCCAAGAGCAGAGTCACTGAAGTCAATTGTCGCAGAGATTTCTTCTTCCTTCAGTCTTCCACCAGATTTGTTTTATTCACTCTGCAAACTTATAAATCGGTTTACATGTGCATACCAATGGGATAATATTTATGTGGGTCAAACAAAACCAATGCGATCTATTATCCCAAATGTAAAAAAATAATGTATTTCGAGCATATTGTTGCTTACTCGTGGTATCATAACATAACACACTTTTATTATTTGCACAAAATGACATAAAAAGGAAAAACACTTTTTCAAAGGTTGACGCCAAATAATTGTAATAAAAATAACATACTTAATAAACACCCACAAAACAGTTAATGGGACATAATTTTATTTAAATACATCGTGCATGGTATTTTTGACGATTTTTTTAAATTTCGGCTGTAATGCATGATCCCAATGGTAGTGAAAGTGTTAAGGCTGGGTTTTTGAGATCTCAGTTAAACAAGTTTTAGTTAATCTAAACACAGATTTGTGCCGCCATTATCAAGCTTGTATACAAAATTTGAGGGAGCAGCTTAGTTTTGCTTAAAATGTAAGAATTTAATGAAATTATAAGAAAAATAACATTTCGATCTTCAGACTATGTTAAGCTTAGTTTAAACTTAATTTTCATCTCAAAAACTCGACCTAAGTCATACCCGTCTGTTGAAATCACGCCCACCTCCTAAAGACTCAACAGAAAAGAACAATTTAAGTTTCGAATACTTTCTTGTTCTCCTAAGCAGTTTGAGATTAAAATCTAGGACATTTGGTTCAGTCGAGAAAGAGTTATGGACCCAAGTGTGGAACAATGCTCCTAATGAATTAATATCTCTTTTCTGTTTACATTTAGAACCAACATCACAAAAGTTGAGAAGGTATTATGCGTTTGTGCTAATGCCTGTAACGCCTCAGATTGGCCCTAGACCCACCTTTGAACAACCGATCGACTCAAAATCACTTTTAGAATCGATCTAACGATGTCCGCCCGCCCGGCTGGCTTGCTGGCCGTTTATGTAAACCTTGTGCGCAAAGTACAGATCGCAATTTTGGAGCTAATTTGATCGGATTTGTTATATAAGTTCTAAAATGTTATAAAAGTGACAAGGACTAAGCGTCTTAAAGATGGTGAAAATCGGTTTTTAATTTCACATAGCCCTAGAAGCATCTTTACGAAATTGAGTCTTGAGAAAAAATTTCGTGTAGATAAAAATATCGAAATAATAAAAAAAAAATTGGTGGGTCCATGAGTCCCAAAAACGGTAGACTCTCCAAAATTTGTCTTTATATTCTGTGATATGGTATTATATGGTCGGGCTTGACCGACTATATTTTCTTACTTGCGTAGTGTACTTCAATTTACAAAATGTTTGTTTGCAAAATGAGAAAGAAGTCTAAGCAAATAGTTAATTGGCAGGTAGTTTTATTTATTTTATTTTAATTATAATAAATACGAAAGATTAATTAATCGATACAATATGTTAATTTTGTTTTTGTAAATTTTTTAGATCTTTGTTTATTTTTGTGCAAATGAAATAATTTTTCAGTTTTAGCAAATCAATTAATTTTATTGCCCTGTTCAGGCCCCTAAAAATATTCTCACAATCTTTCAAATGATTTTGTTTATTTAATTTTTTTTTTTTTTTTTCAATAAATTAGTTTTAATTTTATTTAAAAATTGACTTTGAATGGCTTAATTTCACTACTTTGAAGTGTATTGAAAACTTGTTTTGACCATTTTTATTTGATTCAATCATTTATTTATTCTTTGGCGGTATTTAAAATTTATTGAATGTGTGAAAAATGGTAAATACGATCTAAAATTCGATTTTTTTTAATAACAGCCAAATAAAGAACTATTCAGTCATATCAAACGTAATAAAACCCTAAAGTTTCGAACAGAAATTGCAAATAACAATTATTTTTAAATTTGTAAAAGAATAAAAATCCTACAGTCACTTGTCCTGGCACTAAGTCCTGTATACAATTTGAATCGTGACGAACTAGACTTTCACAAAACTAATTTTTTGTAAAGTTACGTTTTACTCTTTTACAAATTCCTATCAGTTAAGTAAATGAACTGACCACAGCCGCGAATAACGTTGTAAAAACCACTGTTTTTTTGCAGATAACCGTTAACATTACTCTCTTACAATGTTTAAGCCCAAAAAAATTGGAGCTTCCAACGAAGCAGGTTTGTAAGGAAGAAACATTAACGTTTCGCTTACCATTGCGCTGACGGAAGACATGAATTTTATATGGCGAGTTCCCACTTTGAAGCAATACATTTTTGATACACAAAGCGCATTATTCAGCGCATATAAAACTTGTTGTATGTAACGATCGGCCCTGCACACTGAATGTTTTGATACAGTTAATTTTTAGTATTCTCCCTTACAAACCTGCTTCGTAGTAAGGGAATGCCGTAGCACTTGAAATTTTATTTTTTTTTTATAAAAGTTGTTGAGAGTTCTTTCACTTACTGTACTGCATTTCTGTATGTCTTATTGCGTAGCGCATAATTGAGCGCTTATTTTTTAAATGTACCATGAGTGCTTCGCAAAATGATAAAAATTTTTATTGGGAAGCTCAAATCACCCAAACATATTCTGAGAAATAATACTGGAACAAAATTTTAAGAAAAATATACAAATTGAAAATGCTTATCTATTTAGTTCTTTTCAATTAAAAATCGGATAAAGAAATTTTGTTATTTAACTCATTTTTGGATCTGACCATCACATAAATTTGATTTTAAATCAAATTTAATTGAAATAAGCAAAAAGTTAAAAAAAAACTGATTTACAATACATAACTTTTCATTCAAAACAATGTGCTTAGAAATCGTCCCCAAGTGTGAGCGCAAGCATCATCTCAATTTTTAAAAATTCAGCTGCCCATTTTTGTCCCTAATAAAGCCTGGTACTCTGTTTAACATTTCACGTGAAATGCTGTCAAAATGCATATGAAAAAAACTTGTGCGGAATGTCTTTGAAATAATGTTGAAAGAGTTGTACTCTGTTCATTTTGTGAAAAAGTTTCGAAATGTTTCTGGCAACATTTTTTACAACTTCAAAATAATATAAGCTGCCTTTATTTCACGTGGAATTTTAAGCAAAAGCAATAAAGTATGAACTTAATATTAAAAAAGAATAAAAAATTAAAATAACACAATCGCTAACAGTTCTTTATCCATATTTACTTTTTTTTATTAAATTTTTTATTAAAAAAAATAATTTTAGTCAATACATGTGGCGTTTGTTTACATACACGAAACAATGTAGCATACTGTGAAGGAATAAAAACGTCAAATTGTACAAACTCGTAAGATTGGTAACATTGATAAATGCCAAAATTTTCGTGTGGAATAATCAATGTTGCTCAACATTTTTCACAAATTTGAACAGAGTACTAGGCTTTAAGCCCTAATGACACCTACTTTTTTTCAACTTTTTAAGATTTTGAAGAACAGAGCAAATATACTGTAGTATAAAATGTTATCAATAGCAAAGAGATCAACTATATACATAAAAATCCAAAAATGTCAACATGTTTATACATGTTATCGATAAAAACGTGCAATCTGTCAAAAAAATAAAAAAAAAATTGTGTCTTAAAATTGACATTTCAAGCTTAAAATTACCCTGTGGTGCCAATATATTACTTTTATACTCGAATGTAGCTATTTGAGTTAATTTTTAAGCTTGACAAATAGGCAACATTGAAAAAAACAATAATAGTAAACAAACCTACAAAAATCATAAATAACTAGCTGACCTGGTCCACGTTGCTGGCCCTAAGCAAACATTAGTATTGTATTACCACACGGTTTAAATTGAGCATTTAACGACATTTACGGCCTTTAAATAAAAATCCATGGAATACCTATCATAAAGTTTTTTTTACAAAATAACTTACATATGGTGTAGATATGGGCTCAATCAAAAAAGAAACGCATGTATTTAGGGCAAATTTAAAATTATAGTTATTTATTACTTCATCTTAAGACCAGCGCATAGACAATGTTTTTTGTTTTTTTTTTATTTGGTGTAAAGAGCCGTTTTCTGATTTTAGGTAAATCGAAAAAAGCGGGCGGGCAAAATTGTCTTCCCGTAAAAACCTATGTTGGACCATGGCGATCATTTTAATGAAAAAATCGTCCAAATCGGTCAAACCGTTCTCAAATTATGCGCTTAATAGAAAAAGTGGGCGTAAAAGTAGGCGTGGTAATTTTATCTTTCGATGAAAACGTTAAATGGATTAATACGAACAGTTAAAAGAAAAATTAGTCATATCGATGGAGCAGTTTTTTGATTTAAGGTAAATCGAAAAAAGTGGGCGTAAAAGTGGGCGGGGCAAAATTTTCTTTCCGTAAAAACCTAAGTTGGACCATGGCGATAATTTTAAAGAAAAAATCGTCCAAATTATATAGATGTCATTGGTGGTGCAATATGAAAATTGGATTTTGCCACGCCCCTCCGCCCGCAGACCGAAAATCAAAAATCAGACTTCACAGTGTCACACGCCTGAATATTCTGAAGATTCCCTGAAAATTTCATCAAAATCGGCCCAGCGGTTTTGGAGTCCATACGTTACATACATACATACACACATACACACATCCATTTTATATAGATAGATAACTGGAGAATGGCTAGACCGATTTTGGATTTCAAAATCAACTAACCATCATCACTCCTCCCTGTACCTTCCCTAAAAATGTTATGGCAATCGGTCGAGCCGTTCTCGAGTTATGGAGTGACAATCAAAATGTACACTTCTTTTTATATATATAGATTAACAATATACATATAAAATTAACAAAAATATTTGTTAATGTTTTTTGTATTTGTCTCTCTCTAACCATGCATTTCACTCTTTCAATCTCAGATTAAAAAACACGAAAAAAAGCAATTCCGGTATAAAACACTAAAAGAAGTTAGGAAAAATTTCCTTCACAAGCATTTTTTATTCTATTTTTTTTTGCTTGTTTGCAATTCGTTGTGTTGTAAAAAATCACACAAAAGACAAACTTAAGCTTAAAAATATGTACTTTATAATAAAATAACATAGAAATTATTGAACTTAGTAGCAGCGTTTTAAAAACTGCAGTCAAAGTAGAAAAACTGCCATTTCTTCCACTTCTTCATTTGCCATTCGCCAAAAAAAAACTGTTGCTTTTACTTCTGATTCATTTAGGGCCATTATTACAACTTGCCAATAGTTAAAAGTCGGATTTTGTTGGACCGATAAATAGCTTTGCATTATTACAACTTCCAATTTTTATTGCTGTTATTTTCAATAATAATAATATTTAATAGATGAAAACATAATAAATGAAGGTTTTATAATGCAAAGCTATTTATCGGTCCGACAAAATCCGACTTTTAACTATCCGCTCTTGGTATCCATAATATGTATGGAAGTTTATTAGAAAATAACCGAAAATTTTACGTTAAGAAAAAAAAAATCCACAGTCTTATATTTTCTCACGTTAAGCAAAGTAAATTTCGTTTCAGAAAAGTTGAGCTTATTTGGGTACTCTTTTCTTATTTGTAGTTCTGTTTTCTTGTTTTATCTCACTTAAAACTATACTAATGAATACGTTTATGATCACGTTAGTCAGATAGATTAAACAAAACAGTTAAATTAAATCAATTACCACCTCTTGAGTTGCCAACAGCAGAACTGGCTTGCAGAAGAGACATGACAGCAAAATTATTCAATTTGTCCAGAAACCAGACGCCTGCATGGATAGACGAAAATAAAGAAAAATAAAAAAGATCTAGAGATGAAGTTGACGAAACAAAGGCTAAGATTGTGTCTAAGACTGAGGGCAACCAATAACACTGTGCAAAAAAAAAACCAGCCTCAATACTTGCAACGCGAAATGAAACTAGACTATCGGTAGAGCAAAACTGCCAAAGGGCTTTAAAAAGTTAGTTCGGGTTCCCGAAATATCGGCCCCTTAAGTTTTTGGATTTTTTGAAAAGGCGTTTGGTTTAAGTCAAAAATAAAATACAAAATGTACTTCTGAGCTTAAATACTATTTCCGATGTCTTCAGAAGAATTGTATGGCGATTATTTTCTTAAAAAATTAAAGTAAAACCGCACTTTAGAGCATTAAAATGTTCCACCAATATTTTCTGCATCAAATTTCACTAGGGGTCTTCTAAGACCAAAAATCGTGCAATGTACATATGTGAAATGGATTTTCGAAAAATTCAAAAATTTTAAGGCCCGGAATTTCGAAAATCCGACGAATTTTTAGTATATTTTTTTGACTTGTACCAAACGCCTTTTCAAGAAATTCAAAAACTTTAGGGGCCGATATTTCAGGAACCCGAACTAACTTTTCAAAACCCTTTGGCAGATTTGCTCTACCAATTGTCTTATTTCATTCCGCGTTGCAAGTATTGAGGCTGGCGGCGATGACCCGAATTTTGTTGCACTGTGTTATCGGTACTTTTTCTACTACGTTAAAATTTATTTTAAAATTTATTACACTTTATTGTTAGTGTAGACAAAATATGTTTATGATGGCGAAATAAAAGAAATAATAATTTATGTAGGCACATAATAATAAATGAAAATAAATGTTAATAATAAAGCAAAACTAAAAATTAGATGCTCTTAAAAATACATGTATTTGACTTGAGGCGTAATCCACTCAATTGAACAAACAAATAAAATGAACGCAGTTTCAAAAACCCTGACTCCAGCCCCAATTGGCATCAGCAACAAACACATCAAGTTATTTAAATGACCCAACTTAAAAAAAAAAGCTTAAAATGCATAATCACACATAAATCGTATACAAATGTACTCGTATAATACGAGCATTCGGTTGACCGGGCCAATACAAGTCAAGCCAAGCCAAGTGGGGCCGAAACTATTGCGTTTGTTTTCCGTTTACAAGTAAGAGACTGAGTGTTTGTATGTGAGTGGATGACATTATGACACAAGCCCATCACAAATGGATTTTTCAAGCTTTATTACATGTATTTCAATGATGACAATCGTAATAATGACGTTGTTGAATAAGTCATTATTATATTTATGTACGTGCATTTATCGCTTTTTATGATTATACAATATGCGATGTAGTAGTGTGAGTTGGCTCGTCATAATGTTGTAAGTTGATTGTAATGTTTTTTAGTTCTTAAGGTAAGACACATTTTTTCTTTTCCCTCTGTTTTTATTTTCCCTATAATTGACAGCATTTAGTTCATAAATTCTAGCAAAAAGTGCAAAAAGATTCAGCTAAATATATGTACGGGTATGTATGTATATCGAGACATAGACATGAAGTTTAACCCATTTTTACCGGATTAATTATTTTCTGAGCCTTGCTTTTTTGTTTTTACTTTAGGTATTTGGTTGTTTTAAGTTGGCGTTACGTTGCAAAAAGACTGACTTTGATTCTGATCGGCACAAATCAAACAAATCTGACATAAATAGGCATTATTCCTAAAAAATTCTATTATTTACTACAAGCTAAAGGGCTCCATAAATATATTTGAAAATGAAACACACAACGAATTCAAACGTGTGGGAAAACGTTTCTGTACAACCACAATGACAAATATTATCCGTTACTGTGCGCCGCACAATTTGAATAGTGTTGTGGGTGTACATGAATTTAAAAAATACACTCCGACAGTACTTGCTTCTTTCAAAAACTTTTAATACAGTAACAAACATTTGCCATTTGCTCAAGTTACAAATCTAACAGTTTTTTGTTTTTGTTTCAAATATATTTTTTACTTGTAGAGTTGTAACTTGTAGTTTTCAGAAACAGGGCCGTAATATTAGAAAATTAGCTCGTGTGCAGTCTGCGAAAATTTCCCAGTTGGCCAGATTGTCGTTAAGGACATTGTCATCAATGATGTATTCATGCTTGTCTCCTATCGTCTAGGTTTTCTAGAAGATACTTTAGAGGAAACCGTCGTGAGCGACAGTAGGAGCGAGATTAGATTATAAGTTGTCTTGCATTAAAGTTTCTGCGGTAGTTGAATGCTTTTCAATCACTTTCTTGGATTTCTTCATATTTCACATTTTTTTAACTTTTGATTTCAATACCTACAAATTTTCGAACTAAAACCAATCGGTAAAACCAACAAATGCTAATGAAGGATGTCGCGGGCTGGAACATGGATTACATGAAATTTTTATTTCACTGTCAATTTGAGGATTGTTTATAAAAATCAAATTTATAAAATGTAACATAAATTAATATTGCAGCTATACTAAACAATTGTCTGGCGTTAAAAACGACAAAGTAGGCTACACTGTCGTCTAGTAATCTTTGATCAGATGAACGACAAGAAGAGCGACATTGTCGTTTTCAATTTGTTCTCGCTGTCCTCACATGTCGTGCAGGAACTAATATGGTCGAGCATCCGTCTTCGAGGATGCCATAAATACGTGGCCAACTGGGTTGTGATGTTTTCTTTTGTAGCGTACGCATACAAAAATACTTCGTACACACATATCCAAAACTCACATTAACAAAAAAAAAAAAGAATGTGTGAATTTTTTATTGCCACTTACATTGCTGCGTGAATTTTTCAAAACCTTGTTAATATTTGAGACTTTGACTTCCACTTTAGTAAAACATTTGGTTCTTGCTTCTACAAGTTTATATAGTACTTGTTTATGGCAGCGACACTACAGCATACAGTTTAATAATTTCGCAAAATTAAAATGTGGGGTTAAGTGACAATTTCAAACTTCTACTACATTCTTAAAAGACGAAAATATTTATTCGGGTATGACAACTTTATTTAAGCGTTTCTGTGCTCAATATTTAAGGGCATTTAAAAATGTATTTATTTATTTATTTAATAAGAGTTACAAATTATATTCTAACTTAATTAACTGAGCAATAGTAACTAGACCTTCAGCCCGCTGTAGTGAAACAGACCAGAGTCTCTGACAGGAATCGAACCCGCAACCATCGGACTGAAAGACTATCTCACTATAATTTTTACTGTCGGGGGCAATTTCTCGAAGGTGTTATTCAGGTGTTATTTAAAGTTCTTACTTCAGACACCCAAATAAAATCAAGATTCTATATCAGTGGTGACATTTATTTATTTTAAATATTGTTAATAAAAAATGCACAGTATTCTTAACCAAAGACGGTTTCTTTTTAAGAAAGGTCTTCAATCATTTAATATAAATTTTTTAAAGTTAGATAATGGATGACGCAAGATGGACTCTTAGATTTGGATAAAGATGTCTTTCATAGTGATTTAGAACCTGAGGTCTATTGAAAAAAATTATTCAAAGTAAAATCTGGCCTGGAGGATGAAATGTTTCCAATATTCCAACATATACAGCCCCATTATAAATAAAAATTCTCCGGGAGAAGGGAATGATCTCCCGGGAAATTTTTATTCATAATTGGGCTGATTATTAATTTTATTTTTATCTGGCAACTTTAAAATGCTTTAGTTTAAAGAATATTTAACGCCCTTAACAATTGTAAAACTGAATTACGAAAGCTACATAAAACCCTGCAGGCATTTTGTTTACTAAATAAGGTATAAAGGTATTTTAAGGACCATAAAACTGTAAATGGTGGTCAACACAAAAAAATTAATTTTAATCACAGATTAATACACGTCATTACCAATTTAAAATTATTTCAAACAAATAGGCACCGCACCTGTTCTTGACGAAATGCATTGCAGACGTTCAATTTTGTTCCTTTTTTTCTAGTATTTCTGGCTGCATGTCACGAATTAAATGAACAATGCTGAACTCCAAGTCATCAATTGTTGCTGGTTAATCACTAACCAGTGACTTCACAGCCCTACGGAAAAAATCAAGAGATTTCACCATGAATCAAAAAAACAAGATTGCGCACTCAGCCGTACAAAAAAAAATTTCTACTGCGCATCTACGTCATCATAGACTAAATATGAGTGTTTGTTGTAGAAAATGTAAGACACACACACAAATGAACACACACAAAGTTTATTGTTTCGTCACACACAAAAATAACGGACCTGCGCAATGCGCAATATTGTTTATTTGATTCATGAGGTTTCACATCACACGGCCATGAAGTCTAGTTGACAGTTTATTTTCTCTAAATCAACACATCCTCTTCAATTTTAAAAAATAAGTTGCGTCATTTAAATCATGAAGTCGCCTATTAGTTGCGAAAATCGATGGCTGATTTTCAAAATAAATTTTAATGATTTGGTGGCGTGTTGTTCAAGCATGAATTTATTCATGATGATGTGCCTGAGTAAAAAGTGAGAGCAGTATGACAGTTTGTTTGACAGCTAAGGAGTTTTATTTTATGTTTTATTTATAGTTTTTAAATCTTTAATTTTATTTTGTTAATTTATTTTAAGTTACAATAATTATCTTAACAGTTTGACTAATATAAATCTTCTTTCAATGGGTTTTTTTGTTTTGCTTCTTTGTAAATGTCTTTTATTAAATAAAACTTCAATTTTATATCAGGTGTAATTTCATTTAAATCGGGTAATTTTTCTTCATCTCAAGTGTCATCTTGAAATTTGTTGGTGGCAACACTGCTACCGGGGCACCCAGGCATTTAAAAATATTGTTAACCGATTTCAACAAACAAACGGGTGTATTATGCGAAATCGTCTTAAATTTCATTTCAATTCAAAATATAAGTATTCCGACAGTTTTTTTGATTTGTGTTCCAAAGGAAGTTGAGACGGCAAAATTACATTTCCAGATGAAAAAGCACGACAATTTAAATTCTTTGCCCAAAACCCCCATTAAAATAAAATTTGGTTCTTGAAATTAAAAAAAATTTTATAACTATTTTTATTCAAACGGATCTCATTTAAATAAATAAAATTCCTGAGATTTTCCGCAAATGAAAACACTTTTGAAAAAGTTCCAGGGAATGAAAAAATCCAGGAAATTGGAAACCCTATATGGATATAAAATAAAAAAAAAACAGGGATCTCATTTACATTCACATGAAAATGCCGCTGTCATGGAATGAGTGCTAACTCGTCAACAATTCTGTTAATGATAATCATAACGATCACAATGGTAATGATTGTCTTAATGATGGAGAGTGCCTCTCATTTGTCGTTGTCTTTTGAAGTAATTTTTTCAGTCTGTAAAATGTTCTTTTTTTTAGCGTCATTTATCTTTAAGTTAAAGTACCATTTTTGTGAAGTTTTATCCGGCATGTTTTTTTTAACATTTTGCGGTTGTTGTAAGATTCCAAATTGTTTAAAGTCTCGTTTATGTTTTATTGTTTTAATTTTTTTTTTTTTGTTAACAGAGTAATTTTTCTTACTTTTTCTTGCTTTCAGAAAAGAGTGTAACGAATTTGACTTGACTTTAAAAATGTGATATTAAGTACAACGAATAAACCGATAAATCAACAATACTTCTTCTCTGTAGTAAAAATTCTTTGCACATTGGGCTGTTAATCCGTTAAGTGAAAGCAGTGATTTTTAATAATAATATGTTGATATCCATGGATTAAATATTTATTAAAAAGTTTTGTAAAAACTAATTAAAGTTAATTGTAAGTAAAATTTAAAAATTACCAACCGTTTATTTTTCAATCTCTTGAAATTTTTAAATAACCTTAACAAATGTTCTTATTTGGAACTGTGCACATATTAACTTAACAAATGTTCTTATTTGGAACTGTGCACAATGTGCACTGCACATATTAACTTTTAATGGGAAATGTTTAAGAATTTAAAGGTAAAAGTACATAATAAGTTATTGGTTGAATCCGATAACCCCATTTACTTGCAACCCAAATCACACGACTAAAATATGTAAACTAAAGGAATGACAGTTTTTTGCAAATGAAACATCCTGAACGGGAATTGATTTATGTTGTTTGCTATGCGGGCTGTTATCCCGTTATTTAGGTGTATATCCAGTGTGACCAGATCCTAAAAAATTTTAGGGCCAAATTGGCTTTAAAAAAACTAACAAATGCTAAAAAATTGAATGGAGTGCTAAAACATAATGCTTATATTTAATTTTACTTCTTTTTAAGTAAATTGTTTCTTAAAATCGCTTATTTTGCCATTTCTGCTTATATTTTTATTTCCGTTGAATAGAGCAAATTTTCTTATCCCAGTATTCATAAATGATAATTAAATTTATTAAGAAAAATTTTCATAAAAAATTTGTTTTGTAAAACTTCATTAAATTTAAAGTTTTTTATGAATAAAACAACACAAATATTAGTTCGGTCTTTGCTTATGTTTTTATAATGGGTTTTCCGATTATTGCAATGGTTACACGTGAAAATTATAATGTACTGAAAATTGCATACATTATATTTTTAAAAACTGCGTAGACTCTATAATAAAAATGCTAGCAAATTGTGGAATGACGTCGAGATTTTTTAGGATATTTTTTGAAAATTTGAACTCTCCTTTTTTAAATGATATAACTTTTTTAAATGATATAAATTTAGAATTTTTCTAAGTTCTATGTTTTCCGTGTAATGGGTACCGAAATTTTTTTGTATACTTATCAATTTATTCAGCCTTCAATTTATTATGCCAGCCTTCGCAAAGATACCGATTTTAAAAGCTTTGTGCAAAATAAATATGTACCATTATAAGTAGGCTGTCTAAAGAGTTTGGTACTACATATGTATACACTCAACGGCTAAACCTGAAATATTTTCCAACTCATTACACTACATAAAAGCTATAACGATTTAAATATTTGTTCCACTGTGGCAATGCCCTAGCTTTTTACCTAAAACCCTAGTGAAAACCAAAGACTTACTAACAGACCAAATACCACAAATGTGTAAAAGGCGCAAACAATTTTAAGCAAAAAATTGTGCGTGGGATACACAACAAACGACCAAGATAATGACAGACATAATAACCAACAACTAGTTGGTATTGCACATACATACATACATATATATCTACAGACATACAATATTTTTTTTTTAAACAATATAAACATTTTTATGTTTATTCATATGAATGCCAAACAATGCATAGGCACATCTACTATCTGTGTATGGATGCATTAGGGCTATGCCATTTAAGAGAAATTAACAAATAAGATGTTGTAATTTTGTGTAACACAATTCTTACAAATTATTGATCTCCTGGGATTCTATAAAGAAGAAACATAGAACACTTAACAATTTTATTTGTATAACATTTTAGTTTTTCTAAAATCTTTGGATGAACTTTCCTGACGATCTGGCCTAAGCAACCAGTGAAATGCGCACAGGAATAGCTTATCCCTTCAACAATAAATTTCAGTTTCTCAAAAGTATGAAATGGGAATTTAGCACATTTGAAAGAAACCTTGTTAATGAATCCTTGTTAATTTTTTTTTTGAATCCCGAGAAAAACTTTTAAAAATAATTTAATGTTAAAGATTTTGAAAGTTTTTGGTAATTTTAAAATGTTCAATCCTAAAACTTTTCTAGAAAAAAATAATGACTTTATTTATATTTGCAATACAATTTTTTAACTGGCTAATGTTTTGTAAAGGCAGCCAGCAAAATCGCCCAAAGCAATGTGTGAAAAATCTTCCAAGCGACAAATCGACCAACGTAAACGAAAAAAGGTCAAAACAATGAATAATGGAAATTTAATCCAAAAATGGTGTAAAAAATCCAACAACTTTTTTTAATTCTTACAAAGCAGTTTTAAACATAGAAACTTATTGCGGTTTGGGCTCATATGCCCGAAACTAAAAATTCTGAATTCAAAAATCCCTAATCGCTGGATCAAGCTGCTCTGCATAGCTGGCATAGCCGCCCTTCGACCGGGCGCGAAGGATTTGTTGTGTATGGTATACCAAAGACTTCGCTAACCAAAGCTCCTCGTTTCTTAGCTTTAGTTAGTAAATCATGTGTTTATAATACCATACACTATAAATTCCTCGCGCCCGATCGTAGACCGGCTTTACAGAGAAGATTTACTCAGTGAAGTTGGTTTTTGATATGCCATAGATGACAAATTCTTCGCGTCCGGTCGAAGGCCGGTTATACAGAGAAACTTTAGTAACCAATTCGTGATTTTCGATTTCGGGATTTTAAGGAATAATAATTTGTCAATTACTAAAAACAAAAGTTATTTTTTTCTATCTCATTAAAGAGTTTTCAAATAAGAAAAACGATTAAAAATGTTTCTCAACTTTGTAGAAGGGAATTATTACACAAAAATTCTCATGCAATATCACCCAAATTTTTATGGAAGATTTTTGGGCGATGTTTCACACATTGCTTTGGGCGATTTTGCTTCGGGTCATTTTGTTGGCGGCCTTCAGTTCATTCATTCTGAGTCTAAATGCAAAAGTAGAAAGTAATTCTGCGCAGATTCTTTTTTTTGGGCAGGTACATAAACGCATCCACGCATTGAAGAGTTGATGTAGATCTCCAGATTAAGGTACTGTTCAGAGAGGTTATTAAAGAGCCGAGTTACTTAATATACTGTGGTTACCACCATTGAAAAAAATTTTAACGTCTGTTGGGTCAAAATTATTAAATTCATATTGAATGACAGAAAAAACACTTGAAAAGAAATTGAATTGAAAAAGTATATTTAATATCTATCGTTTCTACTTGGGAAAATTTGCCCGGGTACTCCTAGAAAAAATGTTATTGAAGCTCTAGTTAGTTGGTGTGAGTTTAAATAGTTTACAGATTTAATGGTTCTTTTTTTCACTTGCTAACATCAACCACAAAATATTTTCGCGGCACCCTAATGAGCATAATTTAACAAAAGTACATGATTTTCACATGAAGGGATGGCATGGCAAAATTTAACTTTAAACGCTGTATAAGAAACCATAACCACATCATGTTGTCCAATCCACCATAAAAGTCTGTTTAAGATTGCATCAACCTTTTACGAGTTTTGTTCAAAATGCTTATACACCCAAACACATAAAATACCTACACACATTCATATGCACATATACTTACATTAATATATGTAAGTTAACTTAGATGGGTGTTTGTACATATATTAATGCATGCTTATGTACAAACATAAGTACGTATTTGGATACAATATAACTTAAAGATTATTTCAGTGCTTTTATTTCACAAAATTCTCAGCTTTTAGAAATTCATTACAATACGTCCAACTGTTAAATAACATGACCTTAATGCAAGTTCAGTAGAATTTAGATACTCGCTATTTTTTTCGATGACTCCTTTTTCTATGAATTTATCCTACGTGGTAGAATATTTTCATGTTGCATTTATATTTGTAGCAAAATGTACGAACGTATATGAATATCCCAAAATATTTCTTTTTATTAAAAAAAAAGAAAAATCGTTATGTGATTTTTTTAAAGAGTTTCTCCTCATAAACTTTTCCAGTACTAAAGAATAGTTTTTGAACGAGAATTATTATTAGGTTAAAATGGAGAAAAAATGTTAACACATACAAACATCAATAAACTTCTAAAGATACTTAATTATAATTTTAAAACTCATAATATTTTTAATGGCACAAGTCAAATAAAATTAATTTTAGATTTATGAGATCGTTAAAGTTTTATTGCTTGCTATTTCTTCAAAATTAAAATATTTTTAGTATATTAGGGGCTTGTAAAAAAAATTATTCACCAAAATAAACAAGAAAATTAATAAAGTACAGTAAGCCAAGCCCGACAAGATACCCTACACGAGATTATTTTCTAGAGTGGACCATACTTGGCATCCATGGGCAATAATGGATCTACCAGAACCAAATTATTGACAATTCTGTACCAACCGCGCCATGATAAAGTAGATATTGCTCGTATAAGAGTTGATTTTAATTTTATTTAATACTTAAGGTACGGTCACATATGGCAAACATTTGTCAAAAAATATCAAATATTTGGTTGCCCTAATCTGACTACAAAATATTTTCGAGGGCCAAACAGAAAAACAGCTGATTTTCGGCAAACAAAATTATTTGTTAGCAAACAAAACTGCTCCAAATGTGACAATTTTACGTCAAATAGTTTCCTCGATTTTAGGCAAATAAATATTTGTTCTTACAAAAATTTTGTAAGACCAAACAGCGGCAAATAAAAAAGCTTTAAAATAAAAATTATTGAATAAAATTGAAAAAATTAACAAAATCAAATAATTTTTTAATTACGAAAAAACTTGTTTATGTAAAAAAATTTTCCTGTGTTCTCTTTTTAGCAAAGAGTTGCGCGTTAAGAAGGTTTCAAGATGTTACAAAATACATTTTGCTTAAGAAAATAGGTAATTTATAAAATATGGGTACATATAATATATAAGCTAATGTTACGAATAATGCATTGCAAGAATGGCTTATCTACATAAATATATAAATTTTCGAGAGTGTACCAGTTTGGGGTCAGTGTACAATCATGGACCCGCCAAAATAAAATTAAAAATGAATTTAAGATTTATATAAAACTTATAAGTGCCGAATAATTTACCGACATCGACATCATTATGAGATTTTTTGTAGCAAGCGACCTAGCACCAATTCTCGGCCTACCAAGACAACATTGTGAGACGACATACAAGCTATTATAGAAATTTTTGCCAAAACCAACATTTATAAGATTATTATGACATTTAAAGCTATTTGCAGAAGGGGTATTTGTATAAGAGCTATGGTAAAATATGGATCGATTACAATAACATTTGGTAAGGTCCCAGCAAAAATTTTACTTACCTGGTAAGTTAGCAAGTAATGTTGGAAAAAAAATAAACACTACATATTTTTCGGCTGAATAACTACTTATTTTTGTTCGAGGTGTCCACAGAATTAAGTACTTACAATATACTTACTAGAAGTCAAAAAGTATCTAGTGATTATTTAACTACGAGTAAGTTGAATTGTAAGTACTTACAATATATTTACTAAAAGCCAAAAAATCAATAGTTAAGAGACCTAATAAGTAGTTATTGTACTCGTTACCAGTAAGTAGATATTCAGTAATGAAAACAGCACAACTTGTAAGAAGTTATTGAGCTGATTATTAGGAAACAAATATTCAGTAGGGAAAATAATAGAAGTAATAAGTAGTCATTACTAGTAAGTACTTATTGAAGTTTTCAGAATAATGCCATTGTAATGGCAACTATTTACCAGGTAACATATGAAATAACTACCACCTATTACCACAATTCAAAAAGTTTTTCCTGGGGTGAAAAGAGAATGTCTGTGGGCACAAAACTTTTCTCCAGAAATAAGTTTCAAAGAGCAACAAAGATAGGCGAAAATTGCAAAAATAACGATAATTTTTCATATTTCAAACAAGCCATAAAATTGATTAAAAGTCCCTTAAACTATAAGGAATGATACAAATTTTGTAAATATTGCTAAATCAGTGGAAATTTGCAAAAATTTGCTCTATTTGTGTGAAAGTACGCATTGTTTTCATTATATAAAGAACATTTGAAACTAAAAACCAAAATTATGTTTTTTTGCTAAAAATGTTCTCACATATAAGAATTAAAGTCGATTCGTTTTACTTTCACTAACCCCTTACCACTCTTATTGAAAACGAATAAAAACATGTGGAGGTGAATTGCAGAACACAAAAAATGCTGAAGTAATCAACTTTCGAGTGAATTCGGATTTTAGAACACACCCAATTAACTCAAAAATTGCGACGTGTACTTTGCGAATAAGGTTAACATCGAAAGCTAGCCGGACGGATGGACATTGTTATATCGATTTAGAAAAGGATGCTGATGAAAAGTTTGGGTTGAAATTCAGCACTTTTGGTTCAGTAGGAAAAGTGTTATGGATCGAATGTAATTGGTGGCGGAATGCACCTTTTATCGTTAAATTTTGCAAAAACTCAATTTATATGCCTAGAAATCATGTAACTTAATTTCGTGAAGATCGTTCTATAATTTACAATAGATCCACTCTCTAAAACACTTTATTGCTGGCGTCTAAGACCGTAACAAATAATGCTTTAGTTTCATAATTTATGTTAATTTAGTTGTGCAAGACTGGAAATTACTTCGCCAAATTGCCTTTTCCCTTTATTTGTTATCTTAATCCTCTTTTACTTTTAAAACTCCTGTTCTCGCTCTTCTGTACCATAAAACCATAAAAGTTTCAATATTTTGCATCAAAATGTTAATTTTTAGTTTTAATGAAAAGTAATTTTATTTATTTAATTTTTATTTTTGACAATTTGTTCAAATATTTATTTTAAGGCAAATATTTTTATATGTGAACACAGGGCAAACATGTTTTCCCATTTTTTATTTGAAGGTATTTAATATCAGTTTCAAGGCCCATTGAAAAGGTCTGTGCAAGAAGCCTGATGATTAGTTGTCAAAAGTTGTTTACATTTTGCTAACATGTGCATGTATACGTTTATGGTATGCCACACATACACGTTTTTTCCTTTTGCTTTGTATATGAGGTAGTAAATTTTTGACAACTAAAAAGAATTGTATTTTGTTTTTGTACAAGTACGCAGACCTGATAGATGGGCCTTGATCTGTTTGAACAAACAAAAATGGACAATTAAGTGTGCGTAGTGTGACCAGCAAATAAAATTTTTATATTTTTTTTTATCAAATTTTAAAAAAATGCCGGCAAACAAAATTTGACAAATGCTTGCCATATGTGACCGTACCTTAAGACTGGATCTCAACATATTCAAAAGACGTCGTTCAGTAAAAATTTTGTACCAAATTTCATTTAATTATTTTCAAAATGGCGTCCTGTATTTTTACAAAAGGTTTACATTAACACACCGCCACTTATTCTTACAGTAAATGCTAAGACAAATTGAAAGATTAAACAAGTATAGGAACAAGAAAAGTTGTACCAAAAATTTTTGAAAAACTCGTTAAACTTTGGTATTTCCGATTTTTATGATATACGAGGTATATTTATTCATTTAATTCGCCAATGAAGCCCATATTACTTACTGGCTATTATGTTTAAAATAATTAAAAGGATTTAGTACATACACTAAATATGTAACAAGAATCTACATACGAAGATTTTCGTTAAATTTTTTATGGATTGTTGTCGGGTGTTTTTTTTTTGTTTGCTGCATGAGAACTTTCAATATCAATAACTTTAATGCGGGAAAGTTGCATCAATTGTTCTTAAAGCAATTATCCCATGAACACAATATTAAAATAAATTGGATCATTCATATTAACATGGTTCACTCGGGAAAATATCAGCAACAGAAATTATTAAATCTAAATTGAATGTGTCCAGCTAAGTTATTTCAATGGCATGTTACAAAGTGTAAAAAAATGACAATCAACCTTCTCCTAGGACGTCGCCATGTTTAAGTGGCAGTCCCCTTCATATAAAGAATTATAACTAGAACCGGCGCCTACCACTTTAGAACTGTGACATGAAAAGTTTGGTGTTAGTTCCCTTTCCCCTAGAGTATATTTAGACCGCTGAGAATGTCAAATTGTGTCGTCATTTCTGTTCAGTAAGGCTTAGCAAGTCTTCATGGATCGATACTTTGAAAAAAACGCTTAAAAATCGATTTGTTGCAAAATCAAGATGGTGACAACTCTATTCCTAGAAGTGGTCCTTTTCATTGGCCACTACGCTCCTGCGATTTAACGACTCTGGATTACTTTTTATGGTGCAGTGTCATGTCATAAGTTGCCAACAAACAAAAGTAAAGGTGTAATAATGGAATACTTTTTATACCGCCGATAAAATCTTACCCTTAGCTTTCGGTAAGTTGTGATAGCGGACCTTAAGAGTGAGGATCAGAAAAATCAATATAAATATAAACAAAATTTTATGTTCAGACCTGTTCTGCGGAAAAATTTTACCTTTTAACAATTTTCATATATATTGGCCGATTTTTTTAGGGTTGGAAGATAAATAACTATGACCCGTTTCATATTGAGGCATGATGATATTCGTTTTGCAATGTAGTGTTCGGGGCAGAACAAAATTAATTGCTTTTCTTAGTTTCTTAGAATGTGTCTCTTACTGGGACTCCCAGACAACCATGGCATATTCCAGAATATGCCTCACATAGGGATCACCAAACTCCCTCCTTCAACGTTTGATAAATTCTAGGACACGTTTGGCCTTGTTGGCAGTCTGCGATAAAGATATGTGAATAAAAAATATTTAATGATTAACCAATACACCTAGAGCGAGAAAGGGGTCCACTCTACCACATGTAGTGGTAGATTAAATAAAATGCATTTTTTTGTTTGTTTGTTTTCAAACATGATTTTATTGCAGCATATCAGTTAAAAAAAGTCTAAAAAAGAGTAAACGAAACATTTTATTTTAAATTTTACACTAAAATACTTATTTAATCCATAATCGTTAAAAAAAATAAATAAAAAGGTATTCATTGATTTTCTCTAAACTTTAATTGAACATATTAAATTTATACGAAAAATTGTTATTTTCAATTAACCATAAAGCACGGTGCCCCCACAACCGTACGTTGTTAAAATCTACCTATTCAAGTTATCAGCAACGAAACATTCTCTGAAATTTTTTGTACGTTTTAATGTAGCTGGTTAAAGTGGACTACTTTCTATATGCTGCCATCCAGTCAGATGGGTGGACGGACACGGGTAAATAGTTCCAGAAATAACTGAACTGAAGACGTTGCACAGAGGAGTTACGAAAATTGGAAATAAAAATAAATATTAACTTTTTTTATAAATTAATAAAAAATTTACCGTTAGCTCGATTAAATAGAAATTAAAAATAATAAAAAAAATTAAGCAGGCTTGCTCATTTGATACCTGAACTATTTATAGAATAATAAATTAAGACACATTGACTGCCACGTCTTACGCTTTTATACGACTCCCAGTAAATTATGTAGTATCATGCGTTTCGGCAGAACACTGACTGTCTCACTCTGGTTAGATCTTGTCGACATTTTTTTGCTAATATATACTTATTTAACTTTTGCTTTAATTTTAAAATCATAAAATATGATTAAAAAATCATTTATTACATCATTACAAATCACCAATATTTTTATAATAAAAAATTAGAAATTAAGGAAATTCAAGCACAATTGAAAAAAAAAAACTTAAGGCCCAACTGGGACACTGTAGACAATAGACCATGTTGGCTGTTATTTGGACAAGAGAAAACAATTTTTTTGCAAAAGATATTCTGGCAATAAGTACTTTTAAATGTACAAAAACGTTATAACTAAGTTAAAGGTTTTGTAGGGAAATCTTGCTGGTTTTCACTTACATGGAAGGGATGATTGATAGTGGAGGAATGTAAGCTTTGGTTTCTAATGGAACTTCTCCAACAAAATAAAAAGAAACTTATTTGTATTTAAAACGCAATATTTATTATCAGCTTATCTAGCTATTTCGATTATTGAAGATTCGACTGGAATTTTATGTTATCCATTCCTAATATTTTGCAACCACAGAAAATTATGATAAACGTAATGAAGTTAATCATTGCTCTGTGTGGGGGCGGGTTTTTTTAATTTTTTAAAACCAGCTGTTAACTTTAAACTATTTTACAATTAGGTATAATCTTACTACAACTTTGTATATTTATTTTTCTCCAATCCATGAGCAGTAAAAAGTTAGCAATTAGAAATACCAGAAAACTTTTGTAATTTGAAGCGAAATAATATAAATTCTATTAATTTTTATGTTAAAAGCTGTTAAAACAAAACCCAACATTATTACAAGCAAGTTTTTTTTTGGTTAAACTTTATGGTCTTTGCTTTGTGGGTGCGTAACTATTTGCATGCCAATGCCCATTGGGCTAAGAACAGTAAAACTAATTGTTAAGCGAAATAAGATATTGTTGGTGATTAATAATTAAGAACTATACCTTCCTCTACTTCTCTTTTATATATATATTTTTTAATTACGTGCACTCGGGAAAACGTCAACACTCGTTTACGTCAACATCCCAAAACGTCAACCCTTTTTTTTTTACATTGCCTACTCTAAAACGTCAACCCAACCATAAAGCTTTAAAACGTCAACTCTGAATAAAATAAAATTTCGAATTTAGCAGCAGTTAAAATACACACATTTGTACAGACACACATTTATTTTATGAAATCAATTTAGAAATTGGGGATCCACCTTGTAAGTAGAGCAAAAAAAATTACAACTGTATGTCTGTATTGTCTTTTTATTTATGTTCAGTTGCTTTTTTGTGCAGACAATAAAACCAAGCGAAGCCGTCGAAATATTTAACAGGGCTTTGGATTGGGCTCAATGCGAGAATGTTGAGCAAAATGACTTAAATGTATTAAGACGTTTAAGAGAGAAGGCTCTCTTCCAAGTGTTGGATAGAAAAAAACAGCAGAAAAAAATAACAGATTTTTTTTAAATGCATATGTGTGCATGTAAAATTAAAAATATGATCTCATTTAATATCTATTCTTTTAGTTCCAGTTGTCTTCTATGGTTTTAGTCAGGTTGAATGCCTTTTTATTTCCTTTTTGAATTTGTTTATGTTTGGATTTAGTTTATAATTAATAAAAACGTTTAAAAGCACATTATCGATATGTTTTTTATATAAAAATTTTACATTCGTAAACGTCAACAATTTGTTAAACGTCAACACCCGCGGTTTTAATTAGTTGACGTTTTCCAGAGTGCACTGTATATTAAAAATTACCATTTATAATTTATTTAGTGCTAATCTTACTTGTACCAAGAAATTCTTTTGAAAGTTTATTGACACTCAACCGAAAGGAACAAAACAAAATCTTTCCACTTAAGAGTCATTAGATAATGAAATGTAGAGTTGAATCTATATTCTCTAGATGTGTATCACATTAAGTAGTAAAGTAGTAGCAGTGTATTGTGTACACCACACATAAAAACAAACACACACACTCACACACTCTCTCACTGTATGTTTCTTTGAAAACAAAAGACTTAAGAACAGAACCCTTTTTCAGTAGACATGGGAAGATTTTTATCAAACAGTTTTTTTTTAGTTTTTCCTTCTTTTGACCGTTCTTTTCTTTTATTTACACGTACCCTTCTCAACGAAAATCAAGTGAAGATTTGTTGGGTGTTCCTGATGCTCAATAAATTAATAAGCATTTTATGTAAATACATACGCACGAATACGTTTTAAAACACAAAAAAAAAAAAAAAAATAGAATTATAAACGTTACTGATTGTAGTTTTTACTGAGTTACGAAAGAGTTCGTTAAGTAAAAGTCTCAAAAGTGTTATCAAAATATTTTGAAAGGAATTCGTTTATATAAAATATATTTACTAAATATTTTTTTTACTTGCAGTAGACAAAACAGTGGTGTGGTGCGCTTTAGATGTTCATAAAATATTTTTGTAGCGAAAAGTTGTCACACAAGATTGTGGTATATAACATAAATATTTTAGACTGTCAATACAACAAATACTTAAAAAGATATAAATTAAAAAAAGACATTCACAAAAACACTCACTCACTCAGACGAAAAAGAAACAAAATGACAATTCACAATTATTCAAGTAGGTGGTTGTTGTTGCTGATATTTATAAATTTGAAAAAAAAATGTTTCTTACATACTGTCCTACCCGACACCAGACTCCCGTAACCCCCCAAATATTTTTAGCTTCTGAGTTTTAAGTCAACTTTTTTTATTAAAAAGTCTTAACATTTTTGTGCAAAGTACGTTTAAAGTGGGTCAGACAAGGCCGTTCAGATTTTGCGTTTTTCTTATATTGATTATTTGTGGTTGTTGCTTATTTTTTTTTCTTCTTTTTGTTAATATATGTAAGTATTTCTTTATTCATCTGGTCGTTGCCGTAAATATAAATAAACTTCTACATCTACAAAGTTGTTATTGGCATCGCAGTAGTTGTCGTTGTCGTCATCCAACATCGATTGATCAAATTCTCGCAAAGCGAACGTACGACAGATGTTTTATGTTAAAAAACCGCAATTTGCCATTCGCGAAATGATTGTTGCTGTTGTTGTTGTTGTTGTTGTTAATGTTTTTGAAAGCTAAACAATGAGGTCGACTTTTATTCGCATTTATACTTTTAATCGCGTTACGTGAGTAATTTATTGCTCATACAAAAAGTATTATACACCATTTTTTATTATATACTTTATCGCATAGTCTGCTGTATTGTAATCATTCAAACTGGTGATCGTTAATAAATTTTGAAATCTATTTGAAAAAATAATAATAAATATATTTTTGGCGTCAAAGCAAACACGGCTAAAAGCAAAAAAATTAAAACATTAGTTGATTATTAATGCCATAAAATCTTTAAAACTATCATATTGTGTTCACAAATGACATTAGCCATTTTTTGTTAGAATGTTTAGTTGAGTAATAAGTTTGGAAATAATACGCTTTTTAAAAAAGTTTGTTCAATTTAGAATAATTTTGCAATTAATAATCTTTGATGATATTGAAGCAGATTTGTTTGAAAATTATCTTAAATAATTGCAAAATAGGATTTTGGTTTTTTAGAATTTTATTTTACTTTTAGATGTTTAATATTTGATTTTAAAGATTTCGTTATTTTGACTCTTATTCGGGGTGCCCCGATACTTTGGCAGTGAGCTTGTCCGACATAGCGAGGGTTTCTGGGTCAAATCCCGCCAGAGACTCTGATTTGGTTCACTACAACACGCTGAAGGTCTAAGTTACTATTTTTCGGTTATTTAAGTAAGAATCAAATTTGTAATTGTGTTTGTAAAATTGAGGAATTCAATAAATAAAAATCTAAATTGTTGGTTTTCTTATTGCTATAAAGCTCGCCATACACGACACGTTTTTTACATCTGACTTGCAAACTCACATGTAATTCTGCATGCCAGCCAAAATTAATCTTTAACAGAAGATTTATATTATTCAGTCACAAGCGTACATGTTAATTGCTATTTTTTTAAATTCAAAAGTACCAAGTTAAGATATAATAATCACACGTTATTTATTAACGTAGATAATTGTTTTTAGAGTCAAACCGCGATAGTACGTACCTTGTTAATTCGAAATAAACGGCTGATTTCTTGAGAAAACCCCTTTGATTCGCAAAAATCCCATTCATTTTGGTTCCCTCGTCAATTTTTTTGTAATTGAAAGTCTGTGGCAATTCGGACTTATTCGGTTACAACCTCTTATAATTCGTAATAAATACCAATTTGTGTTGAAAGTATACAAACGCAATGTTTCAAAATATTTTGTTTATTTTTTATTTTATTTACCTCGTTAAACCGACATCTCTTTTCGGTTACAAATTATCGGGGTTCTACTGAATATGGTAAAAAAAAATTGGTATTGTAAAATATCAACTTCAGATGTTAAAAGTGGACCACCGCTGCCTGTTTTCTCACGGCAAAGACTTCTGATAAAATATTTTTTTTATAATAAACACTGCTAATAAACAGATGGCTTGTCAGGAGAAAATAAAGCATCTGAAGCTTACAGAAGCCATCTTTTAAAAGTAGTTAATATGTTAACACGACTGTATGAATTTTGCTGTGGGAAATTTGACAAGTCAGATGCAAAAAACATGTCGTGCTTGGTAGGCTAAAGCATACTTTTGCTTGACTACTATACAATTGTATGAATAACAACTTTTAATTCAAAATATTTGTGATTTTGGTCTATGAGACCCGCCCGGGTGCTGACGTGACGTTACAAAAAGTATACTTTTCGCTGGAAATGTCCATATTGTATACATGAATAGTTTTCAAGATTACAAAGGTTATTTTTTTTTTTTTGAGAAAAAAATTTTTTAGTTTTGTTGTTGTAGTATCTAAGAAGAAAAACCATCAATAACATAAGTGAAAATAATTTTAATGTACAATAAAGTTGTTTTTTTATATCTTCAAGTTTTAAAGAAAAATTATCTGTTTATGTTTTGTTTAAAAAACAACGAAAAAGGTACTCAAACTTTCGTACTGTGAAACAGCGCGCGGGTATATGTGTTACAAAAATTGGCGCGGTTGTAGGAAGGTTAATAACAACATGAACAGTTTTGACATTTTAAGAACCCTAAAAGGTTTCTTTTCCGTGTGCGATTCCATATTTAATTATAATATTAGTTGTTGTTGTTAAACAATTAAATAATCAATGTACCAAAGCGCTGCGTCAACGCTTTACAATTGGAAAACCTGATTTTGACAACGAGTCAAATAGCGATGTTGGCTGCTATTTGTATAAAAGTAATGTCAATTTAGCTTCTTTAAAGTCAATACAGCGGTTTTATCAATTTTTATTTCGATTTTGACGGTTTTCTAAAACAATTTGTTAACTTATTACTGTTTAAGAATGTCATTCCAGCGTTAATGCTAGTCACTACAAAACGTTACGCTTGACGTGCTGATTTATGTTGGTCTCTAGGGTTGTATATCTTTTGCAGCACAGTGTTATCAGATATACAAATATGTACTGTTAAGTTTCTGTATAATATTTCATGTTAGTTTGAGAAAAGTATACAATTTCTTATTAATAGATTTTGATAAAGAATCCTACCTTTTGAAATAAGAACCAAAGTTAATCCAATGTGATCGTTGCAACAACGTTTTATATTTTTTTGTTTGATGATGTGATGATTTGATAAATTAAATGTTTGCACTGGATCTAATTCTTTTAAGCACAAATCATATTTTAAATTTAATAATCTGAATAAAATACAATTTTTATATAAATATTTTTTTATTTACCGACCTTCTGTTTGGTTTTCTTTCAATTGCAATTATTGTTGATAAAAAATTATGGGGGATATCGAATAACCCAACATAATTTAAATATAATTTTTTTTATTTTTTTGCTTAGACTTCATTATTTTTATATTTTAATTCAAATTTCATTTCTCTTTTTAATTTTTATTATTTTTTTTTGCACATGCAACATTATTTGCTTGATAAAACAGAATTATTTATAATTTTACAAAAATAAACAAACCATCACACGTTTTTCACAAATTATAAAAAATATATAGTATTTTTTTTTAAATTTAATGTAATTTTCAATTAAATAAAAATATTAATTCAACTTAATAATCTTCTGTGTTTCCTTAGGGATCATTGATTCATTTTTATTAAATTATATCTAAACTTTTTCCTCTTGATTAATTTTTAAAGACATTATTTTAAAGTCAAAAGATGTATTTTGTAATCTTCAACTGTAAAATATATGATTTGTTTGTATAGATTAATTAATAATATTTTATTGTTATATTAACATCTTCTTTCGTTATATAAATGGCACTTCAAATAAGTTTGATTTAAGATTCTTTATTCTTAATTCAGGTTAATAATTATTTCTGTTTTTATTTTTTGCATCTCAATTCACTCTCACTTCACAGATCAAACACAAGAGTATTTCAAAACAAAATCCATTAAAGATCGTTGATATCCGATCTGAACACCGGTACCGCAGAAAGGTCGTAACGATACTGACAACCAATCGACCAGAAAGAAATTGTTGTGTATACAACATATTACAACAAAAAAGTGTGCTCTTTCTCAAATCAAGCCGAACACATGACACTGAGAACTCTGTTTACATTAAAAAGATTTTAAATTTGAAAGTTTCTTGCAGAAAAATAAAGAATTTCTAACAAATTAATATTAATTTTTTTTATATGAATTAAACAATATTCGTTAATAAATGTTTATGATTTTAAGTATGTAAAATACATTCAAAACAAAACAAAAAACTAACAAATGCATTGGACATATGGTGGCCCAGTCGTAAAAGCTACGTTAACATATAGACGAATATTAATCAGAGAGCATACTTCGAGAAGAATATAGCACGACATGCATAAAGGTGGAATCCATAAGGTACTCGTCGCCTCGTCACTCCCGCTAAGTGCTGGAGTAGAACCATTGAAATTCGTCAAATTTTAAATAGCGTGACATCGTCCGAGAAGCTAATAACAGAATTAAATAGGCCACATGCTCCTGTGGGAGAGAAGATACCAGAAGATGTCCGAAATATGTAGTTTCTTTAAACTGAATTTGTAAAACAAGAAAACGGCCCAAGGCAGTATTACTAGTCCCTCTTAAGTATGTTTTAAAACTAAAGCAAGGATGTGGGCCGTTTTTTGGGTCTCGAGCAAATGAAATGTAATTACACAAACTCACGCATGATAATATGGAATTTCTTATGATCACGCACGCTTGGTAGCAAATCATTAAATAATTTCTTAGATTCCGTAGTAAAAACAATTATCTAAAGTTCAATTTAGCTCCACAAAATTGAATATTTGGGGAAAAGTGTAAAATAACAATCTCACAGATAATACGTCATTGTATTGTGAATTGTGAAGAGAGTGTCAAACAGAAAAAACAGGTTTAAGCATTAATTCATGGTTTGAAGTGAAGGTTTGAGCCAGGTTTACCAAATTGGTTGCATCATACCAAATTTCAAGTTATAAGCACACAAAGAGGACAACATTTAGTTGGAATTGTTGTTCTTTGATTTTGTGAAACCCGTTTACTTTCGAGTCTCGAAAAGGCTTTGTGTTGTTTGTTGCTAAATAAATGCACAAATATAACTAAAACAACAATAACAACAGACATAACAAAAATATCAACTACAAACACACAAACAAAGAAACAGCCAGCAACAGTTCACCATTATATTGCTAGAAATTCTAGCAAGTCAATGTCCTCTCTTTGAATTTAAAGAATTTTTACGGCAACCTCTGGTTGAAAGTATCTACTGTAGTTTCTATAACGCTGTTGCTTTGCTCGTAGTCTTTATTGTTGTTATTGTTGGCTGGTTGCCTTAACATAGAAAAAAGTATTTGATTATTTTTAATTTTTGTATTGAATCTTGCTTAGAAAATAAAGCGCAATTGTGATTGTCTTATTTTGTTTATAGTTTTTATTAGTTCTGACACTTAAATACTTCTTTTCAATATCCATTATACATAGTTTACTATTTGTATCTGGCATTCGCAGTGGTAAAGGCATGCGTAGCTAGACCACCTGTGAAGAACAGGCCCATTGGATGTAAATGAGCAAATAAGAAACCAAAAATCATTTTCTTCACACACCAAAACAACACTCTAATCGAATATCATCTATGTGGTTGCCATCAATGGCCTGCTAAAGTATCTACACTTTACACTAAATACTATAGAAAATACATGGCTGTGAAGAACTTTAATACTCAATTTTATAACAACAACCTTCTCTTCTGGCCCAGCGTTACAAATAAACACGGGTGTACATACGTCTTGCGATAACATCTAGAAATCATGCGCAACCTCAGCCTCCACCACATTTGGATACATTAGCATCTGAACGATTTCGTTTGCAAAATTTAGAAACCAGAATATCAATATTAATAATAAATTTACTTTATGCCAAATACTTGGAGTATCCAAACACATCCTAACTTACTTTTATACCTGCAAGAAAATGTAATGGCCAAGTTTAAAACAAAATAAACCATAAGAAACAACTGTGAGCAAAGAGATGGCAACAGGTTGCCGCATCTTTATTTTTGCTATTTTAACTCTGAACACACTCCTTTGCCACTCACATCCAAAATCATTTCCATCAACTTGAACATTTTCAACTTCATCCTTCTTAAAACTACACACATTTTACTTACCTTTGAAAGTTGTACCTTATCCCTATCTATTTCTACGACAGCAACCAATATCATCCGCCCCTTCTTTCCATTCATCCACTCGTTTTTTACACTACACGAAAAACTTTTGATGATCAAATTGCATTCCTCTTTTTATTATTTAACTGCCTTTACGGCAAAGTAATGAATTCATTAAAAGATATTTTTATTACAGATTTTTTTGTATGGCGAACATGCGGAACAGTAAGTTTGCGGTCGGGAATTTGATTGCAAATTCTTCCTAATTGGAGGTCGTTGATTTCAAATATAATCTCCATTTTTCTCTATCAGCTCTAGTTTTCGAGATATACCGTTATGTCTAAAATTAAGGCACTTTCACTACATATATTGGAATAACTTGAAAACGATTGACCATATTCAGTTAAAAAAAAAATTCGAAACTCGGCATTAATATTATCTTTAAGCTGTGCTTACATTGTTTTTAAATATGCCCTGTAATTTCAGAGATCTCGTTGAGTTTTTGAAGAAAAAATTGGAAAATTTTGAAAAAAATATTTTTTGTTCTTTAAAAATTCATTAAAAATAAAAACAAATTAAAAATCACAGTTTTGGTCTAAAACCATTTAGCTTAACATTTTTGAATGAAAAAAGGTTTGTTTCATTGTAATCGGTGCACAACTTTTGATTTAATTCACAATTTACTGAGAAAACTGAATATCGATTTTCAAACAAAAATAACATTTTAAATATGCGTTTGTCATGAACGTTTTAATGTCCTGTGTTAAGGTCCTTCAACCTCTAAAGAATTCTTAAAAATCGGCAGCTTTCCAAACTTTGCTCTTTTTAATTGATGATATATTTTTTTAGAAGATTTTATATGAGCGATGCGGTGTAAATTACCAAAATAATGTGATTGACTTAAAAGAGTGTCAGCTATTCAGAGTCGAAGAGAAAATTTAATTGATATTACAAAAAGGGTTGTAATATCGTAAGATTTATCTTGTTGTGCAAGTTTTTGAGATGCAAAAATATTTTTAAGTCTTTTTCTAAAAAAAAGTTTTTCTGAAATTAAACCCAGCGGGAAAGTGAAGAATTGATTACATAAATAACTAAAAAAAATAATGTATTATTTTCAAAAGAATAATAATGCATTCATTGGAATCGATAAGGTAATTTCATCAGACAAAATAATTATGCATTGACTACCAGGTATATGTTTCAAACACTAATAACGAAATATGATAACTTTCCGGCACACCTGCAGTCAAAGTAGGCTCTTTATTTTAATAAAAAATTTTAATTTACATGTTTTAAGGGTGCATACAATTTTTTTTAAAAATAAAAAAATTTAGATTTTGACCGGAGTGTACCTCTGTGCAATGTAGAGAAAAATATTCGTTCTAGTCAATTTAAATAAAACAAAATTTCGAAATTCTAGATTGAAAGTGTTCTGAATTCCAAAGGTTCTTAAAAAGTAAAAACTTGTTAAATTATTGTAAACAAACCTTTGCAAACGGTTTTTTAATGCAAAATATGCGAGCTTGTGAAAAGCTTTAAGCTTCGTTCACAATAGGCAGCAACATGTTCATATTCACAAATTTACACATTTTGCAATAAGAAACCGTTTGCAAATGTTGCCCATAACAATATTTCATATTTATTATTATTTTTAAAACATTTCGTTAAAATTTTAATTCAAAACTAAATAAAATTATTATAAGCATCATTCTTATTTTCATACAAATTGTTCGCAATTAATTATAAAATCAGGTTGAATTAACATGAAAAACGTTTGTGCTGAACAATACTTCGGAATCAATGAAAAATTAAATTTTTAATTTTTTGTTTTGGAGGGTCTTTTGCGTTTTAGATAACGATATGTAAATATAATAAATGAATTAATCTTGACATTCATTTAATGCAATAAAATGTGCTTAATTATAATAAATTAAATTTTTTATATAAAAACGTTTGTGCCTAAAAAATTCAAGAACCGCTGGACCGATTGACACCAAAATTGGACAATAAATTATTTTAGTCGTGAGCCAGGTTTCTCTTAAGTTGAATACCAATAGGCGGCGCTGTTGTCGTGGCATAACAATTTTTTACGAGCAGCGCCGAGACAAAACAGCTAGTAATATTACATAATATTATTATTTGGAAGCTTTTTTATGCATTGATTTTATAAATTGTTCTTTTCGCGTTACAAAATCTAAAAAAATCGTGATAGAAATTTTGCCTTAGAAATATTCGAGCAGTTAATCTTGCGATTTTATCATCGTTTGCTTCTAGCGAAATGAAAATGATAGTAAAATCGATAAACATTTAAATTGCAGTTTATAAACATGAAAAGATATTAATGTTTGAAAACTCTGGTCTTAAATGTTTACAAAAAAATCCTCTTTCTAGTGTTTCTGTCTTTCTTTTTCAGCACCGTAGGTACCCAAATGTCCATGCAAGTTACACTCACATTAATCTGCTACCCATGAACGTAAAAGCATGTGTGTGTGTGTTTGTATTGTGTTACAATGAAATATACATAAATTACCATGTATTGACATTAAAGATATTGAAAAGGTGAGTTTAATATGCAATTAGTGTCCAGTTACATCAGTATAAATTAACAATTTTTATATTAGATAAATTAACGCCATTTAATAATAGTTAGCGTGTTGTATCCTTTTTTCGCAGTTTTGAAATTGTTTTACTCAAATTGACTGTGGGATGGATTTTTTTTTTTTGCAGACACAGTCACACTGACAGTTGCAATGAAAAGTTTCGCTTTTTGCTCAATTAAAGGGCGTTTAAATAATGAAATTTACAACAATTACAAACAATTTACGCAATGAAAAATACTAACTTTTTATTTTTCCAGACCACCAACCATTTTGTAGAAAATGTTAGTATGTTGTAGGAAATGTTGTTTACCTTGAAAAAAAAATTCCCATTCCGTGAGAAACTTTCCACATATTCATTCAAGATCCCATAAAGTTTATATTTTGTTTATTCTAGATCCTTGGCTTATTCAACACTAATTCATATCCCATAATTTATGTCCCAAAAAATTTGGAAAATTTTTATATTCAGTTATAATTTTTTCTAATTCTTATAATTTGCAATTTTGCGATTTCTTTCTTTATATTTTTTTCCGAGAGCTGCAAAAGCACCGCACTCACGAACTGCTCTCAACAAAATAAAGGCAGAATTAGTTTGTACGTTCGGTTCAGTTATGAATCAGCTGTTTTGTTTCTGTTCAATTCAAAGTCTGTATGTGTGGTTAGTTTTCCGTTCTGTTCTGTTGCGGACAAATCTGTTAATATATTATGTTGCTTAGGCTTGTACAAAGCTACTGCTCATGTTCATCCTTTGTTTTTTTTTTGGAAACCAAAGGTTTTGGATGGCAAATTCATTTCAGCAGAGCTACTTTTTCATTTGGTACATATTGATGTGAAATTTCCGAATTCTTCATGGCAACACTGTGTTATATGTTGAAAAGTGTGAAAAGGCTATAAGCGAACCAGTGATGTTAACCGTACTGTAATTACCCTTTTTTAGGGTAATTTTGGACCGCAAACGCTACCAAGGTAATTTTATTTAAAATACGGTCCTTTAACGAAATATTGATTTTTGGTATACATATTAGGGCAGGTCGATTTTTTTTAAATCGTATAGCAAAAACGTTTCTTCGGAGAATCTTCTTAGAATTTTTTGTAGATTACGTTTTTGCTATACGATTTATACTTTTTTTTATACTTGCATATGTAGGCATTATAATTTTAACTTTTAATAGGTTATTTTTAATATAAAAATAGATAAATGTTAAACAAAAAATTAAGAACATTAATTATGTTTCTGCAAATGTTTTCGAAACACCGATAAGTGCAAAATAAGAAAAATTAAATTTCTCTTGTACATTATCAATTTTATATTAAACTTTTTGCTTGTTTAAAAATCAACCATTCTTGAACATATAAAATAGCCGCAATGTTATTTATTTACGTACAGACTTCGGATTATTTTAAGTAAGGATCAGGGATTAAATCTGGCTAAAGTTAAGTGTTTGGCACTTGAATAATCCGTATTTACACCTACGCAAATTCTAGTACTTACGAGATTTCGAGCCAAATCTAGTTGTTTTTGACTAGATTTCCCATACAAAACAAAATCTACTTCGTGACTAGATTTCGACGAAATCTACTCAAAATCTAATAGTACTTAATGATGCAACTATGGTTTTTTCAATATAGCACTAAACAATACTTCGCTGCACAAGAAAAAATTACATTTAAAAAAAAAAAAAACAAAACAAAACTTGTTAAAAAAAAATAAAAAAGTTTTATAAAAATTGTAAAAAAAAGACGAATAATATTGATAAAGTAAATATCGTTGATTATTAATAAAATGTAATGCAAATTTTTTAATACATATTTCTTTTTGTGTTTGCATGTGTAACGAAAAAACTTTGTCAGTTGCAAGGCCTATTGAAAAGGTCTGCGCAAGAAGCCTGATGATCATTGTTTATGTTCTTTTTAGTTGTCAAAAGTTGTTTACATTTTGCTTACATGTGCATGTATACGTTTGTTTACGTTTATGGTATGCCACACATACACGTTTTTTGCTTTTGCTTTGTATATGTGGTAGTAAATTTTTGACAACTAAAAAGAATCGTTTTTTGTTTTTGTACAAGTAAGCAAACCTGATAGATGGGCCTTGGTCAGTTGTTTTTGTTATAAAACAACATCTCGCTAATGTCAAAACAGTATAATGTAAACGCATTATGATCTAAGATTTTTGCGTAGATATCGACCCCTTTGCGCGAAATTATCGTATGTTACAAATACCAAATTTTACAGGACAGCCATTTTTCTACTTTTCTCTGCTTTCGCCGGCAATATCAAAATGAAAATATACATGTTCTTAGATAAGATAAGAAGAAGTGGAATTCGCCTACAATATTTTATCAGGTGACGTCTCTTTGAATGAAGAACAAGATTGCATCAAAAACACAATTTCAAAAAAATTGGCATATATGATATGACCACTGTGCATCGATATCTTGCAAAAAGTGAAAATTGAAAAATTTTGAGTTGACTCTCTTTAGAGGAACCAGTGCGATATGTACGATAAGCGTACATGAATGAATAAACAAAAGTATGTGTACCTATTTTTTCAAAATTTTTTTACTTCCGTATTCATAAAAAATACAATAATTTTTGTTAAAATTGTATTTTAAAACAAAAATTTCCATTAAAATTTTTCTTAAAACACATTTAAAATGTAAATTAATGGCTTATGAATACTACTCTTATGTGCTGTTTCCTAATGACAGGATACACATTAGTGTTTTGATTAAAAATCTTTGCGTACGGTAATTTCATCTCAAAAACTGTAATATTGAGAGAGCCGTACGGTAATGAAAAAATAAAAGTTAAGATCCCTAAAGTGAACCATGAAATAGACTTCAATAAGCCTTAAATCGCAACGAATTGTAATCCTGTAAATCCAGGTCTTATATTCTTAGATCCCACTCCTGAAATATTCTTACTCTCGGTGAAGGGTTTCAAAGATTCCACACAGCCTAATATAAAGCTCCAACTAATCAATATGCATTGTCCAATGCCATTAGAAAACTGATAAATTTAAAATATCTTTGAAACTGTTTGCCCTGTTATTTGATTCTAATTAAAATTATAATCATAAAAAGACATAAGTAAATTAACTTACTTTTTACTTTAAAGACCATTTTATTAGGAAAATGTATTAAGCATTTTTTTCGTGAAAAATAGCAAACGTGTTTTTGAATTTATGCTTAAAAAATAAAACACAATTTTAAATTTAGCTAAAAAATAAAAAAAAAATACTTTAAGACTTATAGCGTTACAGGGCACGTGCAAATCCAGTTTAACCACAAAAACTAAAAGACGTTAAAAGCCACTACTGTAATACGCTCTTAAAAAAGAAGTTGTGGAAACATTTAAAGACTTTTCGTTTTATATCCAGAAAACCCAAGTTCATAAGTAATAAAGAATTTGTAGACACAAAATGTCTACTTTTCTGTGTACAAAGTCGTGTAGTTCATATGAATAATGTTCGGTATGAGTAAAATGCTCAGCGGAAACGGCAAAATAAACAAACAACATCAGATTGCCTACATATTTAAGCAATATTTTTGTTATTGTTATAAACGAAATTAAAGCAGAATGACAATTTGGGATTAAAATGTCTTCGAATAATAATTATATTAATGGCAAAATTCAAAAAGGGTATAATAATTGTATGTTAAAATTTTTTTTGAGAACATCGTTTTTTCTAAACATGAAATCACTAAAAAGTCTCGTAATCTGTCTTTTGGATTTCTTTAGCGATTATAAAGAACTAATTTTACTTTTTAGACACAACTTTTAACTTTCCATATTTTATTTTTATCTCATTTATTTATACCCACACCACAATAGTGGAGAGGGCATTTGTGCTAATGTGTGTTACACCTTAAAGTATACCGATCGACTGAGAGTCATAGGTTCTTATTGGCACAAGGACCAAGCCTATTGAAAATGGGCCAAATCTAAGGGGATATAGGGGGAAATACTGTGGTGTAGGGTATCATATAGCCGCGCTTGACCGACTGTTCTTTTTACTTGTTTTTTTATGCATATATAGATATAACGATTGATTGTAATATCCTAAAGTGTATCTACGAATTTAAAGAAAAAACTGTTAGAATGGTTGAGCTCTTTTAAGGCGCAAATAAAAATTTTTGTGGCAGCAGCACACTTTTTTGAAACAGAGAACCACTTTGGTTTATACAATAACTATGCGAAAAAACAGAGACTACGTCAGAAGCAAACTACATGTTCGTTTGTGACCGAATATTATAAACCTAATGCAAAACAGCAATTTTGACAGAAATGCTTACATGTGTCTTGAAATGTTGGCAAGTCAGATGTAAAAAATTGTTTAAATACTTTTTGTTAAGGAAATTTCTTGTCTTTTTATACCCTTCACCACAGGTGGTGAATAGGGTATATGTAAGTTTGTCATTCTGTTTGTAATTTCTATAATATCGATGTTAGACCCTATAAAGTATATATATTCTGGGTCGTTATGAAAAGCGAAGTTGATTTAACGATGTCCGTCTGTCTATTGAAATGGGGTTTCCGCAGACCCCATATAGGATGGGGGCCAGGTTATTGTACATGTATGTCACATATGGTCCGGAATTGTTTGCTATTGAAATTCAAAAAGATCAGTTCACAAATGGCTGAGATATGAGTAAAAAACCACGACTACCTTAATTTTTAAAGATCCAATTAGAAGCGACATAACCTTATCAACGCTGCATTACCATAACCACTGTATGACATAAACATACCATACAATTTGGTTTCTCGGCTATGATAATGCAGTGTTGGTAATGTGGTTTTTTGTTGTTTTTTATACCCTTTATATGAGTAGTGGACAGTGTTACCACCAGCAAAATTCAAAATTGCACTTGAGCTGAAGCGAAATTACCCGATTTAAATAAAATTACACCTGATATAACACTGAAGTTTTATTTAATAAAAATACAACAAACTCATTGAAAGAAGATCAATATTAGTCAAACTGTTAAGATTCTTATTGTAATTTTAAATAAATCAATAAAAATGACTTAAAAACAATTAATAAAACTCCTAAAATAATGAGTTTAGATTCCGCAGTTGGTTGCATATAAATAGGAAAAGCTTAAAAAGTTCATTGCAATTCCTTTACAATGGTTTGTTTTAGCCCCATAGACCTTACGAAAGGTTAGCTATCAAACGAACTGTCATACTGCTTTCAATTGCACATCATCATGAATGGATTCATTCTTGAACAACGCCACCAAATTATCCAAATTTACTTTGAAAACAGCCATCGATTTTCGCAAATTGAAGGTAACTTCATGATTAAACTGACGCAACTTATTTTTTCACAAATAAAGGCGATGTGTTGATTTAGAGAAAATAAACTGTCAATTTGACCTCAAGGCCCTGCGATGTGACATCTCTTGATTGAAGTCACAGGTTTATGCTGATAAAACAGCAGCAATTAACGTCTTGGAGGTTAACAGTGTTCATTTTATTTGTGACAAGCAGCCAGCAATGCTCAAAAAAGAGAAACAAAATTGGACGTCTGCAAGGCGTTTCGTCAAGGACAGTCGCCGCTATTTGTTTGAAATCAGTTTCAATTAGTAATGCCGTGTATTAATCTGCGATTTAAATTATTTATATTTGTGTTGTCTAAAATTTTAAATTTCATGGTCTTAAAAATACCCGTTTTACCTTATTTAGTAAATAAAATGCCTGCTGTGTTTTTAATATATACACCTGTCTCTTTCGTAATTCAATTTTAAACTTTAGGTTCTAAATCACTATAAGAGGCATCTTAATCCAAATCTAAGGCACCATCTTCATTCATTACACAATTTTGAAAATATACATTTATTGATTAAAGTCTTTTCTTAAAAAGAAACCGAAACTTTGGTCCAAAAGACTGTGCATTTTTTAGCGACAATATTTAAAAGAAATAAATGTCATCACTGAAATCGAATCTTGATTTTATTTGGGTATCTAAAGTAAGAATTTCATATTACACCGGGATAACACCTAAGAGAAATTACCCACGCTCTACCCACGACGGTAAAAATTATACCAAATTCGGGTAATTACCCATGAAGTGGCAACACTGGTAGTGGAGCTTATTTTAATGTGTTTAATCAAGGCGAATTCAAATGGTTCAAGTCTTGGTTTTTTAAGGGAATTTTTTTTTAATTTTTATGTTCTAAAAACGTTGTAAAAAAATATTTACCAGTTTTAGATTTTTAAATTTAATTTATGATAAAGTTTTTAGAATTGTGAATATGTATGTATGTACATATATCGTACTTGTTCAACAAAATTCAGTAGAAGCAAACCAATTTTTAATTTTACATAAAACGACCGTTTTATTACCAAAAAGTAAACCAAATAGCATGATATTTTTACAGCGGTTAGATATGAATACATATAAAACGTTTCGTTTTTTTTTCCAAAAAAAGAAAAGAGAAAAATTTTGAGTTAATACACTATTGTTGAACAAGTGCGATATGTAAAAATTATTTAGTTTTTGTCTAGTTAGTTGCTCTGTATTCTGCTCGCACAATAGTGAAGGGTATATAAGATTCGGCACAGCCGAGTATAGCACTCTTACTTGTTTTATTTTAAATTAAGTTTTTTAATACCCCACTTTATTATCACTCCTTATCGTCACAAATGAGTAGTGTCCGACCGAAGCCACTTTTAAGGCTTCGATTTCGAAGCCGTATCCAAAGTTCGGCAAATTTAGGTAAATTAGCCCGAACCGGAGCCGAGCTTTACTTATCCAAAGTCACAACAAGAAAAATTTAAAATTTTTTATTACCAAAAGGCAAACAAAATAACACGATATTTTTACAGCCGGTAGATATGAATATTACATGTCGATATTTTGCAAAAAGCAAAAAAAATAAAAAAAAAAATTCAGTTAATTCCGCCTGGTTCATCAAGTGCGAATTCATGCTTAAAAATTGTTAGTTATAAAAAATACCAACAAAAAAGTTTTTTTATTAACAAGGAAAAGCATGACTCAATTCCTCTTATTAAAGTGGAAGTAAAATGAAAAAATGCATAATTTCACATATCCGCCATGCAAGTCTTCTAAAGATAGGGTTGTCTTAAGTTGGGCATATTTAAGGTGGGATAATACAGTAAAGCACTCCACAAAATTCCTTAACATTTATAACCAGGGAAATAACATAATTAAATGCCTAACGTACACAAAGAGTCTAATTTGGAAATAAGTTTTTATGGGGAATATATTAAATTAAAGACCGATTCTCAACATTTACACGAACTTCGTCCTTGCTACGATTAAAATGTATTTACTAAATTATGTACAAAATTGCAACTTGTACTTTGGGCACAACGTTAACATACACAGACAACCAGCCAGACGTACGAATTGGGCATCGTTGAATCCCTTTGAAAAGTGATTCTCAGTCGATCGGTGTACTAAAAGATTGGTTCAGATTTCTATGTATTGCACACATCGCCAAAAACGTATGTTTATAATTGCGTTTTCCGTAATATTTGCTTTTAAGTAAAATTTTAAAGTTTTAACTAACATTATATTTAATGACAACCTGCTTTGTATTCATTTTAGAGTAAAAATTAAATATGGATGGCGAAATTAATGCAACACGTTGGGTATATTTAAAACAGAAAAGCCACCTGTTAACCAGAATTTCGAAAAAAAACAAAAACAATTTATTTTGTGCGTAAGCTTACAAAAGGCATCTAAAAAAATCGAATATGTATCAAAAAAAAAATCCCTCAAAAAGCCAAAATATGCGCTAAAAACTTAAAAAATGCTGCAAAAATGATCTTTTAACTAAATTATGCTCCAAACTGTAAAATATGCCAAAATATGCAGCATCAAATCGATGCCAAAATTCATAAAAAGCTCTAAAACGGATAGATATTTTATTTCTGCCTCGCACAAGGAAAAACATGTAATTGCATATTTGTGATTTCCCTGTTCATAAGCTCGCATATAACAAGGCCCATTGAACAGGTCTGCGCAAGAAGCCTGATGGTCATTGTTTTTGTTCTTTTGAGCAGTAAAATTTTTTTTACATTTTGCTTACATGTGCATGTATACGTTTGTTTACGTTTATGGTATGCCACACATACACGTTTTTTCCTTTTGCTTTGTATATGTGGTAGTAAGTTTTTGACAGCTTAATCGTTTTTTGTTTTTGTACAAGTAAGCAGACCTGATAGATGGGCCTATTAAAGCAAATTTTAAAGTTTTCGTTTCTAGTAGTCATGTGACAGCCATTGTAATTATTTCATAAAACAAAAAAAGTATGAATAAATATCTGAAATTAATAGAATGTGTTAAATTAAAAGTAATTTGGTGTTTCGTGTACCATTGACCATAAAAGTTGTTTTAAATATCAAAGAATTTCTCTTAATCTGAAGTGAGTTGCATGGTTGTGATTGTGTTTTTGTGTTGCATGGCAACCTTGCACACGATTTATTTTAATTTTATTAATTCATATTATTCATGAAGTTGAAAATTTTTCTTAGAATTTTAAAATCATTGAAGGACATTTTCAAAGAATATAAATGTAAGTAGAAAATTTCGTGTTGTCAAGAATATAATAATAAATAAATATATTAAAAACAACGTCCTTGCTCTGAAAAATTCATTTTCACCTCATTTACTTTTTTAATTATGAAAATAAGAAAAAAATGAATTGTAAAAGAAACTGTAAAAGCTGCTCCCTTTTTTTAGGATTTTTTTTAAACTTTTTAAGTTTGTCTAGATAACGGCACCCAATGAGTAAGAACTTTCAGAAGTTTAGGCCTAGAACAACATTCACTTTTAAGACACACCTCCTGTTTTATATCGTTTTTTGTTAACTGGATCGATCTATTTATTATTTAAAAAGTTTAATTTAGATAAACGACTATTAATTTATTTCATAGTGTTACACCCAGCGTCTACTGTGCTTATAAAATTTATATCATTTATTTTCCAATATTTTTGTTTATCTAATTACACCCTACGCTTGATGACTGCAACACGAGTCAAGCTGAAGGTTCACACCACGTATGTGACGTATGAATAGATAAAAAATAACAACAACAAAAAGTAAGAGTGCTATATTCGGCTGTGTCGACTCTAGTTAGACCGACAGTCGGAGGGCTTTATGGTTTTATTTATATTCATATTAAATTTGAAAAAATATTTTCGAGAGCGTAATTTATATTGCATCCATGGTAAATTAAGTACCAATTATCACAAAATTCTGTGGAGTGTTTTCAGGTATTGCAAAACATAAGTTCGAACCAATTTCGATACAGAAGTGAAATTTGTTATAGCGTTTTAAAGTTGTTTTCAAAAGGCTTCTTTATATGAGGCCTATGGTAAATACGGTTTAAGGCGTATGTCATATAATTTTCCACAGTGGGCATTATATGGGTAATATGTTAAATTATGGACCGATTTTTACTGCGTTTTCTAGTGTGATTTGAAGCCTTATAAAACTACAAAAGACCAAATTCTGCCAGCGAAACATAACCCGTTACAGTTTTAGGCGTACTAAGCTGTTTTCTGATAACAGACTTTATATAAGGCCGGCCTATGGTAAATTTATTTACTTATTTTATTTATTTGGTACACAGTACAACAAGAACGAGTCTGTACATACATATAACGGTAATCACAAATGTTACATATAAAGAAATTTTACTAATAAAATGTATTCATATACAAAAGGCAACAAACATGGATGGTTCTGCTCATTGGCTTAATATAATGAAAATATTACCTAATAAAAATAAAATTTTCATTATATTAACGAATAATTCGCTGAGCCAACGAAAATATTTTAATAAACGTAATTCGTTTGCTTAACGTACACTTTCATTGGATTTTTGGTTCAGTGTATAAAACGAATTTGTGCAAAATCTTATATCAACCCGTGCCACCATTTGTGTTAGTTTTTGTAGAAAATTATCATATTTTTAAGGAGTTGGTTCTACATTTCGATTTATCCCTATAATCCTTCTGCCGCGTTTCAATCCCAGACTGTTTAGGATACCTAGAAGTAATTTGGCACCAACATTGTTCTCTTGAGTTTTTTAACAGTTAAGGTGTTTTCATCAGACGGGAAAACAGATGAACATGACTAAATCGACTTAGAATTACTCAAGGAGCATATGGTCAACTTCAAAAATTTACGGCACCTAGACATTTTGATTTGCGTGTGTATAACCCGATATTTGAGCATGTGAAATCCGTTCGCGTTAATCATTTTTAATAAGCGGCGCAAATTTTACTGCGGTTTAAAGTTAAAAATTAAAAAAAAAAATATTATAATTACAGTTTTTGTTAAAATTGAAAATGGATAACGCGTGTGGATAATAGCCCTTAGGGGCTTTCTTAGCCCACTAAAATATTTGTAAAAGCTTCAATACTTTTTAAAATACACTGAAAAAAAATAAAAAAATTTTCTTATCTTGTATGCATTTTTTTTTTAAAAATTGTTTTACTCAAATATTTATTCTTAGAAGCATTCAGCAAAGGCTTCTATGATTACAATCTCAGTATTTTTTAAATGTATAATCTGAAACCAAATCAAATATTTCATACAAGGATGCTTTTTGAGGTTAGACAAAAATGTTTTTTCTTGCAAAAATTTTCAAAAGTTCATAAAGTTTATTAAGTTGATATATCCTCCAAGTCTAGTGACTATATTTTGTATTGGGTTGGATATGAAAGCTTTAAACTATTACAAAGAAAACGGAATGGATGAAAAAATCTTGCAAGTTTCAAGTCGTTTTTTTAATTTTTTTTTAATTTTAGATGACCACCAATTCTTAAGGAGAAGAATTTTCAACGTAAAACTTTGCACGTAATATCCTTCAAGTATAGTCATCCAAACCCTGTACAACGTTTTTTTTCAATTCATAAAACTTAACGAAATAGGAGCCATAGTATGTCGGTTTCAGCAGGTGCTCAAAAAATTTGAAATAGCCCATACACATATATATATACTTAGGTATTCATTTAATCGGGCTTTTGCTTTAATCGGTTAATGACTCGATTAATTAATCGAGGTTTTGGTTAAATCGGTAAATAATCGGTTGATTTTGTTATTGATCGGTTAAACATTTTCTTTAAATTAAGTAATTTGAATAAAAAAAAATTAAAAATTATTTTTTATTTGGAGTTTATTATTAAAAAATAAACAATAAAATTCTTTCAATTAACGTAGATGATGGAAAAACCGAAAACAACACATAATACGAAATATCTTATTTCTCAGAACTTTTCCTGGATTTCTCTAAACATATAAAAATCTTCCATAATGCCATTTTTAATACTTCTAATTGTTTCGGGTAATACTGTTTTTGTGTTTCTATTGAAAGTTATTTCTGTTCTCAGGTCATTATCTACCTCATCCCGACAAAGCACAGAACCGAACATTCTGTAAAAAGGTCATTTCCGAATTCCTTAATTTCTGTTTTTGTACTGTATTTTAGAAATGTATTGCTAGAAAGTTATTTTACGAAAAATATTTCTAAACAAAAATTTTTTCGTGCACTTTGGTAAATTTTTTGGTGAACTTTGGTGCAGGTAAATATTTGCATTGTATTTGCGAGTTGCTTTGCAACTAAAGTTTTGGAACTCAATTAAAACCAAGAAAAAATATGGTTTAATACTACAAAAAATTACACATTTTGTTACATCGGTTAATCGATGAAATTAATCTGTTTGATCGTGAATCGAAAAAGCCAATTTTAAATTAAGCGATCAGTTAATTAGGTAGTAATTAATCGGTTAACCGATGAACGGTTAATAAATGCCCTAGTTAATACCAACGTTTATAAGGAAGTTATGCCATCAAATGCTAGTTGCAGGAGTTATATTTGTATGGGTGCTATGGTCAAATATGGACCGATTCCAATAGAATTTGACCAGATGAGCAAAGTTAATCTAAATACCAACATAATAAGATGGTTTATGGACAGAAAACCCCTGGTCCGGAAAGAAGCTTGTATGGGGGCTATGTGAAATTATGAACCGATTCTCCCCATTTTCAATAGTCCCTGTGCCAATTAGAACTATGTACTAAATTTCATAAAATTATCTCCAAAATTGCGACCTGTACTTTGCGCAAAATATTTTAATGAACAGCCAGCCATCCAGCTGGACGGACATTGTTATGTCGGCTTAGAAAGTGATTTTGAGTCGATCGGTATACTGGCAGGTAAGACTAGGATAAACAATCAAACATCTGTAGAAAAAACTTTGTTATGTGCTTTTCATTGACTTAAGCGTGCTGACTTAAAATTTATTCACAGATTAATTATATTACAACCGGACCTTTTCAAAGGGCTGGGCTAATATTTCGCCCCAAGTAAGGCGGTTTTGCTAATACATCATACTTTACACCAAAAAAATAATTTTCATATTTGAATACGAAAATCGCATATTTGATTAAAAAAATTTTGAATTTTCTGCGATGACGATTTTTGCGGTATTGATAAAAAAAAGTTTGTAGGTAAAGTTATTGAATTTTTAGTCAACAACCAAGTTCATTGAGTCAGTTTGTGCTTTGTTGTGATACAGACGTGTATTATTAAACCCGCATACAATTTGAATTAATTAAATTTGATTTTTTATTTAAAATAAACATTCAGCGAATGAACGCAAAATAAATGATTTTAAAGTGATCAATTATTAAAAACTAAAAATTAAATAAAGAAAAATAATAAAATATAAGAAAATAAATGTACATACATACATGCTTATGTATGTATGTATGTATACATAATCTTGCAAAAACATTTTAATTTTGTGAAGAACATAAAAAATTACAAAAATATTAAAAGCACAGAATACGGTGAAAAACAAAAACAATATTTTGTATGAGCAAAAATAATGAGACAACAATAAAACTCAACGAAAGAAATTGCTATGTAACATTTCATGCAAATGCTGAAATAAATAAAACAAAACAAAAGAATATTAACTACCTAACGGCTAAGCCAATTATTCGCACACGTTCCCTCTCACCCTCGGTATTTAGACATGCCAACTCAAAGTTGTATCACTCCAAAAAAACACCCTTTATTATACAAATAATACTGTAAAGCGAATGAGAATTTTGAGATATTAAAAAATTGACTGGAGTTGTAAAAATACTGTTTTCACTTTGATTCAAATATTTTTTTATCGAATATGAAGAAATATTTAATTATTTCCACATTAAATATGTCACTCAATAAAGTGCTATTTTCAAAGTGTAATTTTGACAAACTTTTTCATTGAATCAAATAAAAAGTTTGTTGACCTTAAATTTTATTTTTAACAAACTGTGTTGTTAAAAATTTTCTTGAGATATTTTTTTCTGTGCTAAGAACTCTTTGTCCGATCGGTCACAGATAACTTAACAGATATATAAAAAGTGACATGTGCAAAGGGCCCAAATCAGTTGAGAAGGCAGCTTTCGAAGAAAAACACAGAAAGCTTTTTTTTGGTAGTGAAGTTTCAACAATCAACACAAATGGCGTGATCAAAATAAAAATTAAACTAAACACAAGCCATGTTAAACAAATGCATTAGTCCAACAAACGTTGTGTTTTGTGAAAAAAATGTGTTTAGTTATATTGCTTTGTTTTATAATGTAATTGACTTACATAAATATTATTACCTCGTGTTGTTGTAAACTTAAAAGTTAATTTTTACCATAGTTTTGCATATAAATCTCAACTTAACAAATTTGTCAAAGTTTTTTTCGGGAATACAAAATTTATTAATAATAAGATTTCTGTATGACGTGCTAATAAGTCCCCAATTTTTCATATTTGATAAATACACCAAAATTTATTGTTGAGGGAAAGCCAGCTTCTATGCGCATTTCACTGGTTGCTTAGGCCAGCTAACCAGAAAACCTTTTCCAAAGATTTTAGAAAAGCTATAAATATTATACAAATTAAACCTTAAAGCGAATGAGAATTATAAACACTCAAAGTCTTATTTGCAACAATATCAAAACTGAAACAAAACACCAGCAATAAACAGTGAGTTCATCTTTTCTTATATTCCCCTACAATTGGTTGGCTTTTTTCTGACTCGAATTGTAGTTGTAAGTGGATAAAAAGAAAAAACAAGATTAAAAAAGAAATTGCTTCATTTTATTGTCATCGTAAGAAAACAAAAAAAAAACACTTCGCCAGTTCAGTTTCATTGTGTTCATTGTATTGCGGCAGTGAAATTGTTAACAAATTTGAATTTTTAAAGTTCCTTATTCGACTCTCTTTCATCAAAGATTTCTTGGTGCCACTTAAACATTAAGGTTAAAACAGTAAACCAGCGAGTTTTGTTGCAGAAAATGCAAAAAGATAGTTTTGAAAATTTCAGGTGCATGAAATGAACCACTTTTGTTACCAACATAGAAAAGGACATGCTTTGATACAATCTATATATTTATTATCATAAAGTGCTTAACGTTCCGTCAAAATCAATTGTTATTTAAATTTTTTAATTTTAAAAACGAACGAGTTTTACAACTTACATACTCTTACCTAAAGCAGGCCCTCTTAAAATTTTTTATTTGAAAAACATTAGAACATTTTTTATGCCGAAAATGCTGGAGTCGAAGTCGGGAGTTGAATGTGTGGGCGATTAACATCGCATTCATAGGTAACGTTTTCTAAGTAGGCTCTGAATGTTAATGTTAATGCTATAGTTTATTTCTTTTTTATATCGTTATTCGGTAACATATCAAAAGTTAGGATTTTCATTGTTTAATTTTACTATGCAAACGGATACTCCTAATGCTAGGAACACAGCTGGGACGAATGACGAATTTTTGGCCGCGAATATTCGTCGCTAAAAATAAAACATAAATATATATATATAAAACTACACACACTCACGGCGTCGGTCGAAAGTCGTCATATGCGGCGTATTTTATTAGATTAATTTCTATTTCATACGCAGGCGAACGACGAACAAGTCAGTACCAGGTGACCAAGTTTGATTTAAGTATTCAAGTATTTTAGTATATAACGTTACTTTTTTTACTTTAATAATTATTTTTTATTGTTTTATCGCATTTAAAATAAATATACAAAGTAGTTAACTATAAGCAGAGTTGCCAATTTAGCGCCTTTGGCGCTAGATTTAGCCCTTTTTAACTGTCGAAAAGGCGCATATTCTTGCTTTAGCGCCTTTTTTTAAAAGAGCGCTAAATTAGTGCTTTTATAGATACCCAAAATGTTTGAACTTTTTTTTGCATACATTTAAATCAGGAAACATTAAACTAAAATTTGTTTCGGTTTTTTGAAAAATACTTTTGATATATGGTACTCTGAAAAGCATATTATATAGGGAAAGAAGTTTTTTTTTAAAGTAATCCATTTTCTTTCTTAAAACATTCATGATTTTAACTTGTTTTGTTCGTATTAATTAAAACTTTCTTAAATAAAGAAGCGTTTTTTCATGATAAAAAAGTTTCTGAAAACAGTATACAAAAGTAGCTCATTTTATTATAAACATGAAAGATATTTCTGAAATCAAGTAGCATTTATTTAATATTAGCCTGATTTCCTTGATTTGTAAAAAGAATCGAATTTCTTGAATCAAGAAACAAACGCTAGGAATTTCTTTTAACTCACGAAAACTTGGTTTGATTCAGTTAATTTTTATTTGGATCATCATGTTAAGCAAATCAATCAAAACTTTCTAATTTTTGTATAAAGTTTTCTTAAACTAACTAGTGCTACACGTTTTTATGAAAAAAAAATTCAGGCTTTTCTTCTGATTTTGTAAAATAACTTGATATAAGTAACTATAGAATTAAAATGATTTTTTTTTAGCTGTAGTTAAGTATATTTTAGTTCGCTTTGAATCATAACATTTTGCTTAAACCAAACCTTACATATGTTTATAATAAAAATTTGGCTTGGACGAGAATGATGGAAAATTTTCTTGGTTCAAGCCATATTTTCTGGCGATTTAGCAAATAATTCTTCCAGTTAATATTTGAAATTATATAACTTTATTTTTCCTGAAATATCAGAAAAGGCTTTTTAAAAATGTTAATGTTAAATATAAATATGCAAATTTTAGGTTATCTCAGATAAAACCAACCACGAACGTGTGAAAGCAAAATTAAACCTTCTGTATTTGTCGATTTTGACAGACATGTGCAATTATATATGGATTTTACATCTGACAAGCCTACTGCATAATACAGATCGTTTAAATGCACCTTTGTGTGATTTTAATTGACTTTATAGTGCTGAATCCAATAGTTTATTCAATCTAGACGTGATTAACATTTTGTTTACTGATCTTCATGATTTCATGTCTTATTTTATTCATAATATACCTGGATTTCCGATAAATGGAATTTGCATGAAAAAATGATCGCCACTAATTAAAAAATAATTTAAAAAAAAAAACATTCTAATGTTATGATAAAATGTATGTACCATAGCCGCCTTAGTTCGTTCGAAATATTAGTCTAGCCCTTAAAAAAAGCTAGAGATGATAGAAAAAACTAAAAACGGATATAAATTTAGCGCTGTAAAATGTTAATATTTTATATATTTTTAAACTTGGCTCTTAAACATTTCATTATGTTTTTTATTTAAATGTTGTTTAGCGCTTTTTAGCGCTTTTTGATTGGTGGCACGGCGCTTTTTAAATAGAAATAGTTCACAACCCTGACTATAAGAATAGTTTTTTGTGGTTTTGTTAGTGTTTGTATTTTTTAAATACATTTTTTTTATCACACTATTTCTCTCTCTTTGCAGCCCAGCCGTTACTTATAGTCGTTATTGTGTTTCATACGACGAATTTACTCAGCGAATTTTTACTACAAAATTCGTCGTGTAGGGCGAAATTCGTCTTTCGTCCAAGTTGTGTTCCTAGCATAGTGTTGCTATTTTATATACGCACCAAACTTAAGAACACAATCCACATTCTATAGACAAATCAATCCTTTTTCAGATACATACTTTACATTAACATGTTCGATACATGTTTACTTATTGTATTCCTTTTTAATATTACATTTACCTAAACTACAACAGCAAACATAACTAATAAAAAAATGCAAATATTGGTCAACTTGTTAAAACAAATATTAAAAACGAAATAAAAAAAATACAAATTGCACGCGATATTGATGTTATTACTTTTTGTCGATATTCTGTTTTATAAATAAAAACCAACTGCAGGGAGGTGGTTACAAGTTCAAACACGTACGAACTTAAATGATGCAGTTGATTGAAAAGGTTGAAAAATGTTGCCATTAAAATATTTTAGCCCGATTAGTTGAATGCAATTACACAAGAATACAAACATACAAACATTTTTTGCAAAACGGTCAGTTTTAGTTAATAATAAATTCCTATAAAAAAAATTGCCTTCATTGCTTTGAAATGCCCAACTTGTGCTCGCTCTACAGTCTTAATAACAAGAGTATTTTCAGCCCTTTTTCCATTTCATTCCCATATATTTTTACGCGACTGTATGTGATTATGACAAACATGGCAACGGAATTTTGTTTAAGGCGAAATATAGACTTAATTATGAACAAAAGTTTCGCCCAATAAAATAAAACAATAAATTTCATAAATTTATGGAATTTATGGAATTTTTAATATGACTCAATAATTGTTACCAACTACATTTCGAGGAATTTTTAATATTAGGAGGTGTTTATAAAACGATAAAAAAGTTTATTTAATTTGTTTGTAGTAAAAGGACATAAATAAATCGGTAGTATTTCAATTCGTAGTTATTTTTAACTTATTATGCACAATTCCATTTGAACACACATTTAAATCATTGAAACATTTTCGAATTCTATAATGTTCAATCGCTGTCAAAAACAAATACTAAAGAAAAGTGTATACCTACAACCAATTAACGAAAGTATGTAAAAGTTTAGAATCCAAAAAATAGTGCAGCATTACTATAGTGAAATCTTATTACTATAGTACATATTAAAAACCCCTCAAATATTAAAATGGGAATTAAAAATACACGCATTAATGAGAGTGGGAACAAAACATACACACATTCTTATTATTATTATATTTTTTTTACTGTAAGTTCGGGATATGTGTGCAGGAAATATTTGGTATGTTAATTTTTTGATAATATAATATTCTTTGAAAAATCAATTGTTTGTGTGCATACATCACATAGTTCACACAATTCAACATCACAAATTCTTTGTTTGCGTCCTCTACATGCGAAACACAAGTAAACACAACAACTTCTGGCATAAAGCACGAGGTAATTTTTAAGTATACTACTAGGAGTATAGTCAAAAATATTTACTGTACTGAAAGGTTTTGAAAAGAAAACAATTAGTGTCTGGAGTGTATTTCTTAAATTGTTGTACCCTCACAACAACGTACATACAGTAGTTGTAGACAAACATTTTGTACTTACATTTGGTTTTTGTTGTGTTTGATCTTCAAATTTATTTGTGCAGGCCTTAAGCAGAGGCACATGTCAACCTGACTAAGACTGCGAAATTATAGTTTTGGATTTTTTTTTCTAAAACAATCTACCACGGCACATTTGCGAGACAACGGTACATTTTTTTTTTGTAGGCGCAATAAAAAGTGATATGCTGGTTCGATTGATATGAATTATATCTCTTGACAGGCTACTAAATTACGAGTAGCTAATAATTGGTTTTGAACAGATTAGAAGTATGTAATTGATTTTAAAATTTTTAGGCAATTTTAAAATTCGGAGCCTAATTAAGTAACCTGTCGAACGAGACATTTATTTACATTTTAATCGAACCAGTATTTCACTTTTTATTTCGCCTACAAAAATACAAATATACCGTTGTCTCGCAAATGTGCCGAAGCTTACATTTGTTATATATATGAAATTAAAAAAGAGTCCGAGATAACAGAAGTTAGAAACAGCAATGTTGTGTTTGCAGTAAGCGAAATAATTTTTTTTTTTTTTTTTTTTTTCAATATTACTTATTGAATCTTCATACATTTAATATGAACTAACAATAATTAATCAAATCTTAACCTAATACTTTATTTTATGTCCTGCCAGTGCCAGACAAAAATTTTTTCATCACGGGTTCTGTTCACATATACATAGGTGTTTATCGCTCATCTAATTGTACAAGTGCTGCAGTGTCTCTTCTTCTTAAGCGAGTGTGGCCGCTTTCATTTAAAATATTTCGAGCTAGTGGGTTCGGATGCAATTCGAGCCTTTTCAAATATTTTACCGCATATTTTGTAATCATAGTTTTTACTAATGGCACATTGAGATCCTTATGAATGTTTGAATTTTTAACGTACCAAGGGGCAGCTGTGATTATTCGAAGAAGTTTATTTTGGCGCCTTTGAATTTTATCGATATTAGAAGCCGAGGCAGTGCCCCATAACTGAATACCGTAGCACCAGATAGGCTTTAAGATAGAGTTGTAAAGTAGGAGTTTGCAGTCGAGACTAAGAACAGAGTTTCTTCCAATAAGCCAATGAATTTGTATGGCTTTTAGTTTCATTTGAGTTAATTTTGCCTCTATATGGCTTTTCCACGTCAAACGGCGATCTAAATGTATACCGAGATATTTTACATGCGAATTTTGAGGTATTATTTGATAATTGATTTTAATAGGGGGGCATGATTCCCGACGCAAGGTGAATGTTATATGTACGCATTTTTGCTCATTGACTTTTATCCTCCATTGTTTTAACCATATTTCTAGTTGAAATATATGATCCTGAAAGTAACGAGATGCTTCATAACTGTTTTCGTGGACGCTTAAAAAAGCTGTATCGTCTGCAAATGTTGAAGTTTGTGTGTAGTTGCTCGTTGGCATGTCCGAAGTATAAATTAAGTATAATAGAGGCCCCAGAATGCTGCCCTGTGGGACTCCAGCGCCTATTGGCTGAGGTGAACTAAAGAATTTTCCTTCTTTTTTAATAAATTGACGACCGACTAAGTAGCTTTCTAGCAGCTTGTGTGTGTTTGCAGGAAAATTTTGCTTCAATTTATGTAATAAGCCTTCATGCCAGACTTTATCAAAAGCTTGAGAAACATCGATGAAGAGAGCGGAACAATATTTTCTTTCTTCAAAGGCTTTTCTTATGGCGTTAACTATTCGATGGGTTTGTTCAATTGTGCTGTGTTCTCTTCTAAAACCGAATTGGTGGTTAGGTATACATCTATTTTCACTTAAAATTGGAGTTAATTTTGACACTAACAGCCTCTCAAACAGCTTTGGTATATTAGAAAGTAAGCTTATAGGCCTATATGAATCAACTTTGGTGTGATCCTTTCCTGGTTTAGGTATCATGGTGACTAAGGAAACCTTCCATTTTTGAGGATAGTATTGAAGACGTAAGATAGCATTGAAAATTAAAAGAATAATTTTCTTTGCTGTGCTGGGTAGCTCCAAAAGCATTTTGTTGCTGATCTTATCAAAACCAGGGGCTTTTTTGGGGTTTAATTCACAAACAGCCTTTTCGATTTCTCTTATCTCAAATCTTAGAGGAACAGCCGCTCTAGCAGGAACAGGTGGTAACTCGACCACGGTATCGTGAGATATATTTGGGGTAAATACGTTTTTTAAGTGATTAACAAACAGATTTCCCTTTTCGTTATCATTTCTTGCCCAACTTCCGTTCAAGTTTCTTAATGGTGGCTTAGAGGCGACTGGCCTTTTTAGATTTTTAGCTGCACGCCATAATGAGTAGTCTGATTGCGGAGTTGCATCAAGTTCCTTAAGATATTTTTGCAGAGAAGCCGTTTTTTGAGTCTGTAGTAACTTTCTTAGCCTTTTTGTACAATCTTTTAATAAACTCTTTAGTTGAGGGGATCTGTGCAATTGCCACTCTCTTCGAGCTCTTCTTTTTTCAGTCAGGAGACGCTCAACATCTGTGGAATAAATTTTAATATTTTTAGTTTTTTTTGGGGTATTACTGGAATGTTGCACAGCTAGCTTCAGAAAACTGTCAAAATTAAGAATAGCGCGATCTACGTATTCCGGTGTACTAAGCAGAATATTTTCTGTGCAATGGGTGCTGAGATATTTTTTATATTTTAGCCAATTGATTTGTGTAGCTGGCGTCGCTAAGTAACCAATTGGAGATACAATTTTATTGGGGTTCATTAAAGTAACAATTGTTGGTGTGTGGTCGGAAGATAATTCTAAGGAAGCTTCAACATAAATCGTTTCTAAGGGAATGTTTTTAACCACGCCAAAATCGATGACATCTGGTATTTTTTGCTGATCAGTAGGCCAATATGTTGGTTGTCCGCTCGCTATCGCGAAATAATAAAAAACATTTATACGTTGGGAACATTATTAAGATCCACTGAAAATCCAAATGCAAAATAATTAAGACAAATTTTGTTATGCTCGGCCCATATTTACTTTTGTCTCTTATACAAGCCCCACTCAGAAAAATAAATTTCTCTGTCAAAAACCACTGGCTTGTGGTAACATTTAGCGCCAATAACTTGTTTTGTCATTCCGACCACTCTACTATTCTATTTCTAAATAGATTATGGTTAATTGAACCATATAATTGTCACTGCAACCATATTATGGTTAAATTAGTCCTCCATCAAGATGCCACGACCATATTATGGCTGCCTCCGAACATATTTTGTAATGTAATGCCAACTTTTTTAAGGTTTTTTTAGACAAGCGACTTATTTGGTAAAAAATCTTATCTGTCGAAGATCACTTCACTTCTTAAATCATATGTTTGCATTTGATATTGTAATAAAATCTTGCTTAAAAACTCAAAATTTTTAGTCATGCGGAATTGGAAGCACTGATTAAAATATAATTTGTAGCTTTTTAAGACCGCTAACCGCAGAAATATAAGTTCACGTAGTTTCTATAAGGAGCATTGTTCGATAACAAATTTATTCCATTCCAGTTTGTCAGGTACGAGTGTTTTTATCTCGTTCCAGCCGTAGTCTTGATTGGTCGCTTTAATTTCAATTTGGATCGTATGGCTCATCATGATGACCTACAAACCCCCGCTCATACGATATAAATATTCACCGGCGGGTCGAAAACACTCCATGGTGTCGGTTCTGGCATTTACTCCGAGCAGCTAAAGCGGTGCATTCCTCTTATGTTGCCGGATCTCTGCAGTGTCCTTCAGGCCGAGAAAATCTCATTTCAACATATTTTTTCTCTGCGTGCAGGACGAGATTTTATATTGGGCATAAAGAAAAGTATGAAAAAATCTTTGGCGGTATGATTTTTGGTCTTATGGATCAATAACAGATCTAGGCTTTAAATGGGGGCTACGGTAAATTCAGTAGTATAATTTCTAGTCATACACAATTTAATGAGAATCGTTGCTTCCCGTCACCAATTTATGTTAGTTTTTGTAACTAAAATATACATTTTTTAGGATGGTTGGTCCACATTTGGAGTCATAAATCTTTTCCTACTGAACCGGTTCTGCTAGATTCACATTAGGATAACTGGAATCAATTTGCCACCCAAATAGTTTTTTTCTGTTGAGATTTTCGAAAGTGAGCTTGTTTTCCACAGAAGGACATGACTTAATAAACTTGGAATTACTCAAGGACCCAAAATATATAAAAAATATTCCTTACGGGGTCTTAGATGAATATTAAAAAAGCTGCACACGGAACTTACTGCCTGCGACGAGTCACCTTTCGTTTAATTAAGATTTAAAACAAAAACAAATTTTGAAATTTTTTTTTTTTTTTTTGTTAGTTAAACAAGCCGCCCCTAGTAGTGGGCGGTCTGAAGAGGAACAAACGTAATTTTACAATCTTAATTTATTACATTGGCTTACAAAATTATTTATTGAACCCTTTGAAGCCAGACGTAAGTTGCCTCTACGGAATTTTTTATGCAGATGTTTAGTAATTGAGATAAATCAGACCGCAACTAGTCAATATTATTTTAAATTCAAAATATTTATGTTTAACATTCTTTTGTATGTTGTACATTTTTTTTTGTCGAAAGAGTCAAAATGAGTGAAAAAAAAGATTTTTAAAACTTAGTTAAGTTACACAACCGATTCAATTGGATTATTGACTTTTTTTAACACAATTGAGGTGTGGAGTGCAGTCGTAATTGCGAAAAAGTATTTGTGTTGTGTTTATTGTGCTCTCAAAGTACATTGGAATAAATTTCCTAAATCCACAAGCAAATCACTTCTCACATTAATTAAATGTTTTATTGATATTTGACATCAAACATAAAACGAATGCAAATCGCAAATAAAGAGAAAGTATACCACATAACGAGAAAAGGAGCAAAGGAGATATAAAACAAACTCTTGTATTTACATATTCATTTTTGGGTCATGCCCACAATGGAAGATTTAATGAATAAATTCATGTGCATTCATTTACGTGCAGTCGTAGCTGTTGCTTTACATTTATTTTGTTTGGCAACGATAAGGATTCAATTAAAATTGACACATTCGTTTTAACAATAATAAATATGGAAAATACGAGAGTTGTATTAAATAAATGACATGAATAATTCAAACTCCCTCCGAAACGAATACCTCATGTAAATATTGATGTGTAAGTAGATGTGTTGCATTGTCAAACACTCATACGTATTGTTGCTCATGGGTCAATGGTTACGGGAGTATGACACATGCAAACACATATCCATGTACATACATACATATGTATGTATTAGTATAGTCGCAGATAAAATGTATGTTGTAGGGTTGTGCCAAAAGCTGAATGCTGAACAGCCGATACTGTCGTCATTTATCATTATCATTGGATCTAATCTGTATGCAAATGCATGTAAATCTTGTTTATAACGTTTGCTTTGGTTTTTGCTCTTATTTGTTTTCCTGATCTGTAAAATTGTTTAAACTGTTGTTGTTATTGTTGCTGCTGTTGTTGTTTTATTGTATAGAGGAGGTTGTATTTTATCTCCAGTGCTAAAGTGTCTCTGTGATTTTGGCAAATTAATGGGCATGAGACAAAAACGTCAAGAACACTTGAATAGTGTTGCCAGCCACACAACGTACGTAAACGACGAGTAGATTCTTTTTAATTTTTTTTTTTTACATTTCGTTTACATTTTTATGTGGTGGAGCCCAAGATTTAGATCCTCAAAACATGAGCCTGAGCTGAAGCTTTAGGCAAATTGTTTTTATTCGAAGTACGAGTACAAGAAAATACACAAATTGCTATAATGCAGCAATGTAACTTTAAATTTTTTTAATTTATTTTTTGATCGTTTTAGTTTTTTACTTTTTAACTGCATTGCCAATCATGTACCCACAGGAATATGCACAATGGGTAAAAATTATTGTTATCTGTTTACTTTCTTTTGTATGCAATCTAAAATAACAAAACATTTTTTTCATCTTAATTTGTTTTCTAACTAAAATGTTGTTTTCTTTTCATTTGCAGAGAACTAGAAATAAATGTAATATGAAAAAATTGCGGGAAATTCGGAATAAAACAATATTAACGTGAAGAATGTACCTTAAAGTGTTGAGCACGGAGGATTTTAATCAACTTATTTTTAGTCTCAATAAATTTTTGGTTAGAATTTAGTTTTTTAGCCATTGTACTATTAATAAGTGTTTGAAAACGTAAGAGAGGTGGAAGGCAATTTAGAAGTGGTCAGGAGGGGCTTAACAGGAACATTGTTAGTAATGTTTCCACGACAATAACAGCAACACCAACAAGACCAATATAAAAAGCAAAATAGAAAAAAAAGCTTTAACAAGAAACGACCACAACTATCTACGAGTATGAGTTTTTCTTTGCCGTGTTTTCCTTCTATTTTATGTTTAATATTTTGTATGCCATTTTTTCCTGTTTTATTTTTTTTTTTTTGTTTGTTGTTCTTATTGCTTTTGCTTGTAGCATTTTTTTTTCTTTTCTGTTTTGTGATTTTTTGCTATTTGGTTCACTAGTCGACTAGATTTGACTAGTGGCAGACTTGCTAAGCCGAGTTGACTGGAGTCGAGATAGTTTGTAAAGCGACACACCTTTACATAACCAAAAAGAGAAGTAAAAAAAAAACAAAAAACAATACTGAATTAAAACAACTAAAAAAAACTACAATTTTACAATGTACGAGTTCAGTTTTTTTTTCTCAGTTGCTTTTTGTTCCTCGTAACGCCGTAAATATTTCTGTATGTTCGTCTGTCGGTATCTTCCAGTACTTTATTTTTAAGCAAAAACTTAAGCCATAAGGTACCGATCCTAACAAAAAGTATAGCACTCAGATACACACTTCTACACACTAAACAAATCCAAAATAAATATAGACAAAAGCGAAATTTTGGTACGAGTATGACAGAAACGATCAAAAGAGTTTTATAAAAACGAAAAAATATTTCTGTTTCTTAGTTCGTACTAATTGCAATAAATATTCAATAGTATCGTTGATGGATTTCCATGACGATGAAATAACTCCATCTGTGAATTTAACTACAAAATCGCACATCTAAAATTGTTTTCACAAGCGTTAACATGTATGTAGATACGTTCGAACATATTCATTCTTTTTGTAACCTTTTTATCATTCACAAGTTTTGTTCTTGATTTTTGCGACTCTGTTCTGCACAGCATGTACCAAAAAGCGTATTAACCTTCCAACACTGGCCGATTATGAACACAATAATTTAAAGAGATGTTGGCATTAAACCTCTGAATTCTTTCCCATTGTACAAATATCCATAGAGCGTATTTTAAAAATAACTAAATTTTTAATGGAACTTTTTACTCAAATTCTTTCTAATAATGGTTTTTGTTAATTTTTTTTGGATAAAATTCCATGAGAAATAAAATGGTTTTTTAGAAAATATTGCTCCTGCTTTAATGATTTATTTAGCCATAATTATTTTCAAGTATTACAAGGTTCGTAAAAGTTTTAAAATTTTAAATGTTTTCGAAGTTAATGAATCAATTAACAAATTAAAAATATAAAAAAAACAACTTGCAGGATTTTGTTTTTCAAATCTTGCGAATTTTTTAAAAAAATTTTAACTTAAATTTAAAGACCTTTTTTATTCTTGTTGGAAAAGTCTTTCTTGAAATTTTTACTTTTTCCAGTCATTATTTCTTATGCACTTCATTACTTGTATATTTTCTAACAGCCTGTTCATCGGTTTCGAGCGTTAACGTTCGCATTTAAAACTATATTTAAAGCAAAAACAGTCTTAAGCTCTTAAAAAAGCGTTTAAAAACATGAAAATATCCTGTAAAAATTAAAAAAAGTCATTTAAATGTATTGTATATTTAAGACAATTTTTATCATTTAATACGTTGTTTCAGTAAATTATAAATTGATGCAATACATTTTCTAAAAGAAAACTATGTTTATTTGGAGTCTGCAAGTTTTAGTACATAGAAAAAGTTCTTTCTACGTCTACAGATGTTAAGGTAGCTCTGAAGTATATTTTATAAGATTGGACTTACAATTTCGCTTGCCTGCCAAAATATCCCCAATATCTTTAGTACCAAAAATTCTTAATTTTTTAATAAAACTGATTTAAATTTTTTATTCACTTTGTCTCCTATATCCCCTGCAACTCCGGACATTTTTCTTGTAGTGTCCATAACTATTATCACTTGGGAAACCAATGAAAGATTTTCTGTTTCCAATTTTGGTACAACTTCGTGTAAAAATCAAACATTTGCAGAAATAAACAATATTTCATATCACTTTCATTCCAATATATGCAGAGAAATTAGCTAAAACTATCAGGCATGTTCTGAAAATCATTTTTTGTTAAAGTGATTCAAAATCACAAGAAAGGTGTTCTGGACAAATAAGGTTTTCCAGAATTGTGATTTAAAACCGTTCAGCTAAGTTGCCGCCGATTAAAAATTACATGCTTATTTTTCCCCACCATTTTAAACCGAGTTTAAGCTTTTGTGGTTGTCAAACCACCCTTAAATAATAATTGTGATTTTAAAATCGCAAGTGATTTGAAATTTGTGGTTTTCAGAACATGCCTGTATATTAAAAAACCAAAAACAAAACGCTACTTTATCAAAAACAAAGAGAAGGGGAACTTACAGACGTTACTTTATACAAAAATTGTATTTAAAAAAAATAAGACGTTACAAACTATGATGGTAAAAAGACGGTGCAGAAAGAGTATTATTGTATGAAGTGGCTGTGTAACTGAGGAATTCGATCGTTAGAATACAGCTAAGGCATTTTCGAGAGAAAAGAACTTGAACAAGAAAATAATAAAAAAAGGTTGATAAAAAGGCTTAATACTTAAAGCTTAAACACATAAAAATATATTAAACAATATAAAAAGTACGTTACATTACCGCTAAGACAGAGTAACATAAAAATCAAGTAAGAAAGTATAGTCGGTCAATCCCGGCCATATGTACGCAACACCACATATTATACGCAAAAAGTGTCTGGCGAGAGTGTCTGGCTATATGAATAGGGATCTATCGATGTTTTTAATTTCATTAAAATCGATTTCAAAGTTTCTGATAGGCAGAAATTGCTTGCCATCTCCCCTCGTGGTCTAATTTTTAAAAAAATTCATAAATTATGTGTCCATATAAATACGGATCTATCTATGTTTCAAATTTCATTACAAACGGATTAAGAGTTTCTGAGAGACAGCAATTGCCCCCTATCTCCCGTCGTGGCACTTCGATTCAGCCTATTTTCAATAGGCTTGATCCTTGTGCCAATTAAAAGCTATGTGCCTAATTTTATCAAATTATCTCCAAAATTGCGACCTGTACTTTGGCCAGCCAGCCGGACGGACATCGTTAGATCAACTCAGAAGGTTATTCTGAGTATACTTCAAGGTAGGTCTAAGACCAATATTTTAAGGTATAAAATCTAGTATAAAAATGTTTTTGGGTTGTGATCTAACAGCGAGGAAACAACAAGATTTTTTCGATTATTCTGCGATATTTCTGTAGTTTGTTGAACCCATCGCAAATTTCAAATGATGTTCTATATGCCCCAATGATTAATCATGATGACTACTATCTTGACGGTCCAAATACTGCGGAAATAAAATACGAATTAGCCAAATTAAAATTTATTAAGGCTCCAGGTGAAAATCGTGTTCCTTATGCATTTTTCAAAAATGTGACTGACATTGGGGTATTCACAAGGTGAGCTATGTATCACGTTTTATTGTCATAATGTTCTAACAATTTACAATGGTTTAAAAATATATTGTTTTTGCTTTGGTAACAAAAAGTGTCTTAAGTTAATATAATTGTTTATTGTTCCATCGTAATTAATCAGAAGAGACCTGCGCTGAGCCAAGCCGCATTAGTTTTTGTAGACGTCGCTGTTGATGGTATAGTTTTATCCGGCGAATATCGGAATTTAACCTGCGGCTAGCAATGCTTGCAAAAAAAAACTCGAGCCGTCAAATTAGATCGGCTTAGGACTCTGCTGTTTGGTAAACAAACAAAATAAAATTTATTTGTAATTTGCGTCTGAAAAATGGAAAATTGTCAGGTAAGAACTAATTTAATTTATTAATTCATGGAGTAGAATTAAATAGTATTTTTATTTTAGGTAAATATTTATTTTTTATATTTGTTTTAAATCAGCTGATTTAAATTCAAAATAGCACACTGAATTATAAGGTGTTGTTCACAACAGTCGCATTTTTTCATTTTATTATTTTAAGACTTTAAGACACCTTGTGAATCCCCCAAATATAATATTTGAAAGTGCTAAGTTAGATGAAAAGTTTATTACCAGTATAATTTTTCCAATATATAAAAAAGGATAAAAACTTAGCGCACAATTATTGCGAAATTTCTTCCATTATTTCGATAGCAAAAATATTTGTGGGAGTAATAAACAACAGACTAACTGCCTGTTTTTCAAATTAAAATAAAAATTTTCGCTTATGAATTTATATTGAAACAACAACAAAAAAACTCAAATTTGTTTTTTTTTTAATATAATAATGCATTTACACCTACGCCATAAACATGTTAAAAGGTGTTTATGATGATAAACTAATTTGAGAAACTTGTTTATCCTTGCAAATTATAAACACGTTTGTAACTTGCTTTTTAGATAAACTAGTTAGAGCCGGTTCACACACGTCAAGTTTGACTCTTCAAGTTTTAAGGAGAGAGGGAAAAAGAAATGGTAATCTCTTTTCCCTTCTCTCCTAAAAGCACAAGACTTGACGAGTCAAACTTGACGTGTGTGAACCGGCACTTAAAAACAACCAGTTTTTGTTAATGCAACTCTGTTTTTTCAAATTTCGGTCTGGCAACACTAGTGATATTTGACATCTCAAAAATAAAAAAAATTAAGTGAAGAAAAATTTAATCAGAAAAATAAAATAAAAACAAAAATTAAAAAAAAATTCAATAATTTCTTTTAGTATGGACAACGGAAATAAAAGGTTTGTTTATATGTTGATATGTACGTGCATTAATTATTTTTTTAAATATTAGGGCTAAGAATATTATGGCTTGTCAAAGATAAACAACTAAAATGTCTAAAGTGCTGATGTAAACAGTATAGTTACATATGTAGTATATAAAGTTCGGTTAGAACCGCAAAACATATGCACTTTTCGTAGGTTTTAAGACTGCCTTAGAAAAGATATCGGGAAAAATGGTAAAAATGATAGAAAATATGTACAGCAAAACAAATTTTACTGTGTTGGCTGGAGAAGCACCATCTGAAGAGTTTCATACGGCGTCAGCAGTAAAATAAAGATGTATTTTATCTTCCACACTATTTACAATTAATTTAAATGACCTACACAAATATCTTAATGGAAAATTAAATATTAGACTCTTGTTATACGCTGATGACATCGTTGTATTATCAGTAGATATAAAAACCATGCAAAAATAATTAAAAACCTAGAAATTTACTGCACAACCTGGAAGTTTATTTATGTAAATCAGAAATGGTAATATTTCGCAAAGGAGGAAGAGTCTCTAAGCATGAACAAATCCTATTTATTAATATGCCAACAAAAATCGTATCCGAATATACCTATTTAGAAGTAGCACTTAAACCAAAAAAAGTCGTTCAGCAAAAATTTAGAAAAAAGAAATACATCTGAAAAAAAACATTAATGCGACATGAAATAACTTTCTAGGAAAATGAGAAATATCTTTAAAGTCGAAATGGAATGTGTTTCAGTCTGTATGTAGGGCTATCCAATCATAGGGTGGTAAAATCTGGGGTTTATATCAGTTTGAGGAAGTTAATAAGCTACAATGGCTTTTCTTCAAAAAGTTCTACCAACTTATGTACTCATGTTAGAAACCTGTATTGAAAATAACCATATATATATATACTTTAGATTTGTATCGCAGATATACATATTATAAAAAACACTTTTTACATATCAAATAAATTACCAAAAATATTAAAACAATACAATAAGAGTTGTACAATGCTCAACTAAGGAAGATTGGGAATGCTTAACGGAAGGAGTTTTGTTCAACTTAAGAAACAATAAAAAAAGCTTATTCAGAAAGCATCAAAAGCAACACGATTTCACAGCTAATTAACCTATGAAACTGCACGGGGTTATTTTGAAAACATAACTAATATAAATATAATAAGCTGGATACTTAAAGCTGGAAGTGACCTTACTTAACTAAATGCCACCAGATTTCAACAACAGGAAAGGTCGAAATTATGTTCATTATGCAATACAGTATTACCCGGGTAATTACCCCACACTTAAATGCCTTTCACGCTTATTTACCTTGAGTTTTAAATCCCCGTTTTTTCTTTCATTTTTCAAACAAAAATCCACGTTTACTTGCCATACGCTTAATTACCCAATTGCCTTAAAAATTAAACTCCCAAAACAAAACTACACCTAAATTTCATTCGTTTAATTGCCTCAGTACTATTTGACAACAACACAGCAAGATACACCGAATAAATGTGATATGTTGTCTTAAAGGGATTAAATGAAAGGTCGATAAATTTTAAATTATATTAACATTTAAAAGGATAAAATAGCTTGAATATTTAAGGGATTGGAGTTTCAATGAAAACTGTATCTTTAAATCTGAGCAAAATTTAATTTTAATACGAACATGATTAAATGGTTGATGAACATAAAGAAAGAAGTTTGCATAGAAACTATGTGATATTATAGACCGATTCTCACAATTTACATATGTAAGTTTCGTTCTTAAATTAAAACGTATTTACCAAATTATAATTTTTAATATTTTTAATCAGGCTTAAGTTCATCAAATTTAATTTTCATTAAATTATTTTTATGAAGAAAGGAATTTTACAACATGAAAATTAATTAAAATTGTTATTGATAATCATTCATTCTTGACTGACCTGAGATTCGAACCCAGGCGGCTGGTTACCATGACATGTTTCGATCGCAACCACTCGATCTCCTCAGATGGATTTGCCGTCTTACAATCGCAGCCATCGACGACTGCTGACGTCAATAGTCAAATATCAATCCTTAAACCAAATTGTATTTTTAACCATTGGTAGATCGAAATTTGCTTTTTTGAATGATTATCCATTTTTTAATTGATTTTACATGTTTTTCCTAACTTCTGTTTTTTCCGTACTTATGTCAAGAATTCTTCTTGAATGATTATCAATAACAATTTTAATTAATTTTCATGTTGTAAAATTCCTTTCTTCATAAAAATAATTTAATGAAAATTAAATTTGATGAACTTAAGCCTGATTAAAAATATTAAAAATTTGGATTAAAAACCATAAATAGTTCAACAGCGTACAATAACAAGGTTGCTTTTAGAAACGCAAAACAAATTTATAAAAGACATTGTAACTAAGTTAGAAAAAGTTGAATACGTCTGTGTCACTGCTGATGTGTGGTCCAGTGGGAAAAAATCATTTTTTGGCTACACCTGCCATTGGCTTGATGCAAATAGTTTAGAGAGGAAATCAATGGCACTGGCCTGTCGACGATTCAAAGGAACCCATTCTTTTGATCGCATCACGAAGTTGATAGGCACCCATTCTTTTGATCGCATCACGAAGTTGATAGGCACAATCAATAAAGAATTTAAAATACCCATTGACAAAATTGTTTATACAATAACCGACAATGGATCAAAGTTTTTAAAAGCTTTTAAGGAATTCGGTGTTGATTTAAGTAAGCGATAAATATTTATTTCAAATGTGATTATATTATTGATTTTCTATAATTCAGCAATATGCAATGAACATGATAGTGATGAGGACTCTGGATCTGATTCGGATGACCAAGCAAACATTTTAGGCCCCCAGTTTCAACCTGTTAATATAAGGTTATCTAAACACTTTCCGTGCGCAAGTCATACATTGAATCTTTTGGCTACAACTGATTTTAATAAAATAATGGAAACTTTAAGTCAAGATACAAAAGATATTCATAAAAGATCTTTCAGCAGGTAAAATTGAAAAAATTCATACTTCAAACCGCTTCGATTTATTTTTTACTTTTATGCTTATAGATGTACACAGATTTGGAATAAATGCAATAGACCGAAGTCTGCAGAAGTCATCAGCGAAGTTTTAAGCGCCAATTTGTTGACTCCATGTATAACAAGGTGGAACTCTCTTTATGATTCTGTAAAAAGGTTGTTGCAGCATAAAGATAATTTGCCGGAACTTTGCTACCGGCTTTCTATCCCCACCATTCTTGCAGACGAAGTACTTGGAGGAATTTCTATTAGTAATGAAACCTATAGCAGAGGCAATTGACTACCTTCAGGGAGAAAAGAGTATGTACTTCGGATATTTCGTCCCCACCATAGTTTCGTTAAGGGTAAAATTTTGGCGTTTAGAGCAATCAAATTTAAAATACCTATCTCCATCGATAAAAAAAATGAAAGAGGCTCTATTTCTAAGATTTGAAAAATATTTCAAAGTACAGCCAGACGCTTGGGATGCTATCATTGCGGCGGTAACTATACCTGAAATTTAACCTCCGATTTTTAAAACCTCTATTGGAAACGGCTACATCAAAAACAGAGGAAGATGTAAAACAAATGTTAAATACATACCTAATAAAATACGGAAAGATACCGGATACTGAAACCCGTATTGTGCCTCAAACGCCGCAAAATTAATTTTTAGATTTTGGAGAAGAAGGTGATGTTAACTTTTGCACATTATTTTCCTTTGATATTTATATTAATATGTATATGATTATCCAATTTTCTTAACCAGATGATGATGTACAGTCCAATTTAAGCGATGTGAGAAATTATCTCGAGGAAACAATTTTACATTTGGCCGACCGGGATACAACAACAAATTGCCTGCATAAGCACAATGCAATAAAAAACGTTTTCATAAAATATAATACCCCACTACCCTCATCTGCACCTGTAGAACGACTGTTTTCTTTTGCTGGGATTGTGAATCGCTCTAGAAGACAAAAACTTAGCGACAAAAATTTTTAAATGCTTGTGCTTAGAAAAGCTAACAGCATATAGCACAGCATATGTATACAGCATAAATTAGATGTATTTGTGAATAATACATCTAATTTTTTTTATTTTTTTCATTGTTAATTAAAATAACTCGTTGTTTTTACCATTTTAATAAATTTTTTTTACCCAATAACACATTTCCTTTTTGAATTATTTAAAAAAGTGAAAACACGCCACAGTATATACTATCAATCATTTACTGATTACTGCATTTTTTTACACAAATCAGTAAAATTTACTGAATACTGATTTTTTTTTCAGTAATCAGTACTTTTTACTGAATACTGATTTTTTTTTCAATAACCAGTAAAATTTACTGAATACTGATTTTTTTTTCAGTAATCAGTACTTTTTACTGATTACTGAAACGTGTAATGCAGTAAAAAAGTAATGCAGTATGCCCATGTATGGTTTTTTCAAAGGACATGCATACTGATGCAATCAAAATACTTCTTCTCATAAAGCGCCAAAAGAACCGTGAGAATCATTTGTAATCTATTTTTTTTTAATTTTCTTACGAACGAGTTTTGCAACTCACCTACATATGTATGTATGTATGTATGTTAATTTTTTGTTTAAGTTTGGCAATGAAGATCTCTATTTTTTTAATTTTTAATTCAGTTTTTTGGTGTTTTGTATATTTAAAAACTGTTTAAAACAAAAATTTTGTTAAATTTTATTGACTTTTTTATGATTATAATGAAACGCAAATGGACGTGGATAGGCCACATACTTCGAAGACCCGGAAATGATATCGCAAGAGCCGCCTTGGCATGGAATCCCCAAGGACACCGTAGACCCGGCCGCCCTCGTAACACCTGGCAACGTACCTTATTGAAAGAATGCCAAATGTCAAATAAATCATGGAGTCAAATAAAATTTCTCGCTAATAACCGTCATGAATGGAGAAGATTCGTTGGTGCCCTATGTTCTACTACATGAACTTTCTTTTAATTAATTCACAATCCTTGTGTATAATTATTATGAATAAAGGCAATAAAAAAAAAAATAATTTTCCGCGATTCCCGGGAAATACAAATTTATTTTCCCGTTTCCCGGGAAATGAAAAAGTCCGGGAATTCCCAAACACTAATCATTAGTGATCGTTTTTCTAAAAAAAAAAATTTGTGTGATATTAATTTTTTTATTAAAATAAATAAGAACACTAAAATGTTTAATTTGTCGTGCAATTATTAAAATTTTATTTTAACAAACATTGAGATTATCATTTTATTAAACGCTTAAAGTAGGGTAAAGGCTACAATAAATATTTCAAATTTATGAAATGTTAATTAAACGTTTAATAGGCTATTAAACATTTATAAATACTCTTGACTTTTGCTTATTAATGACTTATAAAGCTGCAATGATACGTTTATGAATTAGACTGTCAATCTATAGATTAAAAATCATTACAGACATAAGTGATAAAATAAGAGTACAGGTATCCCACGATTTACGCGGTATGTTGGGACCGAGAAAAGACCGCGTAATTCAAAACCGCGTAAATAAAGGTTCTAAATCAGTACAAAATTCAATTTTGGGACCAGAAATATAATAAACACTAACTTTATACGAAATTCAAATTTGGGACCGGAAATTCGGTTAAAACAAGCATATTAATAATATAATGCAAATTAAACCTTTATTTGTACTTCTCAGTATTTAAAAGAAAATATTATTTGTAAAAATAATACTTTTAAACAAGCTTTGAAAAAGAAATTTAAATTTTGTTTTGGCTTTGATATTGTTACAAGTAAGACTTTTGTGTTTATAATTCTTATTCGCTTTAGGGTTTTATTTGTATAATATTTTTGGCCTTTCTAAAATCTTTGGAAAAGGTTTCCTGATGAGCTGGCCTAAGCAACCAGTGAAATGCGCATAGAAGCTAGCTTTCCCTCAACAATAAATTTCAGTGTATTTATCAAATATGAAAAACTGGGAATTTAGCACGTCATACGAAAATCGTATTAATGATTATTTGAATTTTGTAGATTAACAAAAAAAAAAAAAAAATCTTATAAAAAGACGTCATTCAGCCTTTTAAATTAACTGTTCTGTTTCTTTTGCAAAAATATTTTGAAACCAGTCCTCAAACATTTTAGAAGTCACCCATGCCTTTTTATTTGCCTTCCAATATACGGGCAGTTTGGATTTATTTACATGCTTCATGCATCTTGGATTCAGGAACTTATTATAAAACAAAGGCATTGGAACACATCAAAAGTGTCACTCTTTCTTTGGACTGTTTGTGACCGTCGGCGGTGGAATTTTTATCCAAAACGAAAGAGCGTTTTGGTATCGATTTCCAAACCAACCCAGTCTCGTCAGCATTAAAGACTTGATGAGGATGATAGCCACCATCTTTTATTAATTGGAGGAATTTAATAGGAAATTCTTGTGCTGCATTTTTGTCTCCAGATGAGGATTCTCCCTGTATAAGTAGACTACGTAAACCAGCCCTCATTTTGAATTTTTCAAACCACCCATGACTTGCTACAAATTTACTTTTACAAGTTGTGTCATCTGGTTGTTCCAAACAATCATATATTTTAAGAGCTTTCTGTGTGATAACATTAGTGGAAAGTGGAATGTGTTTATCAATGGCATGTTCAATCCAAATAATTAATAGTTTTTCCATTTTTTCTATTGAAGCTTCTCGGGTATAGGATGTACGTTTTGCAGTATCAAAAGCTCCAGCACAAATACTTGTTCGAATTTTTTTATCATTTTTTTGGATTGTTCTTACTGTTGATTCATTCAAGCTCAGAGATTTTGCTACGGATGCTACCTTTTCTCCTTTCTGCAAACGATCCAAAATATTTTTTTTATCTAGCAATGACAAAACCTTCCTTTTTGGATTTAAATTTGATTTTACTGGTGGCATTTCTAAAATAATAAAATTAATAACACAAAACGACAGCAAATAGTTTATTTTACTACCTTTAAAGTTGTTTTCCACTGAAAACTAAATTTAACCTGTTCTTTTTAGCAAACAGCTGATAATGTTTACAAAATTAGTGTTGTAAACCGCGCAATTCGAGGGTTGCCACTATTTTCAAATCACGTTGAAGTAAAATCGCGTAAAAAACGCGTTATTTAAAAAAACGGTTGCTATTATTTAACCGCGTTAAATCAAAACCGTGCAAATAAAGTACCGCGTAAATCGAGGGATACTGTACAATAAATTAAGAATAAATTTATTAGTTAATTTAAATAAACAAAAATGTTTCTTTTTAAAATATCGTTACTAACAGAATAGTCAATTAGATGATATAAACTATTAAATTTCACGCAAATTTAACGAAAGGAGTCGTTGTAAGCATAAACAGAACGATAATACCTTAAATTTAACAGCTGAAAGTTTCGTGCATGTCTAGCTGGAACATTTAAGATAATTTAACATAACAAGAAATCGGAAACGACATCACCGCGCATTAGACCCATTAAAAACGAAATACTAAGCGTTGGGAACTTAATAAGACCAAGTCTGCTTTCCTATGATGGTAATACAAACGAATTCCACCCAACACCTTTTAAACAAAATATGTAAAATAAACTGTTTCTGTACAGATTCAATGCTGTTGATATATGTATTAAAGTAAGGATCCCATACAGTTGATCCATATTTCAGAATAGGACGTATACAGATGTTTAGTGATATATGGATCAGAAAATTCTTTCGACCAACGTTTCATAAAGTTTCATAAATGTGATCACAGCATTTTAGTTTATGATCTAATAGAATACCGAGATAAATTTTTATACCCTTCACCACAGGTGGTGAATAGGGTATATATAAGTTTGTCATTCCGTTTGTAAATGCTATAATATCGATGTTAGACCCTATAAAGTATATATATTCTGGGTCGTTATGAAAAGCGAAGTTGATTTAACGATGTCCGTCAGTCCGTCTGTCTGTTAAAATGGGGTTTCCGAAGACCCCATATATGATGGGGGCCAGGTTATTGTACATTTATGTCACATATGGTCCGGAATTGTTTGCTATTGATATTCAAAAAGATCGGTCCACAAATGGCTGAGATATGAGTAAAAAACCACGACTACCTCAATTTTTCCCCCCCCTTTAAATATCCAATTAGAAGCGACATGACCTTACCAACGCTGCATTACGATAACCACTGTATTACCAAAATGAGATAAACATACCATACAATTTGGTTTCTACGGCCATCGTTACGATTGTGGCATTATGTTTTTGTCACGTCTAATTGGACCTTATGTCACCTCTAATTGCACCTAATTGAACATAATGCCACAGCCGTAACAACCCTGTTGGCCAAACTGCCGTCGACGACACTGTCGTCAACGATTTATGCACGAAATGTCCTCTATCACTTTGGATTTCTGGAAGACGGTTTCAAGGAAAATGTCGTGCACGACAAAATACTCGACATTGTCTAGTGCATTGTCTTTTACAGAAGTTTATAATCGACGACATGACCGACATTGTCTTTCATGCTGTCCTTTATCAAAGTGTAACAAAGACAACATGACGGACATTGTCTGGTAAGCTTTCCCTTATCAAAATCTATCCACGACAAAATGAGCGACATTGTCTTGTAAGTGATCCTCTATCAACAACTATACACGACAGTATGAGCGACAGCGTCTTGTAAGTTGTCCCTTATGTCATTAATGACCGTCGAAACCAAAATGGAATTAATATGTTAGTGTATGTTTTTTTTTGTCGTTTTGGTAGTACAGTGACTATGGTAATGCAGTGTTGGTAATGTGGGTTTTTATACCCTTAATATGAGTGATGGAGTTTATTTTAATGTGTTTAATCAAGGCTAATTCATGTAAACGGTGGTGTCGATACTACAACAAGTAACAACACCAAAAACACAACAATGTACAAAAAGAAACAAACAAACACACATACATGGTACAAACCATTTTGGTGAATAAAGGCCACTATTACGGTTCACAACTCAAATAAGTTGAATTGTAATTTTTGTGTTATGGTTTACAACTTTGCTGAGTTGAGTTGACACAACTGAGTGGAGTTGTGAAACCTAAAACGGGCCATATTTCATTTTAATGATATTCAAACAACGTTCGTTTATGGTTCAGTCGTCTAGGTGGTTGAGTTTAGAAACTGTGAGTCCTCTGGTTTAAATCTTGGTTTTTCAAAGAGAATTTTTTTTTTAATTTTTATGTTCTAAAAACGATTGTAAAAAAATATTTACCAGTTTTAGATTTTTAAATTTAGCACTCTTACTTGTTTACAATAACATCTTAATTTTAAAGAATTACAATTTTTAAAACTGAAACAAACAGAAATATTTATTTAATGTCATCGCAAAACGTTTAATTTTAACTTCATAAAATTCTGTTGAGTTTATTAGTGATATATTCCCCATAAAAAAGTAAAAATTAAAATATTTCACAGTTCATGTTTAGAAACAAGGCGAAATTAAACTTAAATGAGCCGTGGAGTTAAATATAAATGAAATTGTTAATCTTTTTATTTTTAATATTTCCTTTACAAGCCGTATACATGTTGATATCGTTTTAAATATTTAACTCATTTTAAAAGCATATTTTTGATCTTGGGGCAATGTACTCATCATCATCACTATTTAAAAAGAACATTATTTTATGTATAACAACAACCAGAATAACAACAACATTCATCGAAACGTATGTCGAATTCGTGCATCAATCAATTGGAACCCAAAAAACAGCTGGAGTGTGATACTTTTGACCCCAAACGTTCGATGTTCGATGAACGCTGGATAAACACGTTAAATAATAATAGTTGCGATGAAATGATTAAAGTCAGTTAAAACCAAAAAATATAAAATTGTTCAAAAACTCATAGAAAAAAAACAATACGTTTATTTAATCGAACGAAATGAAGGTAAATTAAGAAAATCATAGTGCAGCGAAGGAACATTCTAAAGACTATTAACTTATGCACAGTGGGATTGAATACACCGAATATATTAAAAATGTTGGACTTATTTTTAGGGATAATAAATTCTTCTTTGTCCTTCTTTACTCCTCAATGGAGCAATGGGCTTTTAAAACTACCTTTTTAATCGTTTAATGCAACTGCAAAAAAGTACACATTGCTTATAACCAGCGTTACCTTTATGCGACTAAAGTCGCATTTTTGCCCCTTTTTGCCTGCCATTCCACTTTTTTGGCCCCTTTGTTTTAAATCCCCTTTTGTATCATTTTGTAGTTTTTTTGCCCCTTTTTTAACCAAATTTTTTTTATACTGGCAATCAATGAAGGCGCCCCAAAAATATTTTACTGCAAATTAAATTCTTTTCGATTCATTTAACATAAACAGCTTTAACCTTCTTTTAAATGTTAATATTAATAACCAATTTAACGGCCGTCCCTTTAAGACAAAAAATCTCATATGGATGTTAATATTTAAATAATATTCGGCATAAATAACTCTTATATGAATTTTAACCGCTTAACATATCTTTGGTTTTGTGAGCCGATCGCTTCCAAATAGGGTAAAATTTAGAAAATTTGTAACAATTTTCAGGGTATATTTTCAAGTTCTTACTGCATAATTAATGCGCATAAAACGTGTTTTTAGAGCATATTTCTGGTTTCCCTGGTTATAACACTATTTTAAGCTTGTTCTATTTACAAGTAATTAGTAACAGTTTTGTATTACTAATTAAAATAAAAGTTTTATGCAACAGTTTATAAACGTTTACTTTCAAACAAGACATGTATTTTCAAGATATATGTTTAAGTTTTCGATGAAAATAATTTAATAAATACATATGTTTGTTTTTTTTTTTTTGAAATTGTCCTGTTTTTAAAGTTGCCCCTTTTTTTTGAAAAATTCCCTTTTTGTACCCCTTTTTGAAAATTTTAAACGGTAACGCTGCTTATAACATCAAACTTTTGTTAACAGTTAAGGGCCAAATAAACCATTAAAACATTTTCACAAGCACATGAAAAAACAGGGCTGTGGAGTCGTCCGAAAAAAGTACTAACTCCTACTCCGACTCCTAATGCTGAAATTTTTTAAGTGCGACTCCGACTCCTACTATAATCTTGATGCTAAATGTATATGAGACTCAGTGATGTTAACTTTTATTTTTTCATTACCGTACGGCCTTCTAAAAATTAGAGTTTTTGAGAAGCAATTACCGTACAAAAACATTAATGTGCTGTTTCCAAATGACAGGCGATTGATTTTGTAGCAAAATTTATCAGGGGTGTGCTGGAAATCGCAAACGCAAAACGCAAGAATTTGGAAGTTGTTTTTAATAAACTTTAAACCTAATTCTTATAATTTTTGGTTTAAAATCCTGTTTAATAGGAAAATATTTGTTAAATATTTGTCATAAAATTCTTTTATTACATATCTTATTTAAAAACGACTTTTAAAATTCTTCCCCTGTATATGAAAAGCACTCAGTCCAACGCCTGTCATTTGGAAACAGCACATAAGAGCAGTATTCATAAACCATTTTTTAAATTTTAAATGTGTTTTAAGAAGATAATTTTTATTTTGGAAATTTTTTTTAAATTTTTTATGCCGAAAAACTTTGGAGTCGGAGTCACGAGTTTTTGTGGGTACTACGACTCCGACTCCGGCACAAAAACATCAACTCCGACTCCACAGCCCTGGAAATAAGTATGGAGCATGTTTGTGTAAATATTAAAAATGCGTTTTTTTGCCTTTTTTGTTAGATCATTAAATTATAACTTTAAAGCCCTACCATAAGTTTTTTATGCCAATGTGCCTGGCGAAAATTTATGTTGAACATTCACCTATCGAAAAAGAGTACTCTTAAGTGCGAATACAAAATAATAAAAATGTTTAAAAAGTAACTTCAAATAGACACGTACATTTTAAAAGAGGAGAAATAGCTGAACAAACTATTATTCCTAATTTGTTTTGTCTTCGAAAGCTGCACAACTAATGAGTTGATGTTGCAACGCAGTTGCCAGCCGTTTTTTTATCTTTTTTTTTATTATTATTTGTATTTCGGTATCATTTTTAAAGACCACTTTGTTTATTAAAGAACAAATATATCCCGCTTGTTTCGTTTCAATTTTGTAATTATTAATCATTTATTGTTTTAAATCTTAGTGGTCGAAAACAAGCAGAGGTTCTTAACATTTAGAATATTAAAAACTGATGGTATTTACAATCCTTAAACTAGTTATAAAAAGTTCTAAGAAGTTTTAATAAATTAAAGTAACTTATAAGATATACAAAGCCCCTTTATGGAAATTGGTAATGCCGTCACTAATAACTTATACAGTACTTTTCGCCAATAGTCACGTCCAAGGCGAATTCAACAAGGTAAACTCGTCGCTACAACAATTACAACTCTAAAAAAAATAACAGGCATTTTGTTAGTGTAAAAAATCCAATTTGTCAAAATAGTTGTTTACAAAAAGTGTGAATAAAAAGTAAACAAAAAAATTTTTTATTGATTTTATGTCTTTCAAATGCGGATTTTAATATAATGTGGAACATAAATAAACATATTTTTTTAATTTTGTATTTAAATAAATATTTATTAATAAACTATGAGATAAACATTCCACACAATAGCTGAAAGATGAAATAGTGTTCTTTCCGTCCCCTAATTTTAGGGAAGACAAATTACTTGGATCATTTTTGTTTAGAGGATTGTCATGATGTCATAAGCACCGCGATCGCACAAAAAACATGTATTTTCTTCACTTTCTCGTTTTATTTTTATTCAAATTCTTTTATTTTGTAATTTATTTTTTACTCACAAATTATTTATATTTTTTAACAAGAAATCAACATTTTTTAAAGGCGAATTCACTTCGCGTAATATGTAACTTTTTATTTAATTGTGTAACACATTTAACTTTAATCGCCAATTTTAGTGTTTGCATTAATTTTCGCTTCACTACTGCCAAATTATTTTTATATCGAATTGATAAACCATTATATGTTAATTTTAAAATTTTTTTTTAATTGTAAATAAGTTTTTCTATCTGACAATTGTTATTATTTTTTCATTATTTTAATTGTTTAATTATTTTCCTAACGATGATACACATTGCTGTATCGAAATATTGGAGTTATAAAATAAACGTTATTAAATTTTTTATATAAAACAGAAACACCTCAACCTTAAATATATATTTATATTGCAATTTATTTAATACTAGCTTAACCCGGTGCGCTTCGCTACACTGCTTTAACCACTTTATCGGTTGAGAGATATTTAATATATGCATCCTATGGAAGGTAGTTCCCCCCAGCGCCTACCCGCTATATTTTTATTTTCAAAGTGAATTATACCATAAGAGTGACTTCCACAAAGTTTGAACATTCTCACTATAACAGTTCATAAGATATGCGATATTAAGCATTGGCGTCCTATGGGGGGAACCACTTGCCCCGCTGCTATTTTATTTGATATGAAATTGATAAATTATAGTATGTCAAAAGTTCATATTCAAATCATTATCAATTTGAATTCAAATGTAAAAATCAAATAATTAAAAAGAGTTTGAGAATTGTGCTTAATATCAAATGATAAAGTAATTTCATATCAAATGATTGACTTCGTGTTTGCAAACACGAAAGTCATGGCACAGCTATTAACAAAACGGTTTTAGTAAAAGTTTCTAAATTCGGAACAAATATGAAAGGGAGCTGAACTGGAAAAGTGAGTGTGAAATCTCCCATACCAGGACAATATAAATTTCTTAATATCTGGAGACGGATAAAAGTACAGGTATCTTAATTTGGTACAAATTGCTCTCTTTGATATTAATTATAATAATTTTATTTTTATCGAGTTAGCAAAGCGCAACGAGTTAAACTAGTTTAGTAAAATTGTGTCATTGTATGGAAGAGATGTTGTTTTTTTAATATCGAAAAAACAAGTATTTTGAGTTGTCACTTTTTATCTGAAATGTGTTCAATAATTTAATGGTGCAACTTTTGGTAGGTGTGCGAAGCGAATAATCAAATTAAATTTTTGCGAAGGCGAACAGGAATATTTTTAAAATTCATATGCAAATATACTTTTATTTATGTTTAATAATAATACAAACGTACTGTAGATATGCAAAAAATTTAAATTTGGTTGGCCCCTTTAAAGAAAGGTATGAAACATGTTGCATTATCATAATGATAGTTTAAAATTTTTTCCCGAGGTTTCTTTAGGCCAGATAAATTAATGTCCCTTCCCCATTTAACTCAACTACGTTTCTTTTGTCAAACGCTGCAACTAAACGTCAAAATCACATTAAATCTAAAAATTGTTCTCGAAGTTCTTAGAGCAGATTCCAAAACTATAAAGATCCTCTGTGGAATTGTTATACATAGGTAGGCTTAAAAAAGGTTATGATTAATTGTTAACGTTGTGGTGTGTAACGACAATCTTTAAAATAGTAACTTTTCTTTTATACCAATTTATATGCTTCGTAAATAATTTATAGTTAACTTAAAAGAATATTCAAAAAAATGAGTACAACACGTTTGAAAATACATACTTTGATTTCAGTGGACATGAAGGTGGGAAAAAAGTAACTTCATTAATTTAATATCTTCCCTCAGTTGCCGATGGCTTCCACTGATAATATTTCCTTTGGATATTTGGCCAATGGGCGAATGAACGTTAGTTTTCTTACTTTTTTTTCGTTTTCTTTCGTTCGACAAACTTCAAATGGCTAATGATGCAGATCAATAAATCTTTAAAATATTTTTATGTACCCTTTTTTTAAAAAGAACTGTAATTTTTTCATACACCTCTTAGTTTTCGGATTTCACATTTAAGAAACTTAACATTTTAATAGTGTTACACTTGAAACAATGGGAAGAACAGACGAATATTTGTAAATCTCGTAAATTTAATTTAATTAATGATTGATTTTTCTAATTTAAAAAAATATATGTATGTACATAAATGTTTTTCACTTTGAAAGTGGAAAGTTTTGATGTAAAAAAATTTTTGTTGGTTCATTTTACACTCGCGCGAAACAATAGAGAACGAACCACAACAAACCGACCGTTAAACGTCAACTCTTGACCACGTCTAAAGAATGTTTTGCATGTGCCTGCCACAAATAAACCGACCAGCTAACTAACCAACCAAACACATTCACCCATCATTCATTAGACGATTGTTGAATATATAGATTTTTATTTTTCTACTTTTATTTTATATGGTGGGGAATTTTCCTTGGAATATGGAAAGTACGTATGTAAGTTTGTATTTACGTTCCTGTATTACAATTGAAATGTGTTGCCTTTGAATATTAAAGGACCCACCATTTATTTGGAAAACATACACTGTACAATTATGCAGCTTAAGTGAGTTCGAGTTTAGTTTAAGAAAATTGTTTGTAAAATTATTAAACAGAGGTCAGTGGTATATGGAAGTGGACGAATCAAATAACTGTTTTTTCTTTTTTATTTCAAACCTGACTATTGAAACTGCGAATTGACCTTGAAAATTTTTATTTTCGTAATAAATAATAAAATGTGACATCATGCTTAAAATTAAAAATTAACACGAATAAAAATAATTAACCTTGAATTTGGGTCCATAAAAATGTTCACTTTGAAAATTATTGTTCATTAATTCACAATTCAATTCAATATATTAAAACAATTCAATCAATAGCACAACAGCTAAAAATTATTTTTTTTGTTTACTCCAACTAAGTAAATGCAAATAAAACACAGCAGTGCCAAAAGTCATCTATTTTGATTTAAAAGTTGAAATAATTTCTGTAAATTGTTGATTTACCAGGTTGTGAAAGTAGATGCTCTATTAAGGAAATTATTATGCTCACATGGCAATAGTGAAGTATTATGAGTTTGTGCTGCTATGTGTAGCCGATAAACAGCTCGGCGTAGAATTACTTCATGAATAGATCTAACGATGTCCGTCCGTTCGGCTGTTAATTATCGTAAGGACGAAGAATATTAAAAATAGTGAAAATCTGTTTAAAATTTCACATTTTCGGAATTGAGTCTTTGAGGCTATAAACCATCTTATTATGTTGGTATTTATATAAAATTCGGTCAAAGCTTATTTAATTCCAATCTAAATTATCCTTTTAAATTTTATTGGAAACGGTCCACATTTGAGCATTGCTCGTATACAAATACCACTCGAGAAAAAAACTTTAACGCCATAACTTAATTTCAAATGTTGTGCTGATAGGAGCATAATTGACCATGGGTCCCATGTAAAAACATTAAGGCAAAAAAAGGCTCATTTAGATGTTTAGATATCTATACAATATTCGACTCAACGACCTTAAACCTCATAAAGGAAATTTATTTTGGTTTCTTCATGATTGTTCATGGGTCATCACAATGATGTAAAATCGAAAACGTTTCTTTAAATGCTGTGGTGTAGGGTATCATATCGTTTAAAAGGCGAATAATATTTTTTAAATAAAGAAATGAGTTTGTGCAACAGTTTAAAAAAAAAAAATACAATTCCGTTAAAAATTTTGAAATATTGTTTATTTTACAAAGGTTTGAGTTAAAAAAATATGGATTTTCCAAGAAGGCTTACAATGTTTTGTATTAAAAAATACTATTTCTATATAACATTTAATAAGAGGCTTAACCCTGGAACCTCTTTATTTTATTATATTATGCTTGCTTATCGTCAAATCGACGAAATATTGAAAAAAAAATTTTTGCGGAACGATTTTTAAAGTTAAAAGTCCACAAAAAATTTATTAAAAAATAAAATACAGCATCAAAAATTAAAGTTCTTTTTCTCTCTCTAAATGAGCTTCGTCGATTCGACGAACAGTAACCATCCAGGGTTAATTGTAACACAGGCCTTTAATAAAAGAAATACTGTTGACTAAGCTTTTGTACCAATGCAAAAGTATTTAAACAGACTAACGACCAATTTCACCAAGTTCGGTTGAAACTAGGGATTGCTGTTCGGTTTTAACCGAAATCGAAACAGCGGTTTTAGTACCTAAAACCCGAAAACCGTCCAAAAATCCTCAGCTTTTACTTTAAATATATGTATATTTATGCTAAAATAAATTACAAATTATAAATAATATTCGTACTTTATTTAAAAAAAAACTTTATACAGAACAGCCTAGAACAATGACAAGGTTTTTAAAATTCTTTAAATTTAAAATAAGTACTAAGATTGAGTACCTGGATTGAAACAAATAGAGAAATTGTTTACATACAAAAACAACAAATATATTACATGTAGTTTTGCTTGGATATTTTAAAACCGAAAATCGAATTGAAACCAACAATTTTTAGCCATTTTAAAACCGAAACCGCGGTTTCACATTTTTACGGTCTTAAGCAAACTCTAGTTGAAACTTACAATGACTTAAGCTTCCAGTTAACAATATGTTATTGACAGATTATAACTGATAGATAATAAATACCAACTGAATTTGGAAAATTTGACGTTAAAGTGCTTAGCAATTACATTGATTATCTTTTTTCTAAGTTGATTTCTAATTCAGCATTTAAAAAGAAATAGGCCCTAATTTTGTAAAACACAACGCACGCCAAAGTATTCAAACTTGGTCGCTTTTTTGGAAAAGGTCACATATATGTAATTTACGGTTCAAAAGTAAGACTGAAAATTAAATGGTTAATTATGGATTTTTCACTACGTTTTACTGGCTCCATCTCCTAAGCAAGAAGAGTGGGTATAATCTTGGTGGACTATGTATTGAAATTGCTAACTGAACGTGTTTGTTATACCTCAGACTTAAAGGCGGTTGATAAAGGCATTGTTTGTCACCCAGTGGATAAGATCCACCATAGAATATGCCATCGCGGCAGGTATCAGGGTACTCTTTGTAAGATCGGTATTTAAATTAGTGCAATATAAAATCATTTTTAATTTTTAAACCGTCTGTAGGAACCTCAAGAGACTTTAATTGAGAAAAAAAATCCAAGGAGAACACCTTTCAAAAATGCAATATTAAGGGAACTGCCAATGAATTGTAGGGGGTTTCTGTTTTAATACTCTTAGTTAACTTTAATTAAAACATTTAGTTGCTGGATTAAGCCTTTTTTTCTATATATATTTAGAAATATTTATTAAATTGTTATAATTTTTTACCGAAAAATGTAATTAAAGCCGCACTGATTAAGATAAAAGCCAGAATTGTTCTAAATTTGTATATGGGAAGTATTTCTCTGTGGCATTTTGACCAAACATCTTAAGTCAAATTAAAAAAGCTGAAAAACATGTTTTTAATCATACGAATTTTCAATCAATAACAATTTTGTTAACGTGTTTGTATTATTAACGATATTTTTATTTAATTTTGGTTTAATTTGTTTTTTGTAATAAAAATTACTTTTTCATCGAGTTTTTTTTAAACTTTTTTGCTATCTTTTCTCGACTTAAATTTTTTGATGGTTCATTTTATTGTCTGAGAAATATTATTAATACACGCTCTATGAAACTTCTGAACTACGCAAGAAAAAACCTTTCGAAATCGATAGTTAACGGGTCACTGGGTAATCGAGTCTTCCCTTTTAGTGAATTATGTAGCAGCATATAAAAACATGGAAGTAAAACCGGATCTCTCTGAGATATTTCGGATTAAACTCGGAAATAACAGGTGGCTCTCTGTTTTTATTACTTATTTGAATTACCATGCTCGCACGGCTTTTTCCTAATCAGTCTTGATAGTTCTTCTTCTTTTTTTATTATTAATTTAGTTTATTGCTAAATTTAATTGTTTGTTTGCGGTTACTTGTATTAAGAATGGAAAGAAAAAGTAAGTAAAAAATATTATTTCAAAGAAATACAAACATAACAAATATTTATATTTATTTATATAAATGGACTCAATAGTTGCGTTTGTTTACCCCAAAATTTGTACAAATTTGTACTGGATTTTACTGAAATGCGTTCGCGTACTCATTAATTTGTAAAATTTTCATATTACTCACCTACTGGATTTTTACTTTAAATGTAAACGAACGCACATAATGAAGTGTGTATGTTATATTTTGTTTGTTTTTTTATTGCTTTGACAGCTGGTGATGGAAAAACCCGATACAAATTAGAGATCACATTGATTTTAAAGTAATCCACAGGGTAATAAAATTTGAATTACGTACAAATAAGATAATCTACTCACAAAATGTTGTATGACAAATTATGTAATTAGGATCATAATTAGGGTGTGAATTACGAATGAGAGAGTGAATTACAAAAAAACGCTGCCGTGCGAACATGGTATAACCCCACATCAAGTCGGCACGTTTTCTGCGTGCTACTACCATAACCAACCAACCAATGCGGGAGCTAATTTTTCACACTTGTGTTACAGTTTTATTCTGGTAATCAAATAATTTAATTAATATTTACTTAAACAAATTAAAATATTAATTGCTTTAAGAACTCTCTGGCAAATGACAATATTAATTATTGTGCTCAAAAAAAAAAATTAACATTTTCTTGTTTAAGGGAAAATCCTTAACATCTATTCATTATTTACTTACCTACCAACGTTTAGAAAAAGTCTGGGGCTATGGTATGTGGCAGATTGTAATGAAGTGTGGTAAGCAAGTATCGTAGCAACTATTGCAGGCACAACAAATGTCAACCCCACTCTTTTTTTGCTCGCACACTTTCCACAAATTTATTCAAATGAATTTCGATTCCAAAATGAAAACTAACACAATTCCCTATTATTTCTTTGTTCTTATATTATTAGAACTAAAAAAAAGTAATCTAATGTTGAATAGTAACTTTATGCAAGTTTATGACCAGTATGGTGGTGTTTTATATCCAATGGAATATTTTTAGTGTTTTTCCTGTTAAATACTACGCGTCCTTTGCACACCAAGCATAAACTCTATAGAACGTCAAAGGTCATTTCGCTAAAGGCAACAACGTTTTTGTAAGCGGTCATAATTGTAATAAATTAAACAACATGTCAACCTGAAGAAATGTTTTTATAATTGAGTTTATTTGATTTCTGTAATAAAAAAGAACAAATCAAAACAAAATAGAAAAGCAAAAACTCATACTTTCATACATAAAAATATATACTACATACCTACATACATATGTACATAGACATTAGAGTTTCTTTTATCACGCGTTTTTTGGATTCCCGGGAGAGCGGGAAATATATGACTTTTATTCCCGAAATTACCTTACAAATTTTTTATTTATTTATTTACTTAATTCTCCAATAAAGCTTGTAGTTCTTACTGGCAAGTTTGCTAAAAATTAACTATTAAATCAAGTATCTATAGATATAACAAAAAAAATTATCAATAATTAGAATTGTCAGTAGATTTTTATCAATTAAAAAAATTATTTAAAAAGTATTTTAATTTAATTAATGGTATAAACGCAACTGGGACGAACGACGGACGACGAACTTAGCATAGAACAATCGAATTCGTCGGCTAGAATGAATTCGTTGCGGAAATTCGTCAAATGAGTCACAATAAGTGTGTGAATTCCAGGTATTAATGTGAGTTAACATTTTTTTAATTTATAAAAATAAATATATTGGACGCTAGATTATAAAAACATTTATTATTCTTAACTGTTCTAATATTTACTGCTTCCATTTTCAACTTTTTTAACTAGCAATACATAATATTAAAATTTCTTTGTAATATATTTGTTTGTTAATATTTATCAAATCAAAGGTTGACCATATTAAGCGAACTTCGCGAATTTCAGCCATGTTCGCCATAAAAGCGATTTGTTCCTGTAAGTTTTTTGATTCTTTACAGCTTTAACGATTTTTAATAAAAAGTAGACTTTGACATCATGCCGCTGTTTGCAAATTTTTGCGAATGTCCGCTCATTTAACAATTTTACCGGATTTTTGCTATTCCTTATAGTTTTAGGAACTTTGGATCAATTTTATGGGTTGTTTAATATATTAAAAATTTTCGCGAATTTTCTCTATTTTTTTTTTTTTTTTTGTTATTTTTCGACACTTTTTTTAATTCGATTTCAAGTAAATTTTATGGTTTGTTTACAAGTTTGTTTTTTGCAATTTTTCGCGAACTTTAGCCATTGTTAAGGAACCATTGATTGAAATGTTCCTCATAATCAGCGGTTGATTTATTTTTGTTCATTTTATTTGTGGATAGTTTTCTGTGAATGACTGTTTTTGACATTTGTTTTGTAAACCGCTTTCTTGTCCTCTTCTTTGACCTTGTTTTTTACTTGCCAATTATAAGAGCGCAACTGCGCATAATTATTTGTCTTTTGTCGAAGAAGGAGGTACAAAACTGCGGTAAGTGTTTTATATTAATTTTGCATGTACTTCTTTTAAATTTTTGTGTTTTATAGAAATAAACGTTATTACAAACATATGTAAATCGTTTTTGTTCTACCGCAAACCTCCTATCTATAATTGCGGCCAGCGACAGCCATGTTTGCGATGGAAGCGATTTTTCTGTGATTCTTTGCAGCTCTTACGATTTTTAATAAATATTAAACTTTGCTATCATGCCACTCCTAGCTAATCAGCGATATTTAATTTAAACATGGAATTTAATTCCATAAATTTCCTTAATACAATAATGGCCATTTTCTTAATGTATCGACAAACTGCCTGTTACTTAATGTCGACATAAATTTATAAGTCCGATAAACTGTCCGTTAACGATTTTGGTTTTCAAAATACATGTAAAAGTTGCGTGTCAGCTGATTGAATTTATCTGTACGGTTAATTAACAGCAACAAATTTAACTGGCAGATGAGGTCGGGCCAGCTTTGCGACAAAAATGAGACATTGAAAACCCAAATTTCTTTAATGTGCAGTTTTTCGATGAGAAAAAGATAATCACCTAATGCGAAAACGGCCATAAGTCTGGGTTCACACTATGAAAGTTTTCTTTCAGAAAGTCTGAGTTTATGGGTGAGAGAGGAGAAAAGAAAAGTATGTTATCTTCCCCTCTCACCAATAAACTCAGACTTTCTGAAAGAAAACTTTAATAGTGTGATCCCAGACTAACTGTTTTTTTACAACTCCGAATTTAATTACACAGATTTTTAAATCAGGTATATTATTTTATTCACAGGGAATTCATGATAAGAAATTAAAATCCATGTGAATAAAAAATTTCATTCGGAAATTTTCACATGTGGAATTCATAATTTTAATTTAAATAACATTTTCGTTGTTTTGAAATAAATTTTTAATTAAAATATTAATTATATAACAAAAAATCTTCATTGATTTTTCGTTTAAAAGAAAAAATAATAAACTTGTAGAATTGTTGTTGGCAGTTGTCAAAACGTGAGAAAATTAATAAGAAATCGTAAAAAATTGGACAATACAGCTGTGCTTCTAATTTTTTCTACAAAAAATGCCATAAATTATTAAAAATCTGTTTACAACTTTTGATTTTATTCACAAAAGACGAGTGAATTTAAGAATTCCATATAACCTCATATGTTTATGTGAGCATCCATAAGAGGTTGAGATAAAGGGAATGTATGTTTTGAAAAAATGTTTAGGACGAAAAACCAATGGAAACCGAACATACAGTTTATTCCCCTAGATGCGACTCCATGGCAGTAATGGGACATTTTCTTCAAAATATTTTTAGTCTGTATTGAAAATTTTGTATGGGAGGTTAGGGAATGGCGATAGCGGGTGGATATATATGTTAGAAATTAATGATGGAGGTGAAAAAGTGGGGTTGGTCATACATTTGACCCGTCTTGAAGAATCCTACTCGCTGCAGGGGTCAAATTAAAGAAATTTTAACGTCAAAACATTGTCGTTAAGAAGTCAAGTATCGCTAGTTAACGGTAACACTGTGCTAGTTGAAAAAAAGGATAAGCTCCATTCAGCCCCATCTTGTTACTATTGGCTGCAGTGGAATGCGAACCAAGCGATACATTTCATTAAAAATTGCAAAATTATCGAATTGGCTTTTATTTCCTCTGCAACGCGGTATAATTCATGTGCCAAGGAAGTAACTTGTAACAGTTTTGAATACAATATTTTAAACTCCTTGACAGCCTTAACAATGTCAGGTGCTGCAACGTTTAAATATAGAAGAAAATTTTGTCGAAAGCCCCAAATTTATTTACATATTTAAAAATTTGTTTGTGGAAAATTAATTTTGTGCATTTGGACATTTTTGAAGAACTTTTTTTTATAATATGGAAATGTAAAAAAATAACTAAAAATGTCAAAATAAAAAAAATATGCATTTTCACCTAAATATATATCAATATGCAAAAACAAATCGATGCCTTTGCATAAAAATCGCAACCTTATTTTGTGGCGCTCCAAAGATCCTAATTAAAATTTTTTTATAAACTTCCTTCTGTTGTGAAATTTGTTTCGGGAAAAAGTGAGAAAGTTCACGCGGAATTTTTTTCGTGATTGGGGTGAACGCCAAAAAATTAAAATAAATAAATTTTTGTTTAACTTGATTTTGAAAATTAATAAGTTCAGCAGCTTGGAGAATAATGATATCCAGATCGCTGATTTCCGAAATTTTTATGATGACATTCTGCAATGACCAACCGACATGTGCACGCAGAGAAAAAACACGTTTTAAAATGGTCACCTCCAACAATACTATTTTTTAAGAAAATTTTATATGTATATTATGTTTAATTTAGTCATATTTTTGTCACCTACAATCATATTATTATTATGAGTGCCTCCAAACATGTCATGACAATTATTTGTTTTTAAATTAACAATAGCATTTTTTTCTCTTTTCCAAGAGTAGCATGCTATGGTTGTGGAGTTCTGATGGAGGTCTAATTAAATCATAATATAAGTGTCGGTGCCAATAAAGTAGTTAAATTAAACAAAATTTTGTATTTTCTTTTTACCCACTTACAACTACAATTCGAGTCGGAAAGAACCCAACCAATTGTAGGGGAATGTAAGAAAAGATAAACTCACTGTTTATTGTTGGTGTTTTGTTTTGGCTTTGATATTGTTACAAGTAAGACTTTTAGTGTTTATAATTCTTATTCGCTTTAGGGTTTTATTTGTATAATATTTTTGGCCTTTCTAAAATCTTTGGAAAAGGTTTCCTGATGAGCTGGCCTAAGCAACCAGTGAAATGCGCATAGAAGCTAGCTTTCCCTCAACAATAAATTTCAGTGTATTTATCAAATATGAAAAACTGGGAATTTAGCACGTCATACGGAAATCGTATTAATAATAAATTTTGTATTCCCGAAAATAACTTTAATAATAAACAAAATATGTTTCAAATATTCCTTAAAATAGTTTTGTTGTAGGTGACAATATTTTAACATGTTTTTTCTCCTGGTGTAGGAGGCAGACTTTTAATTCCTATGTTATTCTTGGTGAAATATATACGTTTTTGTTATTTTATGAATGTGTGAGTTTTCTAATTTGTAGTCTTAATAAACAGATAAAAATGTACCGTAATGTTTTTATGATTCCCTTATAATAAAAAGCTTTCGTTCAAAATGTTGTTTACTTCGGGTTCATAAATCATTATCTAAATATTTGTATGTTATAAAAGATTACATACACAATAGAATACCATTTTTCTGCAGGCGCGGATTCAGGGAGGGGGGGAATAAGGAAATTTCCCTCCCCCCTCAAAATTATAAAAATATGTTTGCTTTATCTCGATAATACAAGAATTACCAATAATAATTTTTTTTAAATGCACAAAATTTTAGGAAATCCCAGCAAGTTTTTTTTTGTTGTTTTTTTATTGAATCTAACGAAATTTTTAATAAGTATCCAAATCTTAATTCTAATAGTTATTTATTAGATATTTCCAATCAAACATCTAGTTTACTGTATTCAAATAATTATTATTCTACATTCAATCCCAGCAGGTGCCATCTATATCAAAAGAACAAACGTTTGACTTGAAAATGAGTGCGGTTGAACTATAATTACGCCTTAATATATGCAATATTTAGGTATATACATATCGCACTCGTTCAACAATACTGTATTAACTCAAAATTTTTATTTTTTCACTTTTTGGAAAAAATGGATACGTAATATTCATATCTACCCACAGTAAAAATATTCTGCAATTTTGTCCACTTTTTTGTAATGAAACGGCTGCTTTAAAAATTCTTTTTCATATGCCTGTAATGTTAAATTGAAAATTGTTTTGCTTCTACTGAAAATTTTTAAATTTTGAGTTAATACAGTATTGTTGAACGGGTGCGATATGTGTTATATGAATCAATATTCTATTCGATAATTTTGGGAGAAAACACAGAAATTATAAATTATTCTATGAGGTAACGTGCCAATGCAAGTTACCAATTAGATGTGAGAGGAGGTAATGCATTGTTTATTATAGTGTTGCCAGATCTAGCGTGTCTTTTCTTTTTAGACGCCTATGTCCATCGCTAGCAAGTAAGTTTTGAGCTAAGGAATTTGGATGCACTAACAGCTTATTAACATATTTAATACAGCTCTCCCGAGCTACTGTGATGACGGTAGAAATACTTAAGTCCTTGTGAAGGTTAGCATTCCTTACGTACCAGGGAGCTCCAGTAATTATTCTCAAAATCTTCGATTTTCTTCTTTGTAGTTTTTCAATATTTGTAGCGCATGCTGTTCCCCAGAGTTGGATTCCATAGGACCAAATTGGTTTTATTATTGTGTTGTATATAAGAACTTTATATTCCAAACTAAGAGTGGATCTAGAGTTTAAGAGCCACATTAGTTGAACGGTCTTCAATTTGATTTGAGTTATTTTTGCCTCAATGTGTCTGCTCCACGTGAGTCGCCGATCAAGGTGTATTCCTAGGTATTTAACATGATTCTGTTGAGGAATTTGTACGTTATTAATTTTAATTGGGGTGCAGTCATGTTTTCTGAGGGTAATGTGTGTAATGTGGGCACATTTAACGGGATTAACATTAATTTTCCATTTGTCAAGCCAGATTTGAAGTTCGTTAATGTGATTTTGCAATAGCTTTGATGCTTCTACTGGGCAAGAATGGGTACTTATGATGGCAGTATCATCGGCAAATGTAAATGTTTGGGTTTTTACGTGAGTTGGCATATCTGCAGTATACAAAACATATAAGAAAGGACCAAGAATACTGCCTTGGGGTACACCAGCTTTTACAGAACAGGATCTGGATATAGTATCTTTTACTTTAATTGTAAATGACCGTTTTGACAAGTAATTTTTAAGAAGTAAGTGTGTACTGGTAAAATGCAAGAGATTTTAGATATGAGCCCTTCGTGCCACACTTTGTCGAAGGCTTGAGCTATGTCGATGAATAGAGCCGAACAATATTGCTTTGCTTCGAAATTTTGTCTTATTAGTGTGACAATTCGGTGCACTTGTTCTATTGTGTTGTGACTTTTGCGGAATCCAAACTGGTGCTGAGGAATAATACGATGTTCGTTGGCATAAGGAATAATAAGGCTTAGTAGTAGTTTTTCAAATAATTTTGATAATATTGACAGCAAGCTAATTGGTCTATATGATGTCGTTTGTGTTAAGTCTTTGCCAGGTTTCGGAATCATAATTATTTGTGATTTTTTCCAGGTTGTGGGGAAATGCCCTGTTCGATTTATACCGTTGTATATGTACGTACATAAGTACTATTAACGCACATTCGGGCAGTTCTTGGATCAGTTTGGCAGTAATTTTGTCATGGCCGGCAGATTTTTTGACAATTAGCTCTTTAATGGTTAGTTTTAATTCTGGGAGTCTAAAATAAATTGGGTTAAGTGGATAATTGCATAATGATTGTAACTCACAATCAGATGGTTTGCAAATGCATCGGCTTTTTCTGGATAACTTCTGGCCCATTTTCCGTTTGGTAGTCGAATTGGTGATTCTAATCTTGTGGGGCATTTTAATTGTATTGTTGTTCGCCACAGGCTATAATTTGTTCTATCGGTTGGGTCCAAATTTGATAGTTGCATATTAAGAAATGCTTCTCGTGACTCTTTTAATGCCGCACGAAGAGCTTTTGTACAGGTTGCCAGTTGTTGCTTTAAAGAGGGAGATCTGTAGGTTTGCCACTGCCTCCGGATGTCTCTTTTTTGTTTTAGTAGGTCATCGATGTTTCTCGAATAATAACTTGATGAAGTCTTGTTTCGCGTCACTTTAACAGGTGTAGCAATTTTGGCGGCAGACTGCAAAATTTTAGTAAACTGATTTACAGCTAAGTCGATCTCATCATTATTTTTTTATGAAATATTTTGAGGCAAATGTGAGCTAACATACTTTTTATATTTAAGCCAATTTGTGTTTTTATTTGGAAAATTAAATTTCGGATTGGGAAGTTGATTAATGTTGTTTATGTTTATTATAACCGGGGAGTGATCAGAAGATAATTCGAAAGACGGAATAGCTGTTCTTTCCTCACGTTTTATGTTTTTAGTGACTCCAAAGTCTATTAAGTCTGGGATTTTTTGCAAATCTGTAGGCCAGTAAGTAGGGTGGCCAGATGATATTGTATCCAGTTTTGCGGTAAAGACTGCCTTTAATAATTGTCTACCCTTTGGAGAGATAAGTCTGGAACCCCAGTGGGTATGTTTAGCATTAAAATCGCCTGCTACAATAAATCTATCACCTAGTGTAGAGAAGAAATCAAGAAACTGTTCTTCTGAGACCGAAAATCTTGGCGGGCAATAAATAGACGATATGTTTATTTTGTATGAAGGACTATCAAAACATATTGAGGTAGCTTGCATATATTCTTTTGAGTAACATTGGAGAGGATAATGTTTAATACTTGATCTGACGATAACAGCTGTGCCCCCAAAGCCTCTACCGCTCGGGTGTTTGGTGCCATAAACTTTGTATCCTTTGATTCTAAAACAATTTTTTGAAGTGAAGTGTGTTTCTGAGACTAGCATAATATCTATTGAGTTTAGATGTAGAAAAGTTTCTAACTCGTTTTTATGTTGGCTTAAGCCGTTAGCGTTCCAATGACATATTGATATGGAATTAATTTTTTTGATAGGGTTTCAATAAGAATAGACTGATTTCTCATCATTTCATGCAACATGCCAGTCATTCTGTCCATGAAAGTATACATTGACTGCACTAAGTTTTTTAAAGAATCCTCTAGGGATGAATGTTGTTGTTGTTGGGGTTCAGGGTTTTGTTGTTGTTGAGGTTCTCGGTTTCGTACGACTTGGGAATATGATTGCATATTTGTAAAATTTTGAGGAGTATAATTATTAATGCTGAAAGCAGCATTTAAGTTACTACAAAAAGTTGTTGGGAAAGCATTTATTGGCTTTGTTGTAAACGCATTTGAAGAGGCTTCAAAGGATATTGATAATGACGTTGATGTTTCAATTGAAGCGAAGGCACTATCATCAATAGTTTTGACAAATTTAAGTCTTGAACTAAAAAAATGTGTAGGAAATGGAGCAGATGGGTGTTCTCTGATGGCAGCTGAAAATGTACAAATGCAAAACAAACGCCTTGCTATTCCCATAAATCAAACAACTAAATTTCAAAAAGCAAAAAAGTGCCATTATTACAATATGTTGTATCATTTTTTAAAGAAACGACAAATTTTTTTAAATATAATCATCCCAAGCGAAACGCAGTTTTAGCAAAGTATTTGGGAGCCAAACTCTCTACATTGTGCAAGACCAGATGGTTGGACCGTCACGAGTCAATTTAACACTTTGCAACAAGTGTACATCATATAGTAGAAGCTTTGGAAAAAATATCTGAGTGGAAAGGTAGAGATACTTCATCAAAAGCCTTATATTAAGGAACTCGCTTAGTACTTTTGAATTCATTTATGGAATAAACATATTAAGTGTGATACTTATTGTATCACAGCCGCTTAGTATCATTTAACAAAAGCACGATATAGATCTTCAAAAAGGATCAAGCCTTATCAAAACTTAAATCATGTGCCTTGAAGAGAAAAGAAATAAAACCGAAGAACTATTTAAAGCGATTTTTGAAAAGGTTAAAGTTATCTGCGTTCAAATCGAGGTTCCAATCACATTCAAAATGTTGAAGATTACTACCGAGTTGTAGGTTACATTCCTCTTATTGAATTTTTTTTAAAAGATCTCAAAACACGTTTCCCAATAGATATCCTAAATGTATTGAACATACCTACATACTACCTCAAAGTGTAATCAGGTCAAATACAGACACAAAACTTTTAAAATCACAACTAACTAATGATGAGCTGATTATGTTTAAAAAAGAGATAGATAAACACCTACTAACATCTAAACTTGAGTCTGAACTGTTGCATTGGCAACAAACATAGAAAATATCTGAAAATCTATCAGATAACGTTGTAGATGCTTTAATAAACTGTGATGAAGATATCTACCGAAATCTAAGAAAAATATTTTAAATTTTCGTTTCAATGCTCGTCAGCAGGGCAAGTTTAAAATGGCACGAAAAATGGTTAAAAATGGCTGGCAAAATGGCACGAAAAAGTATAAAAAATGGCACGTAAAATGGCAAAAATATAACATGTTTATTAAGAAACATTTATTTTATTAAGTTTTTATTGTAAGTACAATGGTATGTTTCTTCAAATTGTCAAAAAAAATACTGGGGGGCAAAATGCAAAAACTTAGAAGTTATTTTTAATACGCTTTTAATCTAATTTTTGTTATAAAACTCTGTTTAATAAAGAAATAATTTTATAATATTTTTCATAAAATTTTATTATCAGGGAAATCTTATTAAAAAACGACGTTTAAAATTCTTGCGTTTTGCGTCTTCGATTTCTAGAACACCCCTGATAATCTCCTGTTATCACATAAAACAGTTCTTTAACTGAAAAACACTTTTTCAACATCGCAAGATGTAACTGGAGCATATTTGAACACTAAAAGTTCAGATGGAGACAGGTTGTCAATAAATTCATCCGTCTCACTTTCATTAAAACAAAATTGTGAGAAAATCGATTAAAACACTTTTTTAAACTTGAAATGCCAAGCCATATAGATTTTTCAGGAGTATTGAATAATTTTTCATACGTATTACGATTAGGGTGATCGATCGAATAGTATTCGACCGGTCTTAACCGGTTATTTTAGTTTTGCCCAAGTCGAATATTTTAAAATGTCCATTTTTCGAATATCGAATAAACCGGTTATTTTAGTAAAATAACCCGGTTATTTTAGTAGTGTGTAATTTATAAACATTTTCCTTACTTTTGTTATAAATGTCCCCGTAATTTAAGTATTTTTCTAATTGAATATTTGGCAAACTTAAACTTTTTATAAAAAATGTCAAAACAAAATGAAACCAAAGTCAAAAAAAAACATTATGAGCAATGTAAATACAAATCGCTTATAGAAGCGTGTGTTCTTGTAACAAAAACCAAAAACAATTTTAAGTACTACAAAAAAAGTTCAGCTTAAAAAGTAATTAGCAATTTGACAGTTTTATAAATACTATACATATTTAAATAGTTTTTATAGTTTTCTATATACAGGCTTTCAAGGTCATTAATTTAATGTAAATAAAAGATTATTTATTTCATTATCATTAAAATCCGACGTTTCGTTGGTATTCTTTCCAACTTCTTCAGGGATTGAGTTTTATTAAAATCTGGCAACATTGTAAAAATACAAAGTAAAAAATTAGTCAATAATAACAATATTTATAATCTTAATTTTTGACAAATCAACTTACAATAATCTTTTTTGTCAGTTTACATCATTTATAAAATATATCACAGTATTTTGTATAGGTGGACAACACAACACAAAACTTAAAATATTAAAATAAATATATGTAAATTTAAAAATTATCACAGAAAATTTGTCCTTTTTAGATCACAGTTGTTATTATTACTAAAGTATTGCAATGGTGTAGTTTGCATTTGTATTGTCTTTGTCTTCTTTTGTGTTTATTGCACTTGTCGATTTTTGTTGTATTCTTAAGCTCTCCAACGTGTATCTCTTATTTTCCCTTTTCTCTTTATCTAAAATTCTCACTTTTTCAAAGTTTGGCTTGTGTCCGTTTTCAATGCAGTGTTGTGCAAGTGCAGTTGAATGTTTTTCTCTTTTTATGTCAGCTTTATGTTCGTCTATTCTCACGCCTAAATTTCTTTTCGTTGAACCAATGTAGATTTTTCCACACTCCTCATTATCACCGCCGTCACATTCAATTTGATAAACAACATCACTTTGATCCCTGCACTCAATCTTTGTTTTTGTTTGTGTAAATAAATTATGTATTGTCTTGTTTGATTTATGCGCGAGTATTATTTGTTGGCCTTGAAAGCCTGTATATAGAAAACTATAAAAACTATTTAAAGTAATCAAAAAAGGTCGATAAATACTTAAAAATACTATATATATCTTTATAAAGATGTCATCTCTGGTGATATTTCGAACTGACTTTAAAGAAAATTGTGCTTAAACGGCCCTAAAATAATAAGTTGCAAAGGTTCTTTAACGTCACGACTTATTAATCATTTTTAATTAGTCTACAAGCTTGACATAAATATACGCCAAGTAAAACTTGACCCTGTCCCAAGTAATGAATGAAAAATACTTACATAAGTAGTTCTAGCATATCTTCATGCTTAAAACAAGAACATACCGGCGGAATCAACGTTATGGGAAAATTCATCTGTTTTATTTATTAAAACACCAAGAACTTAAAACAAAATGAAGGAATCAAAAATGTCCTGGAAGGGTTTAAATTGTGTGATAAACGAATTGACAGATATTTCATACAAACTACTACTATTGTTTCTATAATGCTGAAACAAAAAAAAATGAAATATATAATCCTAGATAAGTGGTTTTGTTTGTCACTTTTCAAAAATATGGCTGAAGTTTCCTGCTTCATATAGACATGCTTAACCAGCAACAAATTAAAACTCATTTACAACAAATTTGGGAATTTCCTATATTTTTGAAACCAAAGCTATGTTCACACCTATTAAATGTTTGACTCCTAATGTAACCACTAGTTTTCTTAAAGAATTGTTTGCTTTTGCAAAACGTTTGGCTAGAGCAAACATTATTTAAGGATTTCCTAACTACATTATGCATAAATGCAATTATCATCTTAGACATAAAGTTTAGCAAATAACTAGAAATTATTTAAAATAATGCTTAAGTTTAATCAATTTACTGGTCACGCTTTTTTTTTGATTTTATTGTCAAATATTTGTTAGGTCTGAACATACATTAAGTCATATCTATGTATTTTGTTGGTTCCTTACCTTAGTGAATTGTTTTGTTTTTATTCTAATTAACTTTTTATTACAAAAACTAATTTAATTTTTGTATTTTTATGTATTCGAATTAAAACCGGTTAACCGGTTATTTTCAAAATGCTTAACCGAAACCCGGTTTTTTTAAAATAGCAACTATTCTGTCGTCTAATAAAAACATGGCTTAGATCATCAATGACAGAAGAAAGACTTTAGTATCTAAATTTGCCTCAAAGGGAAATCATAAATTGCTTATTTAAAAAAAATTAATTTATATTGAACTGATCTTATATTTCATTAAACCTTATTGTTGAGTTTTTTTAATATAACACTGTGTGCAATTTTTTAATTCATGGCAAAATAACCATATACGGACAATAAATAACCATAAAGGACCAAAAAAAAGACCCTTGTCTCCCAGTTTTGCCGAAAGTCATAAATTTTTTTATGGGCCCTTAAAGATTTAGGGCCTCAGTGTCATTTTTGCAAAATAATTATTATTTTCTCAGACCCATACCGTTCGGACTTTTGGTTAACTCTCTGAGACAAAGTTGTAGTTCTTGCCATAACGAATCATTCTTAGGAAGTTTATATGCTCTAGAAAGATGTTTCTTGAGATCTTAGGTACATTTTTGTGTTTGATTGTTTCGTTGAAATTTTAACGGTTTGCTACCTATGGACCTAAACAGTGGAAAAAGGTAATAAAATTGAATTTAAGGGAGATTTTTCACTTTTGCGGCTACCTCAGGCCTACCTAAACGGTGTTAAGAATCATTCCTAGGAAGTTTATTTTTTTTTGTTCATTAGTTATTTATTGAATCTTCAATAATTAATCAAATCTTATCCTAATACATTATATATGTCCAGCCAGTGCCAGACAAAATTTCGTCATAACGGTTTATGTTCACATATGCGGGTGTTTATCGCTCTTCTGATTAGGTGAGTGCTGCAGTGTCTCTTCTTCTTAAACGAGAGTGGCCGCCATGATTTAAAATATTCCGAGTGGATTTGGGTGTTGTTCAAGCCTTTTCAAATATTTTACCGCATATTTTGTAATCATAGTTTTTACTAATGGCACATTGAGATCCTTATGAATGTTTGAATTTTTAACGTACCAGGGAGCGGCTGTGATTATTCGAATAAGTTTATTTTGACGCCTTTGAATTTTTTCGATATTAGAGGCCGAGGCAGTGCCCCATAGTTCAATACCGTAGCACCATATAGGCTTTAAGATAGAGATGTAAAGTAGAAGCTTGCAATCGAGACTAAGGACAGAGTTTCTTCCAATAAGCCAATGAATTTGAATGGCTTTAAGTTTCATTAGAGTTAATTTTGCCTCTATATGGCATTTCTACGTTAATCGCCGATCCAGACGTATACCGACATATTTTACATGCGCATGTTGAGGAATTATTGATTGTAATAGGTGGGCAAGATTGCCGGCGCAAGGTGAATGTTATATGTACGCATTTTTGCTCATTTACCATTATCCTCCATTGTCTTAGCCATATTTCTAGTTTAAATATATGATCCTGTAAATAACGAGATGCTTCATAACTGTTTTCGTGGACGCTTAGAAAAGCTGTATCGTCGGCAAATGTTGAAGGTTGTGTGTAGTTGCTCGTTGGCATGTCCGAAGTATAAATTAAGTATAAAAGAGGGCCCATGATGCTGCCTTGTGGAACTCCATCGCCAATTGGCTGAGGTGAGCTTAATAACTTTCCTTCTTTTATAATAAATTGACGACCGACTAAGTAGCTTTCTAGCAGCTTTTGTGTGTTTGCTGGTAAATTTTGCTTCAGTTTATACATATAACAAGCCTTCATGCCAGACTTTATCAAAAGTTTCAGAAACATCGATGAAGAGAGCGGAACAATATTTTTTTTCTTCAAATGCTTTTCTTATGGCGTTTACTATACGATGGGTTTGTTCAATTGTGCTGTGTTCTCTTCTAAAGCCGAATTGGTGGTTAGGTATACATCCATTTTCACTTAAAATTGGAGTTAATTTTGACACTAACAGCCTCTCAAACAGCTTTGATATATTAGAAAGTAAGCTTATAGGCCTATATGACTCAACTTTTGTGTGATCCTTTCCTGGTTTAGGTATCATGGTGACTAAGGAAACCTTCCATTCTTGAGGGTAGTATTCAAGGCGTAGCATTAAAAATATAAAAAATCATTTTTTTGCTATGCGAGGTAGCTCAAGAAGCATTTTGTTGCTGATCTTATCAAAACCAGGGGCTTTCTTGGGGTTTAAATCACAAATAGCCTTTTCGATCTCTCTTGACTCAAATCTTAGGGGAACAGCTGCCCTAGCAGCAACAGGTGGGTACTCTACTGCTATAATGTGAGATAAATTTGGGGTAAAAACGTTTTCAAATGATTAACAAACAGATTTCCCTTTTCATTATGATTTCTTGCCCAACTTCCATTCAAGTTTCTTAATGGTGGCTTAGAGACAACTGGCCTTTTGAGATTTCAAGCTGCACGTAATGAGTAGTCTGATTGTGGAGTTGCATCAAGTTCCTTAAGATATTTTTCAAGAGAAGCTGTTTTCTGAGTCTGTAGTAACTTTTTTAGTCTTTTTGTACACTCTTTTAGTAATTTCTTAAGTTGAGGGGATCTGTGCAATTGCCACTCTCTTCGAGCTCTCCTTTTTTCAGACAAAAGGCGTTCGACATCTGTGGAATATATTTTAATAGTTTTTGTTTTTTTGGGGGCAGTACTAGAATGTTGAGCAGCTAGTTTCAGAAAACTGTCAAAATTAAGAATAGCGCGATCTACATTCTCCGGTGTACTAAGCGGAATATTTTCTGTGCAATGGGTACTGAGATATTTTTTATATTTTAAACAATTAATTTGTGTATCTGACGTCGCAAAATAACCATCGGAGATACAATTCTATTGGGGTTCATTATAGTAACAACTGTAGGTGTGTGGTCGGAGGATAATTCTAAGGAAGCTTTAGCATGGATCGTTTCCATTGGGATGTTGTTAACGACGCCGAAATCGATGACATCGGGAATTTTTTGCCGATCAGTAGGCCAATATGTTGGATGTCCGCTTGCAACCACATTCAAATCCATTTTAGAACTTGTATTAAATAAAACACGACCCTTTGGTGTTATAAGTCGTGACCCCCAAAAGGTATGTTTAGCGTTATAATCGCCAGCGGCAAGGAATCAGGGTCCTAATGATTTAAAATATTTATAATATTGGCTTTCTGATATTGAAAATCTAGGTGGGGAGTATAACGATGAAATTACTAGGTTTCTATTTAATTCCTCAACGCAAATGTTCGTTGCTTGGAGATAATCTTCACGATGATCACACATTAGATAGTGTTTGACCCGGGTTTTTATTAAAATGGCAGAACCTCCACAAGCTCTATCTCGAGGGTCCTTTGTATCATATAGTATATAACCATTGATTTTAAACGTGTTTCGTGAGGTCAAATGAGTTTCAAAAACCATCATGACATGAATTTGTTTATTTTTAAGAAAGTATTCAATTCATTTTTATGTTGGCGGATGCCGTTTGCGTTCCACGCAATTTGATTGTTGATTGTTTTCTTGAATTTTGAACGGTTTGCTACCAATAGACCTGAATAGGGGAAAAAGGTAAAAAAAATCGATTTTTTTTAAATGTTTTGCGATTTTGATCTTGAAAATTACTACGAAATTTATTGAAACAATGCATTTAAGCAATTAAAAGCAAAAAATCAATGAATATGGAAATATAGTTATCCCTTAAAAAAGCGCTTTAGGAGTGCCTTGTTTGCATGTTAAAAAAGCGCTTATTTCAGCAGTAAATAGTCCTCCAAACCGGGAACACTCCATACAAAAATCAAGCATCTTATCAGCAGGTTTCAAGCGATTTGCGGTATGCATTCATACATAAAACATGCTCCTTTTGGAGCACATTTTTTACTGGGAAGTTTTTTTGATTTTATATGTTCTCAATTTTTTTTTCTTTATGGCAAGAGCTACAACTTTGTCGAAGAGGGTTAACCAAAATTCCGAACGGTTGCAAGATATGAGCCTGAGAATATTATCACTTTTTTGCAAAAATGACACCGAGGCCCTAAATCTTTAAGGGCCCATAAAAAAAAGTGCATGACTTTCGGCAAAACTGGGAGACACGGGTCTTTTTTTTTTTTTGGTCCTTTATGGTTATTTATTGTCCGTATATGGTTATTTTTTTCGTGTTGCACTGTGTAATAACACATATTAATTTAAATAAACTTTTAAAAACAAATTTTTTACTTTTTTGTATCAATAAAAATTTCCCCCCCCCCCCCTAAGACTCAAGCTGGATCCGCGCCTGTAACGGTGTAACCATTTTCGCTTTCAAAATAATTTTTCGTTTTTGGAAAAACACTGCTTTAAACAGTCAAGTGGTTTAGACTGGAGGTCCACAATATGCATTCATTTTCGCTGCATACGCAGCTGTCAAAAGATTAGAATCTAAAGCCGTGTGTCCACAAGCAAGTCACTTGCGGAAAAACTTCTGTAAGTATTTGCTGAAGTGGTTCCACTTAAACCGAAACTTGCGGAAGTCTGAGTCCAGAAGTAGTTTGTAGAAGTTATCACGACGAAATTGCAGACGTGTTTCTACACAATGTGAGTGCAGCTTGCAGTAGTTTGCTTTTTTACGAATGACAGTATAAAAAGTTCTTGTGGCAAAATAAGATTGGCAGCTGCCATCGCAGCATATTTAATAAAAAAGAAACAAATTAAAAAAAGAAAACAAAAAGAAGTGTTTGGCTGAGAAATTGCGTGCTGCGTGTTTTGATTTTATAGATTATAGCTGAACTTGGTAAAATTGTCCGTTAATAGTTTAAAAATTGTTTGAAACTGGAAAATTATCTTAGGACACATACATTTTCTCAAATTCTATATGATTTGTGCAATTATGTGTGTGGTGAAAATTGTTTTAAATACAAATATGCTTAAAGAAAGTCCTACTTACACAATCAATTAGTTAATTGTTTTAAGCTAAGTTAGGCTTTTCTCCTTTCTTATATGGCTTACAGGAATTTTATGGTTTTCCTGTCTTCAAATTAAAAAAAAAACATTTAAGCCAAATGCTTCGTTTACGTGTTTTTTTTAAACGCAAATGGAGTAATTTCGCATACGTATAAAATGCCATAAAACGGAAATCATTTCTTTGACGTTACACAATTTAAGTGTTTTTCGTTATATAATTGTTACATATTCAATAAAAATTTAATTAAATAGTTGTGTTTTCGCCAAAAAAAAATGTACTGTTTTTTTTCTTGATTGTGCTGTTTTTTATGTTCAATGTACTGTTTTTTCCGAATTTAAAATCTGGCTACCCTACTGTCTCATGCTTAAAATAAGGCTAATAACTAAATATTTTTTTTATTATTTGACTGATTATCTTTAAAGTCTGAGTAAGAAAAACGTAATTTTTTTACCTTTTTAGGTTTTGTTGTTTTAAAAAGTTAATTAATTTGAAAAACAAAAAAAAAAGTGTTCGAATTCGTATCGAATTTTTGAGAGAAAAAAAATTAAATTTTTTATATTTAATTTACAAGATTTTGTTTGTCGTGCTTAATTCCCAATTTGTATTCTTGATAAGAACACTGAAATTTATTGTTGAAGGAATAAGCGCATTTCACCAGTGAACAAAATCTTGTAAGTCAAAAATGTTTGCATTCCCAAAAAAATTACTTTGATTTTGTATTTTTTTTTGTTTTAATAAAAAGCTTAGCTAAAATGTTTGTTTATTTTTACTTTAAAAATCGTTCCACTAGAATGTATTTTTGGAAAATTCGTCTAAATTTACTTAAATAAAGAGTAACCTTCCAGGTTTAAGGTCGGACTGTACATGCCTAAGATAAAACGAAAAAACTGAAAAGGAAACCCCTACGTTCGGCAAAAAATTTTTTTTCAAATCTCCTTGCAAAAATATTTCATATTAGAGGGGGTACGGGGAAACTTTTTTTTGAGGTACGGTCTAATGTACGCACCTGTATAGACGTACTGGTTCTCTCGAAACAGTAAAGTAATTTTTTTAATAAATATTTATTTACTACGCTTGAGGTCTATTTCGTCAAGCCCTTGTGTGACTTCTTCATAGAAAATTAAAAATATTTAATAATTGTTGGTGAATTACAATTCTTTATGTTTTAATAGCGAATCGAAAGTATTTTATAAACGGATATGTATATGAAAAGCCATTTTCTAATTTTTCTTACATTTTAGTTGCCCTTATTTGATGAAACCATGCGCGGATCCAGCTTGAGTCTTAGGGGGGGGGGGTGAATTTTTTTTGATACAAAAAAGTAAAAAATTTGTTTTTAAAAGTTTATTAAAATTAATATGTGTATATTATATTTAAAAAACTCAACAATAAGGTTTAATGAAATATAATATCAGTTCAATATATGTAAATTGATTTCTTTTAAATAGGCAATTTATGATTTCCCTTTGAGGCAAATTTAGATACTAAAGTCTTTCTTCTGTCATTGATGATCTAACTGAATAATGCAAAAATCGGACGTAAAAAGTACTTTCAATGCATCTGCTCAAGCCACTTGAAGTTACAAACGAAAGGGATTTCTATGAATGAAAGCTTTGGCTTAATTGACAGTGCTAAGGAAAATAATACAAGATGTCAGTAAAAAAGATTTTGTGGAAAAGTTTAAAAAACGTTTTAGATCGTAATACGTATGAAAAATTATTCAATACTCCTGAAAAATCTATATGGCTTGGCATTTCAGGTTTAAAAAAGTGTTTTAATCGGTTTTCTCACAATTTTGATTTAATGAAAGTGAGACGGATGAATTTATTGACAACCTTTCTCCATCTGAACTTTTAGTGTTCAAATATGCTCCAGTTACATCTTGCGATGTTGAAAAAGTGTTTTTCAGTTAAAGAACTGTTTTATGTGATAACAGGAGATTATCAGGGGTGTTCTAGAAATCGAAGACGCAAAACGCAAGAATTTTAAACGTCGTTTTTTAATAAGATTTCCCTGATAATAAAATTTTATGAAAAATATTATAAAATTATTTCTTTATTAAACAGAGTTTTATAACAAAAATTAGATTAAAAGCGTATTAAAAATAACTTCTAAGTTTTTGCATTTTGCCCCCCAGTATTTTTTTTGACAATTTGAAGAAACATACCATTGTACTTACAATAAAAACTTAATAAAATAAATGTTTCTTAATAAACATGTTATATTTTTGCCAGCCATTTTTAACCATTTTTCGTGCCATTTTAAACTTGCCCTGCTGACGAGCATTGAAACGAAAATTTGAAATATTTTTCTTAGATTTCGGTAGATATCTTCATCACAGTTTATTAAAGCATCTACAACGTTATCTGATATTTTTTCAGATATTTTCTATGTTTGTTGCCAATGCAACAGTGCAGACTCAAGTTTAGATGTTAGTAGGTGTTTATCTATCTCTTTTTTCAAACATAATCAGCTCATCATTAGTTAGTTGTGATTTTAAAAGTTTTGTGTCTGTATTTGACCTGATTACACTTTGAGGTAGTATGTAGGTATGTTCAATACATTTAGGATATCTATTGGGAAACGTGTTTTGAGATCTTTTAAAAAAAATTCAATAAGAGGAATGTAACCTACAACTCGGTAGTAATCTTCAACATTTTGAATGTGATTGGAACCTCGATTTGAACGCAGATAACTTTAACCTTTTCAAAAATCGCTTTAAATAGTTCTTCGGTTTTATTTCTTTTCTCTTCAAGGCACATGATTTAAGTTTTGATAAGACTTGATCCTTTTTGAAGATCTATATCGTGCTTTTGTTAAATGATACTAAGCGGCTGTGATACAATAAGTATCACACTTAATATGTTTATTCCATAAATGAATTCAAAAGTACTAAGCGAGTTCCTTAATATAAGGCTTTTGATGAAGTATCTCTACCTTTCCACTCAGATATTTTTTCCAAAGCTTCTACTATATGATGTACACTTGTTGCAAAGTGTTAAATTGACTCGTGACGGTCCAACCATCTTGTCTTGCATAATGTAGAGAGTTTGGCTCCCAAATACTTTGCTAAAACTGCGTATCGCTTGGGATGATTATATTTAAAAAAATTTGTCGTTTCTTTAAAAAATGATACAACATATTGTAATAATGGCACTTTTTTGCTTTTTGAAATTTAGTTGTTTGATTTATGGGAATAGCAAGGCGTTTTTTTTGCATTTGTACATTTTCTGCTGACATCAGAGAACACCCATCTGTTCCATTTCCTACACAATTTTTTAGGTCAAGACTTAAATTTGTCAAAACTATTGATGATAGTGCCTTCGCTTCAATTGACACATCAACGTCATTATCAATATCCTTTGAAGCCTCTTCAAATGCGTTTACAACAAAGCCAATAAATGCTTTCCTAACAACGTTTTGTTGTATATTGAAATATCTTTAAGATAAGGAAATCTGGGGTTTCCCCGACCATTCTGTGTTTTCGTCCAAAATTATCGAATAGAATATTGATTCATATAACAAATATGTACATACATACATAAATATTGCATATATTAAGGCTTAAACGATTATTCTTTGGATATAGATGGCACCTGCTGGGATTGAATGTAGAATAATAATTATTTGAATACAGTGTGGAGTATGCGATAATAAATTAACACAGGATACAAATTTAGTTTTTGCTAATATTTATTTAATATTCTATTATTTAATAGGTATTGCGTCAGCCTTTTTGCTCTACACGTGTGTTAAGAATAAATCTAAGTTTCCTGGCGTTGCCAGACTATATACATAAAAATGGTTGCCCACAATACTAAACTGCAAGAGTTATACGCTACAACAGTAAACTAGATGTTTCATTGGATATATCTAATAAATAACCATTAGAATTGAGATTTGGATACTTATTGAAAATTTCGTTAGATTCAATAAAAAAACAACAAAAAAAACCTTGCTGGAATTTCCTAAAATTTTGTGCATATAAAAATATATTATTATTGGGAATTCTTGTATTATCGAGATAAAGCAAACATATTTTTATAATTTAGGGGGGAGAAATTTCCTTATTTCCCCCCCCCCCCCCTTAACCGCGCCTGTATATACATACTAACATACATAAATATGTACATATTTAGGTACATAGTATGTACCCAGTAAAAAATGTGCAGGTTTTATGTATAAATTCATGTCTCAAATCGCTTTAAACCAGCTGATGGGATGCCCGATTGTTGTACTGGGTGTTCCCTGTTTGGAGGACTATTTTCTGTTGGCAATAACCGCTTCTTTTAATATGCAAACAAAGCACTCCTTCAAGTGCTGTTTTAAGGGCTAATTATATTTACATATTGATTAAAGTTTCGCTTTTACTTTTTTAAAAGCTTATTTTCAATCATATTCGTAAAACATAATATATTTTTATTTTTTCGCTTTAAAACCTTCTTCGTTGTAAGCACTAAAATAGCAGCTTTTTTATATATTTTTTCTTTATCATTTACTGCTGTATAAGAGTTCTCTTAATGAAGCGTTCGATTATGCGCTTTTTCTTGTAAGAGCTTCATAAAACCCAATTTTTTTTACTGGGTAGCTATACAGATTTATTTTTGCAGTAACTGTGAAGTGAGTCTGTTCACTTTTAAACATTTCAACTAAGCTCGTTTATATATAATTTCGTAAAAAGAGGAACAGAAACAACATACAGTATTCCACGGATAATTACCTCGACAAAAATGCTAAACTTTTCGGGTAATTATGCGGGGTAAGCATTTAAACGAATACGCTTAACTACCTCGTTGAGGTAAATAAGCGAATACGTTTAAAAATCTCAGTGAGGTAATTATTTACTAGGTATTTTTTTTACTAGATATCTTAACTTTGATGTATGAAAAAAGTGTAGACAAAGGCATTTTTACATGCATCAGGAAAATCTAAAGAGAAAGCAATTAAAAGCAATGGGATTTGCTGTTTTAAATTTTATCTGTAATGCTTTTTGGGATGTCTTGTCATATCCTACTAACAAAAGCGTACTCATACATTCAAACTTATGATCATGGAAACCGTAAATATGCAGTTTCATGGTTTCTCTTGTGCGACAAATAAAGGCGGAAACAATATGTTTGTCCGTTTTAGAGCTTTTTATGAATATTGGTATCGGTTTGGGGATAAATTGCATATTTAAGCTATTGCTGCTTTTTTTGCACACATATTTCACGTTTTTTAAGTATATTTTAATACATGTTCAGCAAATAAAATAAATTTCTTTAAATTCTGATTAACAGATGAATTTTCTGTTGCTTTAATTTCGCCATCTACATTTAATTTTAACTCCACAATTTTAAGCCAAGGCAAGTTTTCGCTAAGAAGATAAATGTTATTCCAAGCTGTAAATTTTTATATATATGTATGCAAAAATTAGGAAAAAACCAATTATATAAATTTGTTCTTATACATAAAAATATAGACGCATCGTTAAGTAAACCGATCGAATCAGAATCACTTTTTAAAGTGATCTTTTCATGTCCGTCCGTCCATCTGGCTGGTTGTCTGTCCATGTAAACCTTGTGGGGAAAGAAAAGTTTTTAGAAAATTTGATAAAATTTGGTAAATACATTTAATTGCCATAATAACGAAACCTATGTTAATTGTAAGAATCGCTCTATAATATCACATAGTCCCCATGCAAACTTCTTTCTTTATTTCATAAACCATTTTGTTATGTTCGTATTAAAATTAAATTTGGCCCAAAATATCTTACTGCAAATTAAATATGGTTGAGTCGGTAAATATTCAAGTTATCGGAGTCGAAATAAAATATTCAAGATATTTCATCTTTTCAAATGTTAATATAATTTAAAATTTAGCGACCTTTCCTTTAATCCCTTTAAGACAAAATATCTCATATTTTTTGTGTATCTAGATAATATTCAGCACAAATAACTCTTATATGAAAATTGCCTTATAACATAACTTTATTCTGGTGAGCCCTGAAGAAAGTTTATTTTAATGCAAATATTAATTTGTGGAATATTTTTTGGCAATATTTTTTTTAAATGTGTAGTGTATATTTTCAAACTATTAACATGTAAACTTGGTTGCATTTCTTACTGTGTTGTTGCCAAATAGTACTGAGGCAATTAAACGAATGGAATTAAGGTGTAATTTTGTCTTGGGAGTTAAATTTTTAAGGCAATTACCCGAATTGGGTAATTAAGCGTAAGGCAATTAAACGTGGATTTTTGTTTGAAAAAAGGAAGAAAAAAAACGGGGATTTAAAACTCAAGGTAAATAAGCGTGAAAGGCATTTAAGCATGGGGTAATTAACCGGGTTATACTGTAAATATAATGCTGGGCTTTAAAACTAACTAAAAAAAAAATATATATATATACGCGTAATATTACATCATAATATTTTTGCCTTATTCAGAAATAAGAACTAATCATATTATTGTCATGTTAATCGTAATTAGCTAAGAAGTAATCATATAATCTTCATGTTAATCATAATTAATTTAGAAGCAATCATATTATGATACAGCCCCTTTCATAACTGTCATAAAAATATAAAATAAATTTAAACTTTTTGCATCGATTTTGTATTTTGTGGCTTTTTACAATTTTTCTTAATGTGAATCAAACAGCGGAGTTCAATATAAATTCAAAATCTGTGGTTTTCAGGCAACCGCGTATGGCCATTTTCCGATTTTGAGATGTTGATGCCAAATTGTCTAATTTTAAACGCTCTTTCCATGTTTCTAAAAATTTTTGAAAAATGATGGATCGATAAAAAGCGCAATACCTGGCCCATAGTGGGATGTAGAATGGTTTTTGGCTCTCCTGAAAAATTTGTTTTAAGACATACGCGGTTGCCCATGAAAACCACAGAAATATCGTAACACTTTTATAAAATATAACGAAATCTTTGTGTGTTTTGTTTTTGGATTCTACAAAAAAACTACGATATTTTGCATTTGCACTATTAAATCACTAATACGGAATGAACTCTGCTAATATTTTAATTTCTTTAAACATATTTTTTTATGGGAATTTATCTTTAAATTGATTAACAGCTCACATATAAAATAAACGACACAACTGATACAAAATTATTTTACAAAAGTAAGCGCCATAATATTATTAGAGTAAAAATAGTTTGATTGCATCTTAAACATAAGGAAATTAACGTCTACGTATAATGCCATTCTGAGATATGTCTTCAACTAAGGACGTTTCTCTCATGTTACACCCTACGAAAGTAAACTTTATGGAGTGCGTTTTTCTGACATGTTAAATATTCGATGTCTTACTCTTTTGCATAAAATTATCTATACTGGCGAGCCGACGTATCTATTTGAACGTGTTACTTTTACGCAGTCAAGAAGAAATAACAATCTGATCCCGATAAGATTGAAGAAGTTAGTATCTGAATGGCAGTTTTTCGTTCACAGTATTCGTCTTTGGAACACTCTACCAGCAACTGTTCAATTTACTAGTAATGCAACGCAGTTCAGGAAATGTATTTTTAATTTTTATTCCCGTACTTGAAAATGTGTAATCTATTGTATTTAAAAACGCTTTTGAATGTCCTTATGTTTAAAATTGTTTGATCTTCTCACTTTAAAAATTGCTTTAATGTATTAAATTCATTTATTTTAATGTTTATTGTTAAAATCTTTTATTGTGTGACACATAAGAAATTGCTACGAATTGTTTATCCTGTACTATAATTATAAGACTTTAAGTCCTGTTGTATAGGAATACCAATAAATAAATAAATAAATAAATAAATAAAATAAATATGATAAACGTATAGAAAGTTATTATGTTATGGCTATTTAATATCATTATATGGTTGTGAGTATTATAGTATGTTTAGAAAGTTTTCATAATTTAGTTGTTAGAAAAATGATTATTTTTCGGTCAACAATACTCAAATTAATAATTGCGATAAACATTGATTTGTTTACAGTAACTATAATATTGTTGATATTAAAGAAAAATAACAATTATTTGTGTACGACAACAATATATTGTTACATTAAACATAGTGTTGTTGCCGTAACCAAGCCCAACCATATTTTTTCTCTGCGTGTAGGGCGTATTAAAAGCAATACGATAAATCTATTGTCAAAACAAAAATCCGTTTTATTTTGACTTTTTAACTTTAAATGTGTACGACATGTTAGAAATGCCCATAACCTTAATCGTCAACATGCGCAGATTGTTGATATGAATTCTGAAAAGGTCGGCAAAAATGTTTACGGGGAAATGTGTTTGTAAGAGTGAGTGTATTTCCTGTGTTTATTTTAATTGTGTGTATTAATTTTGGTTTGATGTGGATTTTGACGTGATTTCTATACCAAATTGCGTGTATAAGTATGTAAATATTTCATTTTTAGTAAATTAAATATTTTTACTTTTGTTTTAGTTACTTTATTTTACTTTTATTCCTTTTGTTGCGGCGTACACAAACTACCAGTTTACAAAATAAGGTCAGTCACTTTGACTTTTATCTGAGGTTAGTGCGAATGTTTGTTTATAAATTTAAATATTTATGTATATCGAATTACATTTATGTATTTACTTCTGAAAGGAATGATTTTCTTTTGTAAAGGCTTTTTAGAGAGAAAAGTTTGTCCTAATTTTATTATACTAAATAAATCAAATATTACTAAAAAAAAAAAAAAGAGAAAAAAGTTAAGAACTTACCGGCAATTATTGAATTAGACATTTAAATAAGGGTGTTGTTTATAATACTTGCGTGAATTTAGATATAGTTATTTATACAATACATATAAAAATAACACAAACGAGTAAATTTAATTTCAGTAGGTTAAAATATTTTCAAACTAATAATCTCAAATTTGATTATTTTTCATATACCCAAAAGTATCGTTATCTAAAGGTACGTTCAGACTAATGAAATATTTGACAAAAATATTTGTTCTGATATTTGCTTCAAACTGTGTGAAGCAAAACAATATTTTGTTTGATGTTCAGATTAAGGTCAAATATTTGACAATTTTTGTTTGTTGAAACAGTTGGCAAATAAAATAAATTCATTCATGTTTGCCATGCGTTCAGACTAAAAAAAATATTTGCATCAAATAATTATTTAATGAAAGTGTTCAAAAATAAAAATATATTTCACAAATAGTAAAAATTCGCGCAGAAGCCTAATTATATGTTTTATTCTGTGGAGCAGCATCTATTATATTGTTAGAACAGGAGTATGTAAAAGAAAAACAAAACTGGAAGACAAATGGTTAACGGAAAATGGCTAAAATTTGCGAAAAATTGGTAACAACCCCTTAAATATATGGTTCGGTTAAAAACAAAATGTCGGGAAAAGAACAACAAAAAAATGTTGCAAAAACAACCATAAAATTGACTAAAAGTCCCCAAAAGTATAAGGAATGGCAAAAATTCGGTGAAAATTGCTAAATTAGCAAAAATTGGCTAATAGCGGCATGATAGCAAAGTCTAATAATTATTAAAAATCATTAAAACTGTAAAAAATCCGAAAACTTACAGGAAAAATTGCTTCTATCGGGTACATGGCTAAAATTATTTGTCGTTGTTTGCTCTTACAATATTTTTGTAATATCAAATAAATGTTTGCTCAAAAATTACTAAAATATTTGATTTTTTGTGTTCACACTATGTTCACATTGGACAAATATTTGTTTGCCGGCAAATACTTTTATTTGCTCAAAATCATCTGTTATTTTATTTGACACTTAAAAATATTTTGTGTTCAGACTACGTTGATGAAATATTTGATGTTTGCTATCAAATATTTCATCAGTCTGAACGTACCTTAAGATATTAAATTGTGTTTACATCGAATTTTGTATACTCTCCGCAATTAGTTGCGAAGAGGACACATAAAATGTTAGTTTCAAATAGTTTAAAGGCAACTTTACAAAGTGTCGCATTCTAAAATGCAACCGTGTAGATAAACACAAATCTGAAACAACCGCTCTATAATAATGATCCTTCTGTTGCAAAAACTTATATACATTTGTGGTGAAATGCACCGATTGTTAATTAATTTTGCACAAATTTGTTTTATACGATGACTGCAATCACTAATAGAAAAGGCGCCATAACGCTGATGTATTTTGACATCAGTACTATGACAAGTGTCTTCGTTTTTGACCCCATAACACTTTTCATCATTGCGATGTCAGCCTAAACATCACTTGGCAAAATTATCATCAAGTGAAATTATGTCATCAAAAGGCTTACACATCGGCCTCAAAGAAATGACAAATTGGAGTCAGTTTAATAAAATAAAATTTCATCAGCGCGATGACTCAGTAACATCGCAGAAAGTACTTATTAGGCTCAATTAAATGATAAACTGTCAGAAAATAAGGTTAATAATACACAAAATGTTGCATCGAATTGATGTCACTGTAGTCATAGCATAGATGACGCATAAAATATGACAAACTTTATCATATAATCTCTTGTGGATATGGCCTTTGGTTTTTTTTATAAAATCGATAATTTCGGGCAAAATATTCCAAAATTTTGTGGACTTTTGTGTTGATGCAAAACATCAGAATCAATTAATTATTAATTGTTGGTTAGTTTGGGACTTTTTCATATTTATCGCTTACCTGCAAGTATTAAAACTCGCATAACTGCATAAACAGTGCATGTATTTATAAAAACTTCGTTAATTTCATTAACATGTCACTAAACACTTTTAAAATTTCATCGATAGCAAATTTTGTTAAAGAATTATTGTATATTTTTTTACTCAAGTTTGAAACAATAATGAAAAAAAACGGGGGATATTTTAAATAACAAACTTATGACACCAGCTGAAATTAGGGTTTTTCAATTATTTTATTTCCCGTTTTCCCGGGATTTTTGTTGCGTGATCCCGGGAAATAAAAGTTCCTCATAGTTTCAGAAAAAAGCTATTTATACTTTGAAATTTAGTTTTCTATTCTCTAAAAATTAGCATCTGTTGATGGGTTGTCGATCAGATCAATAACAAGAAGTGAGTACGTTCGTAAATCAATGTCGACTGACGCAATAAATCCACCAAAAGCAAAATGTGCCGTGCAACAGTTGATAATTAATAAATTTAGTGAAGTGAAGAGTTAATAAAGATTATAAATTCAAAATAAGATGCAGGCAGTAAATTTTAATTGTCCATGGGCAAGTCTTAAAAATAGGAGATTTCCAAAAATATCGCTTCTTTATTGCAGCAAAGTCATATCTACAAAACCGATTTAAAGACATATTTTGCCATAACTTCGGTTCAGTTTGAGATAAAATACCGATTTGTTACGATACTTTTTCGGGAAACACTGCTTAATTTACTTAAAAATAAAAAAATTTTTTGAGATATGACGATATGTTTATAAGGTGATAAACAAAAATTTATTTTATTTTGTGACGGTTTATATAACCGGTAAGTGCTGGGAAACCGAAATAAAAAAAAACTATGGAAAATCGTGTACGATACATAAAAACACAATAAAAACACATTGTCCTAAAGATTACAGGTGGATCTTTTAAGAAGAAGTCCGTTTGATGCTATTTTTTTGCATCAACCTTGACATACATTTGACTGATATAGACGTTGTTTATAAAAAAGAAAAATTACTTCGGATTGTGAATTAGAAATATGCAAAAACTTTAAACTTTTGGACTTTTAACTATTTGCCCAATCTCGGTAAAAAAGTGAACGAAATTTTTCGGAAACATGGTAATAAGTAAATAAAATAAGAAATATACTCGTTGCCGACTTTCTAAACGCATTGAGTGTGTCTTAATGTTATTTCCTAAGCTGTTTAAGAATGTTAATATATTCAACATTTTTTATTTTTTCGAATTTATTCTATGAGCTAAATTTCAGTTATGTATTTTATAAAGCTTTTTTGTAATAGTCCTATTCCTCTAATATTTAGGAATGACTTTATACACTACCAGACTATAAAGTCATTCCTAAATATTAGAGGAATAGGACTATTACAAAAAAGCTTTATAAAATACATAACTGAAATTTAGCCCATAGAATAAATTCGAAAAAATAAAAAATGTTGAATATAATAAATTAACCTATGAAAGGAAATAATTCCCAATTTCTAAATGTTAATATATTTATTTAAAATATATATATACATATGTATGTACATTAGGGCGGGTCGATTTTTTTTAAATCGTATTGCAAAAACGTAATCTACATAAAATTCTAAGAAAATTCTCCGAAGAAACCATGGGTCTAAAACAAAATCCTAATCCGCGCCTCTCGACTTGAAAATTTGGCTGCCCGCCTAGGAAAATAAAAATTTTTTTTTGAAAAAATAGCTTTTTCCAAAAATAAATCGAATTTTTTTAATAAAATGGTTTAGTAAGGTTATTCTTTTGCACTTTATATTTTTTTACAATCAAAATTTTTTTTACATTGAAAAAATTTTCACCCAAGTAAAAAAAATTTCAAGTCGAGAGGCGCAGACTAGGGCTTTGTTTTAGACCCATGGTTTCTTCGGAGAATTTTCGTAGAATTTTATGTAGATTACGTTTTTGCTATACGATTTTTACTTTTTTTTTCATCCATACAAATCGACCCGCCCTAATGTACATACTTATAAAACATATTTATTTAAAATATTTTATCTATTTTATGAATTTACTTTTTGATCTCATAACTTGAGTACCACAATTTTTGTTTGTTTTAATTATTGTTTTATGAATGAAATTGTTATGTTAACTTTTCATCTTGTATCTAGAAAATAATAATACGAAATTATAAACAAATAAGAGCGTAATGTAATAATAATTCAAGTTCCTCTTTTAACCTTTAATTAATTTTTGTAGTATTTAAGGTACGTTCAGACTAATGAAATATTTGACAAAAATATTTGTTCTGATATTTGCTTCAAACTGTGTGAAACAAAAAAATATTTTGTTTGATGTTCAGACTAAGCTCAAATATTTGACAATTTTTGTTTGTTGAAACAGTTGGCAAATAGTGTCAAATAAAATAAATTAATTCATGTTTGCCATGCGTTCAGACTAAAACAAATATGTGCATCAAATAATTATTTAATGAAAGTGTTCAAAAATAAAAATATATTTCACAATAGTAAAAATTCGTGCAGAAGCCTAATTATTTGTTTTATTCTGTGGAGCAGCATCTTTTATTTTGTTAGAACAGGAGTATGTAAAAGAAAAACAAAACTGGAAGACAAATGGTTAACGGAAACATGGCTAAAATTTGCGAAAAATTGGTAACAATCCCTAAAATACATGGTCCGGTTAAAAACAAAATGTCGGGAAAATAACAACAAAAAAATGTTGCAAAAACAGCTATAAAATTGACTAAAAGGAATGGCAAAAATTTGGTGAAAATGGCTAACTTAGCAAAAATTCGCAAAAATTGGCTAATAGCAAACCCTAAAATTTATTTGAAATCGCTAAATCGGTTAAAAAAACAAAATGTCGGGGAAAAACCAAATAAAAAATTGTTGCAAAAATAGCGAAAATTCGCGAAAAATTCTGATATTTCAAACAAGCCATAAAATTGATTAAAAGTCCCTAAATGTATAAGGAATGGCAAAAATTCGGGGAAAATTGGCTAATAGCAAACCCTACAATTTATTTGAAAGCGCTAAATCGGTTAAAAAAACAAAATTTCGGGGAAAAACCAAAAAAAAAAAATGTTGCAAAAATAGCGAAATTTCGCGAACAATTTTAATATTTCATACAAGCCATAAAATTGACTAAAACTCCCCAAAAGTATAAGGAATGGCAAAAATTCGGTGAAAATTGCTAAATTAGCAAAAATTCGCAAAAATTGGCTAATAGCGGCATGATAGCAAAGTCTAATAATTATTAAAAATCTTTAAAACTGTAATAAATCCGAAAACTTACAGGAAAAATTGCTTCTATCGGGTACATGGCTAAAATTATTTGTCGTTGTTTGTTCTTACAATTTTTTTGTAATATCAAATAAATGTTTGCTCAAAAATTACTAAAATATTGGATTTTTTGTGTTCACACTATGTTCACATTGGACAAATATTTGTTTGCCGGCAAATACTTTTATTTGCTCAAAATCAGCTGTTATTTTATTTGACACTCAAAAATATTTTGTGTTCAGACTACGTTGATGAAATATTTGATGTTTGCTATCAAATATTTCATCAGTCTGAACGTACCTTTAGGCATTTCTTTTACAAGTTTCCTTACGCTTTTTTAAAAAAAAGTTTTTTTTATTAATTAAAAACAAATTTACTTTGTTTTATTTATATGGAGCGGGATCCCGGATCCCGGGAAATTTAAAAAAAATTTACCGTTTTCCCGGGAATCGAAAAACTCCAGGGAAAAAAACTATAGCTGAAATGCATAAAAGCGATAAACGCTTATATGCGGTGTGAAGAGCAGGGTTTCGAACAACTGCTATAAGCAGTCGAAATTTGCTAAAAAAATGAACTGTATTTTATTTGCATCACACTCAAACTTAAATCAGTTGAACTGTGTGCGCACAGTTACTAAAAAAACAGTAACAGAATTTACATTTTTTTCAGCAGTCAAAAGAATCAGCAGCCGACTCACTCCATTTCATACACACACACTGCTGAACTTGCGACTGAAACACAGCAGTTGATGTGTTTACAGTTGACGTAAACATTTTTTTTAGTTTTCAAAACAGCGTAGCTAGAATCTGGCAGTTCGACTGTATAGTCGCGTAACACAAATTGGCTGGTGACTATATTGAGTTCTGTATAGTTAAAAACACATTTGTTTTGTTTTTGAAAAGAAAAGAGAAATACAATTGCATACATTTGTATGCATTAATAGAATGAAGAAACTTATTTGTAATGTTTGTAATGTCAATTATAATACTTTTTATTAAAAAATATTTATTTTTGCTTTATTAAGGTACATATTTAATGAAAAATTAAAAAAATGTTTTTAAGATAAAATGAAAATAAGATTTTGTATAGAAAAAATAGTTAATATAATAATTTTTTTCTGTTAGTTTTAAATATTATAAGTTTCTACTAAAATTATTTATAGTAATCTAAGTTTTTTTTGTTATGTTTATACATACATACATATTTAGGTATTTTAATTATTATACATTTATATTGATTTATGTCTGTAGAACATTGTCCTTAAATTAGTTAATTCAAAATATTATATAAAATTATTTAAGTATTATTTTCAAGATTTAAAAACTATTTACAAAATATTATTATACAAATTATATTTAAATAGGATTATTTCTCATATAACTAATAAAAAAGAAAAGACTTAAAGTTATGTTTTGATGTACTAAATTCCATAACAAAAGTATGCGACAATTTATTAAATAGAGTTCAAGCTCTAAAAAAAGGACTATTAAATAAAAAATTAAAACGATGCACATAAAAACGTAAAAATTCATTCTTATAAACGTAAGTAAGCCAATTTAACTTCAAAAGTAGAAGTTAAAACAAAGAAAAACACAAAAATATAAAGAAAAACCAAAAATGAAACAATCATGAAAATTAAGGCACTTGTTATAACAAGTTTACATATTTAAACCTACATATAAAATGAACTAAGAACATAAAATTTGTTTAATTATTTTCAAATCTAAAGTTTACTGCCTGTTTTTCAAAAGAAAATAAAACGGAAGTTATAGGTGCATGATTAAATTCTGATAGTTCCTGTGTGATATATTCATTTTAACCACGCTGCTTTCGTTAAAATTCAAATAAAATAAACCAGCAGTTTGTTTTATTGTTTTAAGTCCTTCAGTTTTTCAAGTTTTATCCAGCTTGATACGAATTTGTTTTCTAAAGTTACCCTCCACAGGATACATCTTATTTATGGCAATATCAATTAACGTAATTTGCTTTTTCATTATTAGATTTCTCTAATTTCACAATAGTACACTTAATTTAAAAACCCCACATCTTTGAATTGGTAATTGTTTTCAGCTTAATTTATAATTGCTCTTAACCTCGTTCTTCGCCTGGCTGTTATAGGGTGTGGAGGAAGACATAAATCGGGATACTTTTCTTATTGGTTGTTGAGGCCATTAAAAGGGATGAGTTCAATTTTGCCAATAAAATGTTTTCTAGATTTTCTTCACCGAGTATATTTCGTGAGTCAGTCAAAACGATCCTTAGAGATGATAAGGCTCTTTCTACTGAAACCTTAAAAGAAATAAAAATAAATTGTTTTCTCAAATGTACCAAAATTTGTCAAAGAATTTTGATAACATGTTAATTTAAGTAATAGCAGAGTTACCTGATATACAAACTTTATTCACAACCAAAAACAATATTGGACAAAATATATATTCCTGGATCTGTAGATCTTCTTTCAATCCAGTAATTTAATACACAGATTGTGCTTTTTAGAAATGGTAGTTTCAAAGATTCTATTTTATTGTTGACTAAAAATGCTTCAGTTATTTCTGTAGTCTCTGGCATTAAAAATTGCGTCAAAATGTCTTCTTCGTTTAAACTCTCCATTTCATTAATATTATTTCTGGAAACGTAATCTTTATTTATAAATATAAATTTGTCCCATAATTTTTTTAAACAAGACAATGTATGTTGAAACCTCGGATCAAAAAATAGGCATGCTTTTAATATATCATTTTCTAATAACTTTTTTAAACGTAATTCAACATTTATTAACAACGCAGTACCAACAATTTGTTTAAATGAATTCGGTAAGGAGTCACAACTATTTTTGTTATTATTAGTTTACACCTTATCCAATGAGCGAAAAAATCTCCATAATTTAATGATTCGGCCTGAAATTTAACAATGATTTCGTTTAATGGCGAGAAAATTGCTAAACATTAAATTCATTCAAATCATCCCAATATGTTGAATTGATTTCGAAATCCTCAGTTTCTGTTGCAATAGAAATCTCAGCATTTTCTATTAGTGATTTTGAAGATTGTAAATCGAACATCATTTTAAAAGTTGATCCCCATCTGGTAGGGCAGTGGAACTCTTAATTTATTAATTTTCAATTTTGCTCTTTTCAAGTTATTTTTTTGTCCCCTGTCCCGTGTAACTCTGTCATTTCTTGAACAATCTTACCAGTGATATTATACGTAGGGAAAAATCCCCATTCGTAGGGATTTTCTTCAAAAAAAATAGCCATAGGGAAAAAAGGACAGATTATTTTAAATCATTAAAATGTAGGGAATTTTCAGTAATGTTGGAAAACTATACGTTTAGTAGCTTTTTTCGATTTGTGATAGCATACTAATAAATTTGTTAATACGGCGGCGATAAAAATTGTTAAATTTCTTTGAGTCATCGCTTGCCGTAATTTCAGCTTTGATTTTAACCTAATTTTGTCATAAGCTCTTTAAGAAGAATGGAGATCTGTTGAACCTTATTTTATAGAGCAAGAAATAGATAATACATATGTAAAAGATGGGAATCAAAAAGTCTTGGAGTAAAGTCGAAATAGTAAAGGGAGTGTGAGAAAATGGTACCCCAGGGATGAATCACCTCAAAGAATAACTTGTGATACAATTTTCTGATCTCTTTTTGAGCACTTTAATGGTAGTTTGATAATTATTAGTGAGTTTTTATCATCTAATTTTTCAATCGTTAATTATAAAGTTTTTGATTATGTTTTAAATAAATTTTTAATCGTCATGTTTTTTATTTTGAACAATACAACAAAAGTTATAGGGATCGTGGAAATAAAAGAAAAAAACATTCGTAATTTAATTTATTTTCATTAATTGACAATAATTTTTGGGCTTCTAGTTTCGCCAATCTTTTTATTTCTTCGTCAATGAATTATATATGAATCCTTTTTCAATCGCTGAACTGATAAATCAGTTTTTAATCAACAAAAATTATCTGAGAAGACTTATTCAGGTGATTTTTATAAAAAATTATCATCCAAATGCTTTCTGGGAATAACTTTAAATAAAATTTACATGCATTAATACAAATGGATTTATTTGTATTGCTATATTATCATTTGAAAGTTGTAGGGATTTTTGTAGAGGAAACTAGGGTTTTTTCTGGACTGCGTAAGAACTTTTCAAAAAAGTGTATAACATCACTGATCTTCAGTAGCAATCCATTGTTATTTTAGTAATTTTATTACCTCTCAATAAAAAGAAAGAAATACATAGTCCGTTAAAAATTTGTGAAGATAATTGCATTTTAGTCACATCATCTTTTTTAAAAACACAAATAACGGTTATTTTGTAAAAACGGTTCTACTTTTGACAATTCTGACTTCATTTTCGGATTCAGGGGAAAGTTTTACATAAAGATTAGATGTTAGATTCATTTGGTCACGACTTTGTTGAAAATTTGTCACGTAGTGTAATCACCAAGGCAAAGAATGCGTAGATATGTGAAAATTTCGGTGTTATTTTTTAATTTGGCTTTTTCTGGATTAAATATTAATGTTAAAGAAAACTAATACAGAACAACATTGTTCATAAGATATAGCCCTAGAATATTTGTGAATAAGGTTTTTCTCTAAAATAAATATTACGGAAGTTATCAATAGTTAAAGCGACACATAGTGAGAAAAATAGCATTTTTAGCAAATTTTGTGGGCTCAAGGCACGCCCAATAACTATGCAAACGATCTAAATTTTTTTATATATTATTTTTTTTAATAATTTGGAATCAATCTAAGGGGCTTGCCAAGTGAAAATACGAAAAAAAATTGTCCATATAACTTGCGGCCACACTAATGTGCACGCACTGTTTTTTAATAAACTGTGTTTTATTTTCGTCGTCGTCAATCACCAATTATGAACTGCTTTCAGTAAAAACTATCTACCTATATGAATATATTACAGTTATTGCCTGCCACAATGATAATCATGTAACCACAATACTAAGAAAAATGTACAATAAGAAAAAGCAACAGGACAATTCATTCAAATATCTGTGCATACATTTTTATTCTACCTAATGGTATATCATAACTTTTTACAAAATACCAAATGCGCACCTGAGTTTGCCTGCAAAAAATGTATAAAGGCATTGTGACAGGACAAATTTACGTTAAATAGTTACCATAAAATGCTAAAGTTTCATTAAGACATCAATAAAACACATCTTCTTACCCAAAAATTTTACCTACTGTCACATTTATTTTTAATTAAATAGGTTATTTACACATAAATTGTTGCTTTTAACGTTCCCTGCAGGAATCTTCGTGTCCATAAAATGTTTTTTATTCAACTGCATCGTTTAAATTTTTTATTTAATAGTCCTTTTATTAGAGCTTGAACTCTATTTAATAAATTGTCGCATACTTTTGTTATGGAATTTAGTACATCAAAACATAACTTTAAGTCTTTTCTTTTTTATTAGTTATATGAGAAATAATCCTATTTAAATATAATTTGTATAATAATATTTTGTAAATAGTTTTTAAATCTTGAAAATAATACTTAAATAATTTTATATAATATTTTGAATTAACTAATTTAAGGACAATGTTCTACAGACATAAATCAATATAAATGTATAATAATTAAAATACCTAAATATGTATGTATGTATAAACATAACAAAAAAAACTTAGATTACTATAAATAATTTTAGTAGAAACTTATAATATTTAAAACTAACAGAAAAAAATTATTATATTAACTATTTTTTCTATACAAAATCTTATTTTCATTTTATCTTAAAAACATTTTTTTAATTTTTCATTAAATATGTACCTTAATAAAGCAAAAATAAATATTTTTTAATAAAAAGTATTATAATTGACATTACAAACATTACAAATAAGTTTCTTCATTCTATTAATGCATACAAATGTATGCAATTGTATTTCTCTTTTCTTTTCAAAAACAAAACAAATGTGTTTTTAACTATACAGAACTCAATATAGTCACCAGCCAATTTGTGTTACGCGACTATACAGTCGAACTGCCAGATTCTAGCTACGCTGTTTTGAAAACTAAAAAAAATGTTTACGTCAACTGTAAACACATCAACTGCTGTGTTTCAGTCGCAAGTTCAGCAGTGTGTGTGTATGAAATGGAGTGAGTCGGCTGCTGATTCTTTTGACTGCTGAAATAAAAGTAAATTCTGTTACTGTTTTTTCAGTAACTGTGCGCATACAGTTCAACTGATTTAAGTATGAGTGTGGATGAAAATTGATGCGTCGAACTATTTTCAGTATAGTTGCCTGTCAAAAAAAAAAAACTGGCGACTGAATTTTAAACACTGGTGAAGACAAGCGATAAATACTGTATAAGGCTCTATAATTTTTCTACCTTCCTGGTAAATGTCCTCCGATAACAAAAGTCATCACGCACGACATCAAGGGGATGAATTAGGGCTTTGATATTTGGCATAAAAATTTCATCAGCATTAAAAAAGGTGAAATTACCACCATACAAATTGACAGGATAGTGGCATTAATATTTAAAAATTTAAATTTTGTAGAACAGACCGGAATTTAAAGTCACTTAAGTAAAAATGTTGTTGCGATTCTTTCTTCTTGTATAGGAAAATCCATTGTTAACTCTCAATAAAATAACACGGACACGAAGAAGTGAGGACATCCCTTGTATTAATGCTCTTGAAAAGTAAGTTCTACTTATAACAACATATTAACATACTTTATTTGATTAGAAAAGTTCTTGTGGGTGGGTGGGCATACACGTTTTAAAAGTCTCAACAACCTAAATTAATAAAAACTTTGAACGGAAACCAATTTCAGTTCCCTTTGGTTGTATGATTGTGTGTTATAACATTTATTAATACATTTTAAGCACACATATTTAATTTTTGTTCTTCATTGAACTTAGAAATAGTTTGTTGACAAACTTGTTAAAATAATAAGCAACACTTTGTTTCGACTGACAGCTCATGGCAGTCACGGAAGAGACAAAGGGCTTTAACGAACGGAAATACTTGCGAACAAATAAATATTTGTCATATTCAATTATGTGTTTTGAATAGAGTCAAATCTTTATGTATACCACATGTGTATGTTAGGGTGCTACTTACTTGTTATAAAAATCTGTTTTACCCAATCTGTTGATCCCAATTCCACGCAAATTTCAACTATATATTTCAAATCAAAAAAACCCACAATTTATTACCAACTTGCATACCACTTTTTCTCCAAGCCAATCAATGAACCCTAATTTTTATATTTCAAAAAAAGGGAAATTTTATATACTTAATTCGCATGCATATGTTAAAAAAAACCTAAAAAAATATGTCGCCCCTTTGAAGCATACTAAATATTAACTCGTCTTAGACAGAAAACTGTTTAAATTATATGATAGGCAAAAGTATATAAACTGAAAGAAAACTTGCCAGGTAAGATTCCATTTAATGTAACCTTAAATTCCATGATACATTTTTAAATCGTCCTTTTGCGAACTTAACTTGACGGGAATAAACTCAAAAAACTTAAATGTGGTCGAAATAAAAATCGTTTGCAGTTTTTTTTTTGCTTCAAAATATAATTTACAAAAAAACAAATACATATACAATTCTGTTCTGTAAGAGTATAATATAAAACGAAAGGCTGGCGAAACAACTGGGGGTCTCTGGGAAATATTTTCAGCGTTTGAAAACTGCAGTCAAAGTAGAAAAAACTGCCATTTCTTCCACTTTTTAATTAGTCATTGTAGAAAAAACAAAAGTTGCTTTAACTTCTAATTCCTTTAATGTAAACAGCCGCCGTCAAACCAACTCGAAAAGCGTAAAGTTGTACACAAATTTTCGTTTTTTGTTCGACTGTTTTTGGTTTCGACTGCAGTTTTTAAACCCTGAATATAATAATAATTTTTTTGGATCCACACTTTCATCAATTCAAGTTATTTATGTCTAACATTGTACTTAGGGACCGCGTAGGTAGGTTTTCCCCGAATGCGTGCGCTGCGGCAATTAAGTGAAAACATAAAACACACATCCACTTTTAAACATTCATGACAATATTCATACTTACTTAAAAACCCTTGTGGAAATGTTGAATACACGTATGTACTTGGTGAAAAGTATCTGCTTAGGCATGTGTATGTACGAGTTTCGAACTAATTTTCAATTGCAATTGCAAAGTTGGTCGTTGTTGTAGCAAACTGCACACGCATTAATGACACTTACATTGACAACAAACTGAAAACAACAACAGCGATGTTTGTAGTAGTTAGTCTTGCTGGGGGCAGTAGTAGGAGCAGACCTGCAAAAGTATGTTGCTTACAACAACCAACAAAATTTTACCGTAACAATAAAGTCATTTTTGGGCATCGACTGAGGAGAGATTGTAAAATAAGCCCCGGGGGAAAAGTTGTTATTAAAATTCATGAAACACTTCATCACGCTGTTATTGTACATTGTGGCGTAGTCGTAGTTGTGGTTTTTCTTCTCTTGTTGCTGGCAATGTCGCTAGGGCGAACAATGTCTTTGTTGTCTTCTCTTAAATTATTTAATTGCAACAAGCAAGTGCCAATGAAAAATTATCTCAACATTTTTATAATTAATGCAAATGCCTATTGCTGCTTTAACAAGCACACTCTTCATTTCAGTTTAAGGTCGTAGCCGTCGTTGCACTTTATGGCTGATCGTTTCGCGGAATTCATATCTGTTCGATAGAATTTTAAAATTGCAAAATTTCCAACACGTTTTTACGAGAAAAAAACCAAGACGAAAACTCACATAAACGTTTTGAAAGGACAACAAGTTTACACTGCAACTGACGAATGTCGATTTAAATAAAAATAACAAACTTTGGCAGCCAATAGTGTTGTATCCTGGCAACATTTAACACCTGGATTCTCCCTCTCTCTCCCAACTTGTTCCTTGTAACAGAGCAGTAGCGTTGAAAAATACTGTCATATTTATTGTAAAAAGTAGCAAAATTAATTGATATTGTTTTCACAATCAAAACGTCTCTGCATTTATTGAATCAAATTTTAATACACTAAATTCGAATTTGTTGCATACTTTACAGTATTAAGGTTATGGATTCAAAATTATTATATTTGAATTGACTTAATATTTCATCAAATCCAAATCATTCGATTTTGTAATTTTAGAATAAGATCAATTGGTTCTTTGTAAATAATTCCATTATAAGTTTTAAATTAAACATTATTACACTGATGGAAAAGGCGTCATAAGGTTGATGTATTTTGACATCGGTGCTATTACAAGTGTCTTCGTTTTTGACGCCACAACGTTAGCCTTAACATCACTTAGCCAGGTGAAATTATTTCATCAATGGGATGACACTAGAGCTGCAAAACTATCGATAGTCGGCCCAATCGATAGTTTCGATAGTTATCTTTAAAACTATCGATACTATCGATAGTATCGAAAAGTTTTTATGTGCCACTTCTGTGGACACGGTAGTCAATGAAGGTGGTAAAAAATGAAAAAGGTTTAAAACTTCATTTACTGAAAACGTTTTTCAGGTATAAAGACCAGCATATTAATTTTAAATTTCAGTGTCATCTATAGCTTATAATTAATTTAAACTTTGTATAGATGTAGAGACGGTTAATTGTCATCAGGGTTGTCCGTTTTTTCACCTTCGACGTCAAAATATTCAACTTAAGTCTAGAAATTAAAAAGGTTATTTCGTAACCCTTGCGTTGATAATTTATTTATGTAAAATTTTTATAAAAATTTTCAAGGAAGTAGATTACTTTCTTTTACAAAATAACCCCATTAAATTTTTTAAGACTTTTCCTAAAGAAAAAAGGACAAACAGGTAAAATAATTGCCACATTTATCGAGAAAACAAAACTTCTAAGAACCCTGGTTGCAGGTTTAACATTATTTTAATATGCAAATTAGTACACAATTTTGTGGCAGTAAGGAAAATGTGCTTAAGTCTATTTTTTAAGTTTTAAAGGTGATTTTTGAAAATTTACTCCTATTCCAAAATAATCTTCACTTATCTGCGGTTAAATGTTTTTTTATAGTTTTTGTTTCTAAACATTCCTTATGTCACAGATCGGAAGTAAACCTAAGTTTTTAATCCAAATATTATTACACATTGAAAAATGATATGTGTAATTTTGTGTGTAATTTTGATTGTGAAGATCTCAAGGGTGCAATTATTTCTAGTTGTTGTTGCATGTACTTTTGAACATAAAGATAAAAAAAAACTCAAATTTAGGTTACATTTTCCTTTTTCCCAAAGAACAAGAAAAGTTTATGCACTGCTTAAAACTTGCATAGAATGACTTGTTCAGAATGTTTCGTTGACAACATTTAATCAGCTTTGCAGTTACTTTTAAAATTTTCCGATAGTATCGATAGTGATAAAAACTATCGATAGTCCGCCAAAAATAAAACTATCGATACTATCGATAGTACTATCGATTGTTTTGCAGCTCTAGATGACACATCGGCCTCACAGAAATGACGAATCAAAATTAGTTTAATAAAAAATGTCATCAGTGCGATGACTCAGTAACATCGGAGAAAGGACTCATTAGACAGTTTTTGAGCCATTGGGATTGACTTAAATCAAAATAAGAGAATGTTATTATTTACTTACCTATTACACATTTTTGTTTCACTTATATATTCCGCTCTTTTTTTACAGAAGAACTATCAATCAGCTGCATGACCGATATGGTTTTTATAATCATTCTTGATGTATTTAACTTAATAATATAAAAAAATAGAATATGGGAATTTTTGGTTGTTATTTTACTTTTTAAACATAAAAATAATGTTAATAATACACCAAATGTGGCATCGAATTGATGCCACTGTAATCATATCATAGATGGCGCAATGTGACAAAATGTTATGAAGACGTTCGCCATTGCACGCAGATAAAAAAATAGCTGCGTTCGAGAACACAAAAGTTTTTACTATATTTTACTGAACTGTACTGCATTTTACGAAATTGCGTTCGAGTACACAAAATACAGTAAATGAGAACACAAATTGAGAGCGTAAAGTGACAGTTCTTGTCTGAGTATTTACAAATTTTTACTGCAGAAATTTTTGCAGTAAAATTTAGTAAATCAAAAAAACATATGTTCCAAAAGGTAAACAAACAAAAGTAACAAATAAAATGCATATAAATTGTGAACAAATTGTTAAATAAAAGAAAAGTGGAAATAAAAATTAAACCAAAACAAAAAGTGAATAACTAATAATAAATTAATCTTGTTTGTGAAGCATTTATTTGCCTAAATACAAACTTTTGAAATTTTTTTTGTTAAGTTAATTTTTTAGAGTTGTAAAAGTGTAAAGTACTTGGGGACTTAAGTAATCAATAGCAAAAAAATTATTGATATTCTTTTAAATAATTTAACTTGCTACAAATTAGTAAAATCAAATAAAATTAAAAACAAACAAATATGAAAGATTAAATAAAATATTTTGTTTGTATTTTCCAAAAGTTTTCGTGGTATAAAAAGTTTTTAATCGAGTACCGATATGAAAACGAGTTAAGTATTTAAAAGTGTAAACATTTTTCAACACTTCAATCATTTGCCATCAGCTGTTGCATTTATTTTACGAATTTTTACAAATTTTGCGTTCGCGTACTTTTTTGCACAACAGCTTTTTGTGAGAGCAAATTTTTCATTTACTGCATTTTACTGCAAAAGTACTCAAACGCACCTAATATATTGTTGATGATGGTTACTACAATATGTTTATTGTAACAATATATTGTTTCGTACACAAAAAAATTGTTATTTTTATTAAATATAAGCAAATTTATAGTTACTGTAAACACATCAATGTTTATCGCAATTATAAATTTGAGTATTGTTGACTGAAAAAAAATTATTTTTCTAACAACTAAATAATGATAACTTTGAAAACATATTAAACTATGGACAACACATTCTATACGTGTAGTCATAATATGTTTAAGATTCAATCAAAATATCTTTACTCGTATAATATTATGTTAGCGCCATTTGTTAAATAATTTTGAATCAGTTGTGTCGTTAGTGAGTGGTTATACAATTTAAAGAAAAATTCCCATTAAAAAAAATTATTTTGCAATGCAAAATAAAATCCAACAACAAAACACACAGAGATTTCATTAAAGTGTAACGGTATTTTTCATTTGCAAGCCTAATACATATTGAACTCCGCTATTGTGTTTACATGAAGAAAAATTGTAAAGTGCCAAAAAATAAAAAATCGATGCAAAAAAAAATTCAATTTATATTTTATTGTTATGGGAGTTATGAAGGGTGCTGTATCAAAATATAATTAGTTCTTAATTTATTATGATGAACTTATTATGATTAACATGACAATTATATCGTAAATTCTGAGTTTATTATGATAAACATGATAATAATATGATTAAGGGAAAAATATTATGAGATTATATTACGAATAAATTTAGTCATATGTAATATGATTCAAGAGTAATCGTAATATGATTACTACAATAAAAAGTCCTATCATAATATGTTGCTCTTAGAATATGTTTATCACAATCATGTTTTTTTCATTGCGTGTGGATCGATGTCACTTTTTTTCAACCAGCAGCCGTATTCTGTAATTTGCTTAGCTAAAGCTAAATCTCGATCGCTAAAATTACGGCGAATTAAATTTGTATGGCAATGTCAAATTTAGCAATGCACGTTACAGTATTGCATTCGTAGCCAAAAATCGCTAAATCAACTTTTTTGATTTTTAGCGATAGAGATTTAGCTTTAGCGAATTACAGAATACGGCCACAGGAAAAGTAAAAGCCTGAAAGTCCAAATACACTCACTCTTCTTCACTAATACATTTTCATTTGCTCTCAGCCAACTTTCAACCCGCTTTCCAACATTTAATATGGAATGACTATGTTTTGAAATCTTCTCTATATCTATATATATAAAAATGAAAAATGTTTGTATGTTTGTTTGTTGGCTTATAGACTCCTTAACTACAGAACCGATTTTCCTGAAATTTTTACAGTGGCTTCACGCGAGCCCTAAAAATAAAATAGGGTACTTATTTTTTCGACAGGGGCAGGGGAATCGGTACCCCCCATTGGATGCCAATAGTAAATATCGCATATCTTAAGAGCCGCTGCACGCATTTTGCTGAACTTTTGGTAGTAGGATCTTATGAGCCCCCAAATTGAAATAAAATAGCAGACAATGCTTAATATCGCATATCTTATGAACTGTTATAGTGAGAATGTTCAAACTTTGTGGAAGTCACTCTTATGGTATACTACACTTTTGAAAATAAAAATAAAGCGGGTAGGCGCAGGGGGGAAAAACCTCCCATAGGATGCATATATTAAATATCGCTCAACTGAAGAACTATTAAAGGGGGCGTCTTCAAACGTAGTTAAAGCTACTATTATGGTCAACTATAAATTTCAATATAGAAATGGGCGGGGTAGCCAGAGGAGGAGCAGTACCCTTCATAGATAGAAATTTGTTGAACTTTTGGTAGTAGGATCTTCTGAGCATCAAAATTGAAATAAAATAGCAGCGGGGGAAGTGTTACCCCCATAGGCCGCCAATTTTTAATATCGGATATCTTAAAAACTGTTATAGTGAGAAAGTTCAAACTTTGTAGAAGTCACTCTTATGGTATACTTCTCTTTGAAAATAAAAATAAAGCGGGTAGGCGCAGGGGGAACTACCTTCCATAGGATGCATACATTAAATATCTCTCAACCGATGAAGTGGTTAATGCAGTGTAGCGAAGCGCACCGCGTTAAGCTAGTACATATATAAAATAGGATGTGTGTATGTAACGTATGGACTCGGGAATTTTCCGAATATTCAGGCGGGTGACACTGTGAAGTCTGATTTTTGATTTTCGGTCTGGGGGTGGAGGAGCGTGGCAAAATCCATAACTTGAGAACGGCTTGACCGATTAGGACGATTTTTTCTTTAAAATTATCGCCATGTTCCAATTTAGGTTTTTACGGAAAGAAAATTTTGCCCCGCCCACTTTTTCGATTTACCTAAAATCAAAAAACAGCTCCATCGATTTGACTAATTTTTCTTTTAACTGTTCGTATTAATCCATTTTACGTTTTCATCGAAAGAAAAAATTACTACGCCTACTTTTACGCCCACTTTTACTATTAAGCGCATAATTTGAGAACGGCTTGACCGATTTGGATGATTTTTTCTTTAAAATTATCGCCATGGTCTTAGGTTTTTACGGAAAGAAAATTTTGCCGCGCCCGCTTTTTTCGATTTACCTAAAATCAGAAAACGGCTCTTTACAATTTGCCTTAAATACATGGGTTTCTTTTTTGATTAAGCCCATATCTACACCATATGTAAGATATTTTGTAAAAAAAACTTTATGATAGGTATTCCATGGATTTTTATTTTAAAGGCCGTAAATTTCGTTAAATGCTCAATTTAAATCGTGTGGTAATACAACACTAATGTTTGCTTAGGGCCAGCAACGCGGACCGGGTCAGCTAGTCAAATATAATTCTCAAATCAAAATTTTAACATTTAAATTTAAAATGATAATGATTTGACACACAATGTTTTTAAATTTGATATCAAATGTTTTTCTCAAATCAAAAATAAACTTGGCAGCGCTAAAGCGAAAAAATAAACGTAATAGTCTTTTCACACTTGTCAACATTTAAGATCTAGCATTTATTTTCGAAGATGTTGAAATTTTCCCATGAGAAATACATTGGGCTAAATATCAAAATTTTCAACATCTTTTCATTGTATTCATTGTATTCAGTGGCAAAAAATTCCATTATTATTGTGGAATCACTGACCGCGTTACCATTTCTCAAGTTCTTCCTTTTTTGCAAGCCTAGTTTTTTTTTATATTGTCAAACAAAATGAATTCTTAATTAATTTTGGTATTATCTTTTAAATTTTTGGCACTTTTGTATTAAAAATATGTATGCAAGTGTTCAAAGGGTTAAAGCATTAAAAAATTGCGATTGAAATTAAATGTGTTTTACAATTAAAAACCCTAATTTCTTGTAAAAAAATATAAATTATTTGTAAGTTAAAAATTAATTACAAAGTGTAAAAATGCGAATAAAAATAAAACGGAAAAGTGAAGAAAATATTAGTTTCTTGTTCAGTCGCGGTGGTACGTTCTGACAATCCCCAAAATAAAAAGGAGCCAAGTATTTTGTCTTTCCACGAATTTGATGACGGAAAGAACACTTTATTAACTGACAGTTTATGTAAAAAAATAATAAATTTAAATATTAAAAAATATTATCCATTTATGTTCCACATTGTAATGAAATCCAAATTTGAGAAAATCGTTTGAAAGCAAATTGAAAATAAATGCAGTTCTTTATTTGAAATAATGTCGCCATTTTGTTTAGAATATTATGATTTTCAAATCATTATCAATCGTTTGTCGTTGGAGAAAAGATTTGTTTTCAAATCAGTTTCTATTTAAAATTAAACTTCCGTGTTTGTTGGGTTTTAACGAAATTTTCAAGAAAGCGATTTTTGACAATTTCAAGAAAGAAAATTACAATAAGTTAAGCTGTACTGCTTCAAGGATTGTGTGAGTGCGTTAAGACTTTTAGGCATGGTTTTAATGTGTAAATGATAAGTAAACTTTCATAAAATTCTATTATTTTTGACATTTTCTTTGATAATACATACTTTCGAGAAATTACTTTCATGGGTAAATTCAGTGTAACCCTGCAAATTATACGACTAGCCCATAGACTAGGGTTGCCATTCGTACTGTTTTAAACAGTACATGTACTGTTTTTTGTAAAATGTACTGTTTTATTCACAATACCTAAAACAGTACGCAAAAGTACTTTTTTTTTATATTTGTACTGTTTTTGTACTGTTTTTTTTGTACTTAGTACATATTTTTTATATTAAAAATTTTTTTTGCGTGCAAAAAGAATATATTGAAAAATGTTTTTTCATGTGTACGATATTTATCTATAAAAATTTATTTTGAATCGCCCTGTTTTTATTCCACTTCGTTTAGTTGTATACAAATTTGGTTTGTTTACTTTTTAATCAAAAACTTTTATGTTTGTAATTAAGAAAGTTTTGTGTTTTTACTTGTTATGTTCTTTTGAGGTGTAGTTAAATTAATATTCTTTTGAAAAAATAAATACACGGCCTTAACTAAACGGTAAGATCTTTATTATAAAAACCATATTCTGTTTTTACATTGCATTTTTCTTGATTAGTTAAAAATGGAATGCAATTCTAGTTCTACCGATGTCGAAGAACTTAACTGCCAATTGCCTAAAAGAGTACAAAATATTGTCAGAAATCGCCGCAAAAACAAATTTAAAGATTGTTGGACAAAGGATTTCAATTGGTTGTTGAAATCTAAGGAAGAAACGATGGCTAAGTGTTCGGCTTGCGGGATTTCGTTCTCAATTGGTAATGGTGGTATTAGTGACGTTAAACGTCATATGAAATCCGCCAAACACATGAGGAATTTAGTTAGCATTCAGCAGAAATCCGTTACCAGTTTTTTAAATCAAAAAAATGATAACCCAGAAGGTAATCGTGAGTGCAGCGCTATGGCAGAGGCTGCTTTTGCATATCATACGGTTATGCATAGCCACAGCTTCATTTCGGCAGATTGTACCAGTAAGCTTTTCAAACATTTGTTTTCTGACTAAAATGTTGTTACCAATTTTACATGTGGTAGGACAAAGTGTTCCAAAATTGTAACTAATATACTTTCTAAATATTCTATCGAAACAGTTATTAAAGACTTAGATAATAACCACCCTTTTTCTATATCAACCGACGCGTCAAACAAAGGAAATATCAAAACTTTTCCTATAGTAATAAGATATTTTTCAAAGTATACAGGAGTAAACACAAAACTGTTCAACTTTTATGAGTCAAACTCGGAAATGTCGATCGATATCGCAAACTCTTTAAAGTCAAAATTAGACGGACGAGGCTTAAGCTTAAAGAATGTAACCAGTTTTTGCGCTGATAATGCAAACGTTAACTTTGGATGTAAAAAAAGTGTTTTTGTGGAACTTAAAAAAAGTAATCCAGATATAATCGGTGTGGGATGTTTGTGTCATATCCTAAATAACGCATTTAAAAATTCATTAAAGCTTTTAAAATATGATTTAGAAAATATTGTTATCAAAGTTTTTAATGAGTTTAGCTCTTCGACAAAAAAAACTACCAACCTTAAAGAAATATTCGAGTTTTGTGATTTAGAATGGAGTGAAATGCTCCGACATGTACCGACACGTTGGCTTAGTTTGACTCCAGCTATTGAAAGGCTTTTTAAGAATTATGCAGCAATAAAAACTTATTTCCTCTCTCAAGATTGTCCAACTGTTTTAAAACAGTTTTTTGAACTAGAGAGTGCTGAAGCTTATTTGGGATTTATTCACAATGTAGGTACAGCTTTATCATCCTGTATAAAAAAGTTAGAAGAACAAAACAGATTGGTGGTAATCGATATTTTTGAAATAATTAAACGTCTTCGCAATAAATTTATACAACAAAAAAATGAAGAGTTTTATGGCTATTTAGCTGGAACCGTATGTAGTGGTTGTGATAATCTCCAGGAAGTAGCATTGTTTAAAAAGCGAGCTGACGCGGTTTTAGATTCGATAGTAAAATACATTGAAGATCGTTTCGATTTAAGTAATAATAAATTTGAAAAACTAAGTGTTTTTAATTTAAATTCTAATATACAATTTAACGATTTTGCTGTTTTAATCAAATTGTTTTCTATTAAAAATATTGATATGGATTTACTTTTTGATGAATTCCTATCATTAAAGACTTTTTCTGAAACCATAGAAACACAAAAACCAGTTGACGAAAAATGGAAAGAGTTTTTAAATAGTGGCTCGTTTCCGAATTTTGAGTCAATATGCAATTTTATTTTTTCCATACCACATTCCAATGCTGGTACGGAAAGAATATTCAGTTTAATGTTTTCGTTTTGGAGAAAAGAGAGAAATAGATTATTAATAGAAAATTTGGAAAGCGAGTTGATTATAAAGACAAATTTTGGATATACATGTATTGAATTTTATAATTTTTTGAAGACTGAAACAGGAAAAAATTGTATTGTTAAATGTGTACAAAAAAGGGATAAATATTTATAATTTTTTTTAATTTACTTTTTTGTAAGTAATTGTTTATTGAATTTATAAAATGATAAAATGTATGAATTTAAAAAATTCAATTAATTTTTTCTTTTTGAATTTTTTCTTTAAATAACATTCAATTAATACTTTTGGAATATTATTTATTACTTAAAAAATATCAATTGTAATTGACAAATTATCAGTTTTAAAGTAGACTTTACTTTATTGTCCATAGAAATTATTATTTTCTTTAAAATAAACTTCAAAAAATTTATTAAAATTAAAATTATAGTCGACTTTAACAAAAAATATTTTCATTGTGTTGCGCCTAGATATTATTTTCTTAAATCATAATTTAATTTTTGTTAAATATTGATTTTAAGTACAATAACCATTTCTATGGATGATGGAGTAGAAGTCTACTTAAAAATTGATAATTTGTCAAATACAATTGATATTCTTTAAGTTATATATAATACTCAAAAAGTATTAATTGAATATTATTGCAATTTTAAGAAACAAAGAAATTGAATTTTCCAATACATACATACATATTATATATAATTTTAAAATTCAACTCGTAGTTTTTGAAATTCAATTACCACTTTTGAAATTTAATTAATAACTTTTAAATATATGGATAGTTCTGATATATAGTTAAAAATGTTAAAGCATTTGTAATTCGTTTATTCAAACTTATATTAATATCATTCGAAAAACGACGTTTAATTTGTGTTTTTGATCACGTAAGTAACTTAAGATACTATTTATAGTTCGAATAGAAATATATATGCTTTGCCTTTTGAAACAAATGCAATTTTTTTTGTTACGTTCTCAAAGTTTTTATATGCGTTTAATGTTTTTTTTTTTATTATTAATTTTTAAAAAATATGTGATGTTATTGAATTAAAAGTTATGTCACCGTTATGTTCTCATAGTTTTTAAATGTTTTTATGTTTCTTATTAACTTAATTTAAATAAAAATTTGATGTATTGAAGTAAAACTTATGTTATCAATAAAGAAAAATATGTACTGTTTTTTTCCGAAAAGTACTGTTTTTTTTTCGTCAATGTACTTTTTTTTCACTTTTCAAATATGGCAACCCTACCATAGACGCATGTAAAATATAGCCCATAAGGAACCCGAACAAGTCCAAAGGTAACCCAAATGTATTGCAAAAACATGATCTATTTAACATTACGATGTCCTAGGGCTGGAACACATAACCCAGCTTTGCATTATAAAAACTTAAAACTACTCCATATTAATGCAACTCCCAGTGGATTAGTTTTGAAATCGTTTAAACACGAAGACATGTCGTTTAAAAACTAAAACATGTCGTTTAGCCACATGGTCCATGTTTGCATTACATTGGACCATGTAGTAAGTAGCCCATTTTATATTAAATGGATCAAGTAGTCCAACATTATTTGCAGGGAAGTTTAAATTAATATTTAGATCGTTTTACTTTTATTGCTATTTATTTGACAATAAAAAATAAAATACAACCAATACATAATTTGCAAATTTTATTGGGATTTCTTTAATTTTCTTATTCATTTAGGCGTTATTTTGTGTCGCCCATTAAGTCTCTGGCGTAAATCAAACCCGTAACCCCGGCGCTGATACTCACTACCAGCTAGCCTAACGGGGCACTCAGTCGGGAAAAATTAAATAGCGACAAATTTAAATTCTCCCAATTTGGTTTAAGTGGGTCTTATTTTAATGAATAGTTTTTTTTTTTTGCAGTATTGGTGATTGTGTTATCCATAACTTATTGTCTAGTTCGCTTTGTGATGTGTATTCGGCTGTGTTGGTTACCAGGTTCGGGAAGGACAGTACTTCCGTAGGATGAGTCCAAAGTGACCTGGGAACCAGTTGAGTGGGCTTGGTAGGGCATTTAAATGTGTATAAATATTGCTTACTATATTAACGGTACACAGAAAAAAATATCAAAAATTATTTTGTAATTTAAGAAAATTTGTTAAAACTTTTCTAATATTTTTAACAATTTTCTTAATTAACATGTTTGTAAATTGTCATATTAACAATTTGTTTCAATTGTTAAAAGTTAATACATACATAAGTATTTCATAGAAAAAAATAATTTTGTGTCAAAAAATTAAAAATATATGTAAAATAAAAAATATCCGGATTTTCGATCTAAAATCTTCAAAAGAATAAACGATATGATGATTATTGCTAAATTTAATGAATCTACACGGTAAGTAACGTTATTATCTAATGATTTATAAAGAAATTTTAACCATTCTTTTATAAATTAAAGAGTTTGAAATATTACTGATAATGTTGCTAAGATTCCCTTTTGTGCTAATGTATAAACCCCCAGTGCATCCAGGTCTTAATTTTCGCTTAAATATGTATATTTTAATGTTATAAGTGATGTTATTTAATATGCATATCTATTTTGCTAAAAAAATATAAAAAAATAACTTTAAATAGCATTTAGTTTTCAACAAAATATTTTGTTAATATGACAAACACTCAATTTACATGATGAATTTTATGACGTCCAATTTTAGACGTCATTTTTTGTTTGATAGCAAGCGGTGTAGAGAAGAAAGAGGAAGTGAAAACAGAAACCATGTCTATTTTTCTACCCCTCTTTCTTCTCTACACCGCTTGCTATCAAACAAAAAAATGACGTCCAAGTTTGGACGTCATAAAATTCATCATGTAAATTGAGTGAAACTCACAATAAAAAATTATATTTAATTGTTAACAAATATTTTATTCAATATTACAAACTCATTATTAAAAATATTTGTTCAGTTTAAACAATTTTAATTAACAAAATAATTTTAAGTTTTTACAAATTTAGTTGTTGGTGCCTTTTCAATTAAAAAGTTAATTGTATTGACGAATATCGTATTCAATAAGACAATTGATTTGAAGTAATTTTTTTGTTATTATAATAACAAATTATTTTTGTATAAGGTAACAAACTTAGGTTATTTTGTATTTAAATCCGTTTACAAATTTTACACACTTGTTAAAAATTATTATCAAGCATATTAAGCCTCTGCCCTTATATAGGGTGCACTCGTAGCTATCACATTAAGGAATTTTACGTAGTTTTTCATACGAGTGTTTCAAAGTTTATTAAAATTGTTTTCTTGTTTTTGCTTTTTTGGCGCATAATTTCTTCCATTCCGACACAAAATCTTTTACAAAAAACTTTTGTTTAGGATCATTTTCTGCATTTCTTTATATTATTCGAACAGGTAGTTCATTTACTTTAGTAATACATTTTTTTCTTGTTAGTTTGTGAAGTTAATTATATTTATATTTTAAATTTTCTCCAACCTTAAAGCTACACCTTTTTAAGTTGAAATTGAGAAAATACAAATTAATATTCAGAAAAACGAAGTGATGTTGAGAAAATACAAATTGATATTAAGAATTACAATTTGATATCCAGAAAATACAAATTGATATTAAGAATTCGAATTTGATATTGAGAAAATACAAATTTATATTAAGAAATCCAAATTGATATTGAGAAAATACAATTTGATATAAAGAATTCCAATTTTATATTGAGAAAATACAAATTGATATTAAGAAATCCAAATTGATAATGAGAAAATACAAATTGGAATTGAGAAAACCCAAGTTAATATTAAGAAAAACCAAATTAATATTGAGATATAAATTCATAGTTTTCTTGATATTAGGAACAAAAAAATTATTAGTTTTATAACAAGTAACTGAAACTATTTTAAAATCAAGTTTTATAAAAATATTCTCCAGTTCTATTGCCCTTTGGTAAAATGTTGTAGAATGTTGTACTGCTCTTGCACAGTCAACTGTGGTTATAGTAGCCTTAACTTCGTCGATAGCACCTTCCAAATAAACAATACGTTGTTTTGGACCATATAAACTCAATTGGATTCAACATTGGGCTATAAGGAGCCAGTCGAAGAAGAGTCTCTGGTAAAATTTCAAAAATTATTTCCATTTGGCTATGACATGGTGCATTATCACACACAACAACTAAATCTTGTATTGATGCAACGCAATACATATTGCAATATGTAATGTTTATTATACATAAATAAAGGACAATGTATTTTGTTATGTATGCAATACATATTTAAAATATAATAATGAAAAAAATCTCAATATTAATTTGTTTTATCTCAATTTCAATTTGTATTTTCTCGATATCAAATTGGAATTCTTAATATCAATTTGTATTTTCCCAATATCAATTTGGATTTCTTAATATCAATTTGTATTTTCTCAACATCAATTCGTCTTTCTGAATATTAATTTGTATTTTCTCAATATTAATTTGGATTGTCTCAATTTCAACTTAAAAAGGTGTAGTAATGAAATAATGTTATGAAAGGGCAGATTCCTTAACAAAGCTGCTAAAACAAAACACAAGTATCAGTATTTCACACCTAACACTTACACGATTTTAGAGTCTCTTCCCTGCAAATAATAGGACCAGTCCAAACACGCGTGCAAAGAGTAGCCCGCAAAGGACTAGGACTAGTCCAAAAGTAACCCAAACGTATGGAAAAAACATGGTCTATTTAACATTACGATATCCTAGAGCAGGACCATATAACCAATTTTTGGACTACAAAGGAGTAGTTTTAAAACTACTCCATTGTGTACACAAAAGGATCAGTTTTAACTTCGTTTAAAAACGAAAACATGTCGTTAAAAAACGAAGACATGTCTTCTCACTACAAACACTTTTAAACAATGACATGGTCCATGCTTGCATTACATCGGAGCAGTCCATGGAGTAGTCCATTTCATGAAATTGGATCAGGTGGTCCAATAATATTTGCAGGGTTTATGTCTCGTGGAAACTAGACTTAGGAGTAAGACTTGGTTTATATAAACCATTTTAAAGTTGCCGATATGATCACAGGCAATCTGTTTCACCTATTTTCGTTTATTGAAGAATTGTATTCACAGCAAATTTAAGAGTAAAAGAAAATAAAAACATGCAGGCATCTTTGTAAATATATCTAAGAATAAAAACGAAAAGCATGCTGACGATTACAAGTATATCCATACCAAACCCCTTTCTTCTTTCCTTTCTTTCCTAAAAATTAAAGAGTTTAGCATCAAAAGTTAAAAAGTGTAAACCTGGACTAAATAATTTGTTTCAAAATGTTCTGGATTAATACCCACAAATTTCATTTTATTAAAGTCTTATATTTCTTTTTTGCAAAAAGCCTAGAAATCATCCTGTCCATATTTCAAAGGTTATTTGTGGTTTTTGACCTGAAGTTAATAAATATTTGTACGAGACTTACTTTTGATTATACCGATCGACAGAATTACTTTTCTGAGAATATAACGATGTCCGTTTTTCCATATTTCCATAAAGATTTAATCAGCCAATAAGTCGAACATCATGCCATCGAATAAAACTTGATCAAATATGTAGTTTTTAGTTTTATGCTGGAAATTTTGTCTTTCTTAATATTTTTTTGCCAGAATTGCTAAACTCCAAGGATTTTTCAAACGTTGTTAAAAATTAAATCATGTCTTGAGAAACGAATACAAAGTTCTGCCATATAAATTGCAAAAAAGAGTGTGGTCATTTATTCTGCTCGATCAAGTGGATCTTTGTATATCTTTCAATATTTTAGAAAAACTTCAAGAAGAAACTGCCGATATTTCCCGTCTTAGTACTTTCGAATTATTAATAATATTCATAAAAATGTCAATACGAAACCAGCTCTTGACGAGTACGGACTAGGGATGGACAAAAAGCATCGATGTTTTTAAAACACTCGATGTATTGTGTCGAAACATCGATATAATCCGATGTTTTTTTGCTGCTAAACAATCGGAAAACATCGATGTTTTCTTTCGATGCATCGAAATGCTAAATTGTATACAGAACGTGTAGATAGATTGGTATATAGATGTTGTGTATACATATCTATATGTGTTGGCATGACTCAAGTTTGTATATGTAAACGTGGTAAATATTATGCGAACAACTGTCAAAACTATTATATGCGGCGAATAAGTTCGGGTCTGGCATCTTTACTCCCAACAAACAGCTTGATAACCACGCGTAATTAAAATAAAAGCTAACAAATTATGCACAAGTTCAACAATGGAAAATATTTTGCTGTTTGTTTATTGTTTACAGTATTGAAAAAAAGTATTGGGAGATGTAAAATAAACTAAAGATTTTTCGAAAAAATAATAATAATAATAAATAATTAAAAAAACAATCGATGTATAAAAAACATCGATGTATTTTATGAAATATCGATGCAACATCGATGTATGTTTGCGATGCATCGCATCGAAAAAAACATCGATGTTTTTTTACAGTGTCCATCCCTAGTACGGACGTGTATCAGTGACTAAAAAAAAATCGAAGTGAAAAAAATAGTTGTAATAGGTTAAAAATGAAGAATAACTAAGGAGCCCGAAGAGATTTGTGAATGAGCCTCACAAGTACTCTCAACAAGAAGAGTAGGCCCAGCAAAAATAGCAGAAATGCGTATAATGTGGTAATCTCTCCGAGCGTGAGCAATGATAACATTCAACACCCTGAACCTAAAAAAAACTACTTAAGTACAAATTTTGCCAGCGCAACTGGTTTTCAATACAGCAATTTAAGTGCAAGTGTGCCCAACCTGAGCATGTGTGTTGATCCGACAGTAAATGTGGTTTAAAGTGTGATGTCGTCTTACAAGAGGAATATTAACGTAAATCCTGGTACATCACGATCAGCATTAATAAATACAGGAGCTGTTCCAAAAAGTACTAAAGTGCAAACAGGCATGGATAGATATATAACAATAACCAAAAGAAAGGCTAGTCCTAGGTCCACCCAACAGGAACGCATGGCCAAACAACACAAAGGCTCTAACGTAGTCTCTTTGCCAACAAGTGGTAACAGATTCTCTGTGCTCGCCATACCTGACGATGAATAAGCAGAATCAACCGCATTGAGATATCATTTGATTCATCGGTTCTCAAAACCAAAAATTCAGTTCATCCCATATACAACTTGCGATACCTACTCAACAGAAGAATAACCGTTGAGCAGCCATTAAAACGAAAGGGTCCCTCCCAATGCACAAACTGTAAGGAATATGGGCACACAAAATTATACTGTAAATTGCCTCTCGTAGTTATGTGTGGTTTGTGGCGACGCTCATAAAACCACCGAATGTAATCGTTCTAAAGCTGACCCGAAGGTCCGTCATATGCGCCCAGCCAAGCCGCTGGCTCTTTTGCAAGTACTACACAAACAAACAAACAAAACCACTCATATGCCCAAGTCTTAAAAGGAAACCCTAATGCGAAAAATACCCCGCAAAGCAATCTCCATACGCTAATGTTCCTAGGGAAGGTCTACAAATGCCTTCTGGAAATATGCCTAGCTCAATCAAAAATTTAATTCAAGCTATGAATAACTTCATGGTCACTATGCTGAACATGTTTCTGGAAATGATGCAAAACCAGAACACGCTCCTGCAAGTTCTACTCAACAAAAAATATGTTTCTGGAATGCAAGCGGGTTATCCCAACATAAACACGAAGTTGCATACTTTCTTCAAAGGCATGAAATCGACGTACTTCTTGTCTCTGAAACACACTTTACTCATAAAAACGGCTTTAGGGTAAATGGATACCTTAATGACACAAAACATCCCAGCAGACGGGCTTGTGGTGGTACAGTCACGACTGTGCACAACCACATCAGACACTTACCATTGCCAGAGTTCGAAGAAGATTGTAACCAGGCTACATTTATAAATCTTACTGATTTCAAACTTACGTTGTCATCCGTTTAATGTCCCCCGAGGCACAAAATTGTACACGATACATTTCTCAACTTCTTCTCCACATTGGGCCAGAAATTCGTTTCTGCTGGCGATTACAACGCCAGGCTTATTAGTCTTAGAGGTAATCAGCTATACAATACCGTAACTGCAAATAATTTTGACGTCGTATCGAGTGGCGAGCCGACCTATTGGCCAACCGACTTCAACAAGCTACCAGACCTTATTGACTTTGCTGTAATTAAAAACATCAAGCGCGATCAGATACTAGTTAGTTCCTCCTACGATCTATCGTCTGATCATTCACCTTTAATCCTCATTTAAAAGGCAACTCTGACGCCACAGCTGCAAACTTTATTTCCTATCCAAACAGAAACACAAATTGGTTAAAGTATAAAATGTATGTGAGCATTCCCCTCAAAAATTCATCTGACATCCAAATATCTGTCGACCGATTTACAGAAGCCTTGGATTCTGCAGCAAGAAATGCAACCCCAATTTAGCGGACAATTAAACGTGCTCCTTACAATACATCGACGGATATAGAGACCCTTATTAGAGAAAAAAGGAAGTTAAGAAGACAATGGCAAAACAGTCGTTTCCCAACCATTAAAGCCCAACTACAATTATGCCTGACAACTCTTCGCAACAAATTAAGACAGAACCACGATTCTGCAGTAGAAGGCTATTTATACAGCCTAGATGCCACAAAAAACGAATTATAGCTTATGGAAGGCTGTACGGCATATGAAAATGCCCTACAACCCAAGAATCTCCATTAAGACAGGAAAACCGCACTTGGGCCAAAAACACAACTGAAATATTAAACGCCTTCGCGGGCCACCTTGAGAAAGTTTTTAAGCCACATGATGCACATACTTGTTCATGTCGTCCAATCATTCCTAATAAGGTAAACCATCCAATAAAATTTAACATAACTCAAGTCAAATCTGCAATAGAAAAAGTTAATATTAGAAAATCTCCCTGACCTGACCGCATCACCGGGTCAATGATAAGAAACTTACCATCGTCTGCTTCAAGAATCTTGCTGCTAATTTTTAACGCGATATTACGAGTCCCAACCTCATGGGCGAGGTCTATAATTGTTATGATTCCCAAGCCAGGAAAAGATGCTAGCCAGGTTGCGTCGTACAGACCGCTTAGCTTATTATCAATCCTATCGAAGCTTTTCGAAAAATATTCGTTTTAAGTATAACTCCTCATTTAAATGAACACGACATCATCCCGGATCACCAGTTCTGATTCAGAAAACAACACTTTCCCCCTTTTATATTTCCGAAAAAATCTATTTCGTAGGCGTTTTCCGTACATTTACAATTCAAAATTTATAATTCAAGAAGAGTTTAGAGATTTCATTACCCCAGACAAAAACACAGTTGCTATTTTTTCCAAAAACCGAGTTCCAAGATTTTTGAGTTTTTTTCTTAAAATTCGCTCGAATATAAATTGGTTCTCTTGTAAAACGTTAATAATTCTAATAATATTTACAATCCACTAGAACTGCATGGTATGTAAGTTTCTTATATATGTCTGCGTTTTTGTATAAGTAGGAATGTAAAGTTTTTTTTATTATTATGGCTAAAATCCGTTTTAGCCAAATTACACACATTGAATTCTATCAAAGTAATAAATCCACCAATTTTATTGGCGTGTCTATGTTCTTGTATTAGACACAGAAAACATTTGAAAACGTTCGATTGTTCCAAATTTGCAATAGTATTTTATACGTATCAAATATAAATATGTACATATGTATACGAAAATCAAATACGTCCTAAATATTGTATATGTATGTATATGCATGAGAACAATAATATAAAGTATTGAAATGTGTAACTTTGAATGTACGTCGTTTATATGAATTATACATATTAATTGTAGGGTTGCTTTTTTGATTCTTATTTTACGCTTTTCGGGGTTAATTAGATATATAATTAGCTTACAAACATTTGTCCTTTATTAAAACCGGATGAAAATTATCTTCTTATTCTGGAAATTAACTTGTATGTTCAAATCCGATAAGTTTTAAATCCTAATCTTAATGAAGATATGGATTTTTACTTTAGTAATGCCGACTTAAATAATCCTAATATGTGTCTCTTAATAATATTGATTAGATTTAAGAACAGATTTTAATGGTAGTTTATTTAATTGCGTCAGAGAATCTGTTACAATCAAAAGTACATCAACATCCAGTGCTAAACCTTAAGGCCCAGTTAGGCGAACGTTTCTTTACCCGTAATGTACCGCACCGTACTGTAAGCACTTTGGTGCACTTATAGAACATTTAAAAACGTGTCATCCCTGCAAATATTATTGGACCTGATCCAATTTCATGAAATGGACTACTCCATGGACTGGTCCGATGTAATGCAAGCATGGACCATGTTAAAAAGTGTTTGTAGTGAGACGACATGTCTTCGTTTTTTAACGACATGTTTTCGTTTTTAAACGAAGTTAAAACTAATCCTCTTGTGTACACAATGGAGTAGTTTTAAAACTACTCCTTTGTAGTCCAAAGATGGGTTAAATGGTCCTGCCCTAGGACATCGTAATGTTAAATAGACCATGTTTTTTCCATACGTTTGGATTACTTTTGAACTAGTCCTAGTCCCTTGTGGACTACTCTTTACACGCGTGTTTGGACTGGTCCTATTATTTGCAGGGATATGTTTTTCCCACACACAAACGAAAAGCAAAAGTAGACATAAAACAATACACACAGTGATGGAAATCAAGAATGTTTATATTGTGACCGTTGTGCAGAAAAAGTACCAAGTGATTTAAATGGTATAAAAAAAGTATTTAATGTATGTATAAAAACGTTAATAATTTAATATTTATATATATGTATATAAAATTGTAACGTTACTGACTGACTCACTGACTGATTTATCATCGCACAGCCTAAACGCCTGAAGCGAATGTTTAGGGGGTAAAAACGGGAAAATTTAGTAACCTTATGTCTCCAAAACTAAAAGGGATACAATAAAAAAGTAATACTTATCGTTGTTTTTTAGAAAAATTAGCGGACAGGTGTCTGGTACTTTTTTAAAATTTGGCCCTATTAGGGAGTAAACGGGTAAAACATGAATTTTAGTACTTTTTTGACACCCTATCTATATTTTGAACCAATAAAATAGAAACATAATTTATACCACATCCGAAACTTATCAAAAAAATACGAATACGAATTTTGAACTTTTTCGAAATTTGAAAATTTAAGGGGTGAAAATCGTAACTATTTTTGGTTCTTTTTTACAAAACATTTTTTCCATTCATTATCATATTCGTACAAAATTATGGGCTCCCACTACAATACTGAAATTGTTTATAGTTAAATGGGAGAAAAAATAGTACCAAAAAGGGGACATACGGGAAATTTGTTATTTTACTTTAGCTTTTTGGTTCTACAACTGGAATTTTTTTATTTATCGTTAATGTTGTACCTTAAAACATAAGATTCAACATGCAATGTCCTGAGTGGATAAGAATCAATGACGGAACTTTTTTGTTCTTTAACTGGTACATTTTGAATTTCCGTTATTATTGGACCTAGAAACATTAAATTCAACATGCAATGTCCTGAGTGGATAAAATCTATCAGGGAACTTTTGGTACTTTTTTGTTCTTGAACTGGTATTTTTGAATTTCTGCTAATATTGTTCTTATGAACATAAAATTAAACCTACAAGGTCCTGAGTGAATGAGAATCTCTTAAAACACTTATTGGTACTTGTTAGTTCTTAAACAGGTACTTTTTGAATATATGTTATTATTGGACTTCGAAAGTCAAGATTCAATGGCCTAAGTGGATAAGAATCTATAAGAGGGAAGTTTTTGGTACTTTTTTGTTTTTTAAATGGTACTTTTTGAGTTTCCGTTATTATTGAACCTTAAATCATAGAATTCAACATGCAATGTCCAGAGTGGACGAGAATTAATTAGAGGGAACTTTTTGGCACATTTTTATTCATTAATTGGTACTTTTTGAATTTCCGTTGGTATTGGACCTTGAAAGATAAAATTAAACCTGCAAGGTCCTGAGTGAATGAGAAAATAAACTTTGGCATACAGATATGTCCACGAAGAAAAAGGAGACGGTAACGAAGTGGCGGGTTAAATGCTAGTATTATATATTTACAATAAACCAATTTTTATTTTGGCACATATGTATATTTTTAGCATATTTATTGTAAATGTGCATACACCAAACAAGGTTTTGATACCATTTAAAGCCTTTTATATGTTTCACATTTCCATTGTGTGTATATGCATTTGTTTTATTTTATACATCTTAACATATATTTTATATAAGAAAATATGTTGTATTGTATGTTGTTTTGACACATTTCCATAGCTATACTGAAAATGTACCAAAAAAAGAGCCAAAATAACCGCATTCCCCATCACAGCTTTACAAATGTCACGTAACAACGGTATGAAATTCTATTTTATACAGAAAGGTACGTTACAACTACGGTACATTTCATTTCGGTAAGATCTTGTATTGGTTTTCATATAACAAAAAGCGAACAGCTGATTGATACAGTACAGATACGGTACAGCATCGTTCGCCTAACTGAGCCTTTAGAATACAAGAGAATTTGCTAATTAAAGGAAACCTTAAAACACACAGCCGTATTCATAACAAAAAGTTATCCACAGCTTGAACACTACGTACAACGGGCTGCTAACTATGTGGAGGGTAAAACAAACAAAAAATTATTTAGCTGATTTTTTGCAGAGTTGTGTTTTTGTAGCAATGGTTTTTGAAATTTTTACCATTTTTTTACTTAAACAAATGCTTTTATTCTTGTTATAATTTTTTACACAAGCAAAATATGTGTTGTTTTTTCTATTGTTGGATTGTTGTAGTTGCGCGCAGACCTACTAATTGTGCCATGATGTAGTTTGTTATAAATGAAATTTTTTATAATTTTTAAATTAGACGAACTTAGTCAAATATAATTTTCATTAAATTATTTAATGAAGGAAGGAATTTTACAAAATGAAAATAATTTAAATTTGTGGATATTTGTTATTCTTGACTGAGCATGGGATTGAACTCGGGTCGAATTTACAGGTTTCGAGAGTAACCATATTCTCATCATCAGAATTCTTTGCAGTTCTACCATTTCCGCCACTGCGACTGCTGTCAATTTATAGTCAAACATCAATATTCAGGCCAATGGTATTGGTGGATCGAAATATGCTGTAATTGATAGTTAATCTACTTTCAATTTATTTACATGTTTCTCTCTTACAATAAATTTTGTGGAATTTTTATAAATATTTGATTTGTTAACCCTAAACGTCAGAACAAAAAAAGTTAATGAATTCGCAATAAGTGCAAGTGCGCCGGAAAACGTTACCTTTTCCTGTCGGTATTATGTCAACAAGTCGTGTTAAAAGAATGTCGATAAGGAAATTGAAAAATGAAATAAAACAAAAAAAAATGTTTTAAAAACAGCAAATTGGCAACAAATTTTAATGCATAAGTTGCCTTCTCAAAGAGTGAATTAAATAGAGTAAATCAAGATGATATCGATAACATAAAATCAATAATAAGCAAAAACAAGGACAGGAACTCAGACAGTTAATTTGAAATTTAATTCGAAGAATTGCAGATGAAAGTTAAATATTATGTAACAGAAAAATTCTTCATAAATGCTTTAAGTCCACAATTTAAACAAAAATTAGGGCAAATATTTGTTATAACAATCGTAATTATTACTTTTGGCCAATATCTATTCATTTAATTAAATCTGTGGTATTTTGACAAAGCATCTTAAGTCAAGATAAGATAGCAAACAAGTTTAATAAAAAATTTCGTTAATAATACAAAATTTTAAAAACGCAAACCAACTGTTTTTTGAATTCAAATTCGTATGATTAACAACTTTTTTTAACGTTTTTAATTTGACTTAAAATGTTTTGTCAAAATACAACAAAAATATATCTTTTAATTTTTAAACTCGCTGTATGAAAAGGAACAGCTCGCTTGCCATTTTTATTGTAGCTTAAGGTAAGGCGACCAGATTTTGAATATAAAAATAGAGGACATAAAGAAAACAAGTAAAATATTTATTTGACTTCAAAATGTTCAACATATTTTACCGACAAATTTATATTCACATATTTATACAGTAGAATCACGATAGTGCGTAATCGCAAGGGACCGGCCATTTCTTACGAATTATAGGGGTTTTCGATTTAGCGGAGTTTCGATTTAACGGATTTAAATTAAATAAATTCGAATTAACGGGGTTTTTCAATTTATTTACTAAAACGATGCGTGTGCTTTGACATTTTTCATGTAACAAACTGATCTTAAGAAAATAAACACGCACACAAGCAAAAACCCACGAAAAAAATAGCGGTAAACAAAAAATCATTCTTTCCATGTTTTTGTTGTTTTTATTACGAATTATAAGAGGTAGTTAGGAAACAATTTCGATTTATAAGAGGTAAAGATTTTATTTGAAAAAAAAAAAATTATGAATTAGCGAGGGGACCAAAATGTATGGAAATTTTAAGAATTAACGAGATTTTTTCAAGGGACCAACAGTTTATTACGAATTATCGGGAATTACGATTAATCGGGATTTGACTGTTTATGTAAAGTAAATTAAAAAAATAACATATATAAAAGTCTACATTTACTTATACGGCCATGATCTGAAAATCGCAAGATTTAAAAATCACATGCGATCTGAAAATCCCCAATTTTATTTAAGCTAGAGTTCACGCGTTTTGTTTTTTTTTTCGAAGTAGTGGTCGAAAAATAAAACATATCGATGCCTTACTACCTCAACCTCGTAACTTAAAGAAATGCGGTTTTGACTTTTTCATATCAAAACAATTGCGAAAAACTCTTGTCTTAAGGCCTCGTTACTCTTACGTAAACAAATACGTTGCTAATCAGCTGTTCCGTTTTCCTTTCCAAGCTACTGTGCAAATAGGTACTCTTACGTAAACGTAACGTTGCGTTGCGGTCGAACCAGATAAAATTAAAATTTCTCTCCGTTTTTACGTATCAGCTGTTAAGAATTGTATTTTTGTTTTGCAGCTGTGTTGCCAACAAAACTTATTAACCAGCGGTTTACTTTAAAATTTTATTAATGAGATTCTCATCAAAACGTTAATTTAAATTTTATGTAATAAAATCCAATGTTATGGGTTTTTTGTTCGAACTAAAATTAATGTTGGCTTTATGTGTCACAGAAACCAAAGTTATCGGGTTTTTATTGAAAATAAAAGAAGCAGCTTACAGCTCTTGTTTATTTGTTGGAAATAAATATTGTTGTTAAAAGTTTAATTTTTTATATTATTTTATCCAACAGTTAGATTATTTCCGTAGATGGAAGTAAATAAAATTGATAAATGTTAAAATGGTATTTTTGCATGTTTCCGGCAGCGGGCTGCTGCAAATTTGCAAAAGCCTTTTTCTCACTTTTTCTATCGTCATTTTATTTATTTATAAGTTTGAAACAACAAATGTTTTTGTATTTTAACTAAATTTGCTAAATATTTACAAAACAATAAAATTACACAAATATAAACAACAAATGCAAGTTATACAACGTTGGCATTTATCTCATATGTACATTTGTATGTTTACTGTATTTCTACTTCTTATTTTCTTTTCTATAATTTTCATTTACATTTACAACACAAGTTTTAACAATATTTTAACGCAAAAATCATAATTTATAAAATTATTAAATAAAAATTTAATTAAAAGCTGTAAACACATGAGCCAAAACATAAAACAGCTGATTCGAATATTGATTTTATTGTAAAATAATTATTTGCATACAATTGCGACAATGCAAATAGAAAAAAATCAGCGCATAGTTCCGAATATTCGCCTTAACCTTATTTTATTAAATATATATATTATTTATTGTTATTTGACCTTTCTTTTTTTATAATTATTATGAATTATTTAAGCTTGAGGTCTTTTTAAAAAAATATATTATATTTATAAATTTTTCTCATTATTGCGCTAACCTTTGGTAAGCATCTTTAGGAAATATAAATAAGTTTACAATAAAATAATTTTTGGTTTACACATATTAGTTATATTAAGTTTCATTTAAAGAGATATTAATAACGGCTAAATATATGTTAAGGTCCATAACTCCAAGACTAGATTCTCAGGCGCAGTTAAAACTAGATAAAAAATTAAATTCTTCAAAGCAATTTTAGTGCTGGATATGTAAATATACATATATCTGTGGCATTTTGACAAAACATCTTAAGTCAAATTCAAAAAGTTGAAAAAAATTTTGTTAATCATTAGTAAAGAAGGGTAAAGAGAATGCCATTTCATTTCCCTTCTCTCCTAAAAACTCAAGACTTGACGAGTCAAACTTGACGTGTATGAACCGGCACAAACTATTTTATTTTTTTGTACAAAAGCGCCGATATCGGTATGTATTGGCGATTTAAAACAAGAATGTTAGCAACATGCCTTGGAACAAGACTGTGAGCTAGTGATGGACAAAAAACATCGATGTTTTTAAAACACTCGATGTATTGCGCCGAAACATCGATATAATCCGATGTTTTTTTGCTCCTAAACAATCGGAAAACATCGATGTTTTCTTTCGATGCATCGAAATGTTAAATTGTATACAGAACGTGTAGATAGATTGGTATATAGATGTTGTGTATACAAATCTATATGTCTTGGCATGACTCCAGTTTGTATATGTAAACGTGGTAAATATTATGCGAACAACTGTCAAAACTATTATATGCGGCGAATAAGTTTGGGTTTGACATCATTACTCCCAAAAAACAGCTTGATAACCACGCGTAATTAAAATAAAAGCTAACAAATTATGCACAAGTTCAACAAAGGAAATATTTTGCTGTTTGTTTATTGTTTACAGTATTGAAAAAAAGTATTGGGAGATGTAAAATAAACTAAAGATTTTTCGAAAATATAATAATAATAATAATAATAAATAATTAAAAAAAATCGATGTATAACAACATCGATGTATTTCATGAAATATCGATGCAACATCGATGTATGTTTGCGATGCATCGCATCGAAAAAAACATCGATGTTTTTTTACAGTGTCCATCCCTACTGTGAGCAAAATCAAAACAAATAATAATTTACATACATACATATGTATGTACGAGTACACGCATACACCTCAACAACATATGACACGTTTACGTTTTTGTAGTAACTACCAACATTTCAAGTCGACCGCAACGTTTACGTATCCGCAACATTTACATAAGAGTAACGAGGCCTTTAATATGTGCAGTTGTTAAAGGCTAGTTTACACGGTAATACATTGTATTACGACATTATGTAGAATGAGAAAAATCATACCATGTAAAAGCAAAATGTATTGAGTAAGAGAGAATACGAACACAAAATCTGACAAGCTGTCGGTAAATTATTTTTTCTATACCATTTTAGAAACTTATGTGGTTTTGGGGTTTTTCTCAGAGGTGCCCTTGGCCGGAAAGCTCTCTGTCTGCATTCCACTTGGGCAAAGCAAGAAGCGATTCCTCTGATGAAATTCCCAAGCAGCTCACTACTTCCGGTCTTAAACCAAGTATTCCCTGGAAATGTCGCACAGACACCCGTTTGTCGGCAGGTAGAGTGAGAAGGCGCATAGCTGAGTAACCTGATTGGCTTGCTTACACTGACGCGTCTCAGGTAAATAGGTGACAAGAGGAATACACATAATCACTGAAACTCAGCTGTGTATTACAGTCGGGATGGCGGCTATGAACTGGCAGCCCCAGTACCATCATAGGATACAGTGGACCAATCATCCGCTTATCTGAACTACAAATGATTAACGAAACTAGTACAAGCAAAATAGAAAACTTAACCCCTACATCGATAGCAACCTTTGGCACACGAAACGGATATGTGGAAAGTTAGAACGTTAAGCGAAACATCAAGACTCGCCCAAATAGAGGCTGAAATGATAAATTACAATGTTGCTGTTCTGGGAATGGTATCTGCAAACGGAAATGTAGTATTGCATAGTGGAAAGGAGAACAGATGCGAAAGTGGAGTTGGATTTATAATATCCAAAGATTTAAAATCAACCTTACACTCATGGAATCCTATATCGGATCGAATTATAACATCTCGTTTCTTCAGTAAGGTTGGAAAGTTCATCACCATTATTCAGTGCTATGCACCCACGGAGGATGCCGACGATTTAGTTAAGGACGAATTTTACAACCAACTAACTGCAACGGTAAACAATATTCCAATCCGCGACATACTTATTCTTACTGGAGATTTCAATGCAAACATTGGGAACGACAACCATGGCCTGTCCGAAATCATGGGAACACATGGCATGGGAACGAGAAACAAAAATGGTGAACGGTTCATAGAATTCTGCCAGGCCTTCCAATTGGTTATTGGTGGTTCAATCTTCCCCCACAAAAACATTCATAAATACACGTGGACTTCCCCAAACGGTAATACTCAAAACCAAATTGACCATATTTGCATTAGACGTAAATGGAGAGGATCATTAATAGACGTACGCACCAAAAGAGGTGCTGATATAGACAGCGATCACGAGCTAGTGGTGGCGACAATAAAAATTAAACTTAAGAAATGTTACAAAAGAAATGCACAACAAATACGTAAACGTTTTGATGTCGGAAAGCTTCGGGACAAGGAGAAAAGTAATGAAATTGGAGAGGTTTTAAGAAAATGTATACCTGCAATTAACACAACATGGGATGAGACGTGCAACTCACTTAGGGCCATTGCAGAAGAAAAAATAGGATACAAGCAAGAAGCAGAAAGAAAAAAATGGCTATCAGACAACACTTGGACTCTAATACAGGAAAGAAACAACTTGAAACAACGACCGTAGCGAAAGCCGTAAAAAAATCAGCCCGAAATGATAAAAGAAAATATTTTGAAACAATAGCCAGTGAAGCGGAAGCAGCAGCAGGCACGAACAATATGAGGGAGCTACATCAAATAATAGGTCGTCTTTCAAACCAAAGCTGCTAACGAACGTCGAAGAACAAACACAAAGATGGAGACAACATTTTGAAGAAATCAGCAACATTGTCGACGATAACGTAGAAAGCTCCACCGAACCGTTTACAGCAACCAACAACACAATATCTATGGTCCCGCCTAGTATTGAAGAGATTACATGCGCTGTAGAAAAACTTAAAAGAAACAAAGCGCCAGGCGAAGATGGGATACCCTCAGAGCTACTCCAAGCTAACCCAGTAGTAGCCGCGGAAATAATTCATCCCTATATACGTGATGCTTGGGTAATCGAACAGTTGCCTAACACGTGGACAAAAGGTCAAATAGTAAAGCTTCCAAAGAAAAATGACTTGACTGAGTGTGATAATTGGCGAGGTATTACTCTGCTCAACACTGTATACAAGGTAATTGCTACTATAATAAATATCCGACTACAAATAATCGAAAAATCATTACGCGATGAACACGCAGGCTTCCGACCACATCGCAACTGTGTAGATCAAACCAATACCCTCCGTGTAATAATAGAACAATCGGTTGAGTGGCGCACACCGCTTTATTTGGTATTTATAGACTTTAGGAAAGCATTTGACTCGATAAAACGTAGTGCTATATGGGATGCACTTAAAGCAAAAGGTGTACCAACAAAATTAATAAATTTGATTAAAGCTATGTACAACAATACCAAACTGCAAGTTCGCTACAATAGTATGATCAGCGAACCCTTTATGACAAACGCTGGAGTTAAACAAGGTTGCCCCCTTTCACCATTACTGTTCGCCGTTGTTTTGGATGAGGTTATGTCACAATTATGCAAGAAAAAAAGAGGCATTGTCTGGGATTTCCAAAACCACCTAGAAGACTTGGACTTTGCCGACGATATTTGTCTTATATCGCATAAGTTTAATGATATGTAGAGCAAAGTAAATGATTTGGTCGCTCTAGCAAATAGAGTTGGGCTGGAAGTTAATATTGCCAAAACACATGCAATGCGTATAAATAACGCAACTGACAACCATATTGTAGTACAAAACCAACGTATAAAATATGTGAAATCCTTTTGTTATCTAGGATGCATGATGTCGGTAGATGGAGGAGTGGAAGAAGACGTTTCACTCAGGTTAAACAAAGCAAGATCAGCTTTTGGTCTGCTAAATAAAACATGGCGATCCCCCCAAATCTCAAAGAATACAAAAATTCGTATATTCAATGCCTGTGTGAAATCCACACTGCTATATGGAAGCGAGACATGGCTTATGACGAGTAATATAGCGAGAAAACTGCAAGTTTTTGTAAACAAATGTTTGCGCATAATATGTCGTATCTCTTGGCCAAACGTAATCACCAACATCGATCTCTGGCGATTGACAAACGAAGTTCCCATTATTCGCCAAATTGCAAGACGAAAGTGGAAGTGGATAGGCCCCACATTGCGACGACCAGTTGGCAGTATCACAAGAACGGCATTGGAATGGAATCCTCAAGGTAGCAGACGCTCTGGCCGCCCAAAGAACACCTGGCGTAGAACAGTCATACAAGAACTCAATATGCAGAACAAATCGTTTAATGAAATAAAAGATGTATGTAATGATAGAATAAGTTGGAATTTACTTGTAGAAGCCCTATGTTCCCAAGTGGAATAAATAAAGGAAAACAAAAAAAAAAAGATGTATTTTGATCACACCAGTAGCTCGTTTCTGTATTTCTCGCATTGTAAAATTTTTCACATGAAGTGTGAAACAAAAAATTCCATCGTTTCTCGATTTGCGAGAAAAAAGTGTTTCTGTATTTAAATGCGAAAACAGACAAAACAGATTCAGTTTTAACTGGAATATTTCCAGAATTAAATGCCAAATGAAAGCGAAACGTCAACAAAAGAAATAAATATAATAAAAACAGGGCTGCCTGATTTGACGATTTATCTTCATTTCAACGATTTTTGCTCCGAAAACGTGCCGATTTACTGATTTTTTCTAAAAAGTGACAAAAGCAAAAACAAAATCAACAATATTTTATAACTTTATTGTAGCTTCCTATAAAAATTCATATCGAATTTTTAAATTTCAAACACTTTATATTTTGTGGCATTGAACATTTAAAAAGACAATATGAATTTCTGTAGAAAGCAACAACAAATTTATATACATATTTGATATTCTTAGCTTATGTATATGGACACTTTTATGCCAAACCCATATTTCGGCAATTTCGATTTCAACTAAAAAAGAAAAAGTAAAGTTAATAGTTATAAGAATAGGTAAATTATAGATTTATGGGTAAAAATTGGAGGCGTGTTTTGCACTCATATCTCAGCCATATGTGAACCGATATTTTTAAATTTCAATTATATCCTATTTGGACACATACGATACAAATTTAAAACAACGTCGTCACTATGAATCCTTGGTTTTTCGCAAAAATAAAAACCCTAAATATTTATTTTACTGTTATCTAAGCGGAATTAATTTAAAAATTTTTAATTTCTTGGTATTTGTATATATCTATTTGAAATAAGTTTGTGTGTTTATTTTATTAAGCTTGACTTCTTTTTGTTTTTATAAAAATATTTATTTTATTTTTTGTTAAAATTTATTTTTAATATGATATTTTGTCACGCCTTTGTGAGACTTCTTCAGGGAAAAAAACCCTTTTAAATTGTTATCGGATCAAAGAAAATAAATAATTTTATAAAAAATAGACTTCAAGCTTAATAAAATATATATAAATTAAAAAAAATTAAGTTCGAACAAAAGACAATTTATATGTATAAAATACCCATGAACTTTGACTACGTCTTTGTTTGATTTTGTTGTAAAAAAAAATCGAACAAATTCTGTTTATAATTAATTTTAAATTGTCCGATTTTTTAAAACAAAAAGACGATCTGTTTATTTTTCTCAAAAAATTGACGATTTTCACGCAAATTTACTTGACAGCCCTGAATAAAACCAAAACAAGTTAAGGCTTAAAAAAATTTAATTAACAAAATATAACAATGGTGTTTTATTTATTTTCATCATTTAAATTACGCATTCATAATTAAAATGTTTTTTATTTTTTATTTATATTACAAAAATAGTATATAAACATATTTTAAATTTAAAATATCTATATTTTGTTTTTCTCGCACCAATTTCAAATGCGACTTATTTTGACAGTTCTTGTAAGAAACTTTTCGCAAAATATTGTTACAGAAACACTTTTTCTCATATCCTTCCAATAATTGCTGGAAAATTATTAAAATGACAGATAATTCTCGCAACGGAAAGATACAGAAACACTTGTGTGAGAAAAACCATTTTTTGTTTCATTTTGCACTGTTTCTGTCCCGATTCACTGGTTTCATACGGAAAATCTTACGATGCGAAAAATACAGAAACGGGCTACAGAGGTGTATTTTAACAGAGTATATTGAAGGTGGTAGCATTTTTATACAATTACAAAACAACTAATATCAAATCAGAAAATTCTCATGTTGTTTTTGTAAAAATTTTAAAACTGTAACCATCTGGGGGGTTATTATGTAATTCGATTCGAAACGAAAATACTTTCGAAAGAAATTTCCGTATCGAAAATGAAATGGTATTTTCTAATCCGTTCGAAAGCCCCACAGATTTGTATTTGTTAAAAAAAGGGAAAAACAAAGTGCTGCCAAATTTATAGCCGATAAATTTGACAGTACCTGTCAATATTGACAGAAATTTTTTGAAAAACAAGCGTTAATTAAAAAACGTTAAATTGTCCGCAAAATGTAAATATAAGTGAAAACTTCCAAACAAAATAAAATAACAAATAACACTACGTGACAATTTTTTGACCAAATGAATTTTACACCTAATCTTTATGTAAAATTTTCCGCTGAATCCGAATATGAAGTCAGAATTGTCAAAAGTAGAACAGTTTTTGAGATATTCCAAAATAACCGTTATTTGTGTTTTTAAAAAAGATGATGTGACTGAAATGCAAATATCCAACAAATAAAATTTTAGCATATTTCAATACGGACATTTTGTGCCCAATAGGATCCAGATCGGTGCAAAAATGATAAAGTTACAGAAGATTAATTGAATTAACCCACAACAAATAAATATACAAAGCTAAATTTTTAGTAACAATAAAAATTAAAAATTGCTTGAAACTTTTGAATTTCTATGTGGGTTAATTTACTAAATCTTCTGTAGCTTTGTCATTTTTGTACCAATCTATGACTTGTTGGGCGCAAAATTTTCACATTAAAATAATCTAATGTCGCATGCAATAAAACATTAAGATTTTTAAATCATTGGTTAAAAAAAAATAACTTGAAAAGAGAAAAATTTAACAAAATCATACAATTTTCAATGAAGCTTGAACTTTTGTCCCCTGTAACTCTGTCATTTCTTGACCAATCTTCACTAGCAATCCATGGTTATTTTATTTATAACCTTTCACTAGAAAGAAAGAATTACATAATCCGTTTAAAATTTTTAAAGATATCTGCATTTCAGTCACATCATCTTTTTTAAAAACACAAATAACGGTTATTTTGGAATATCTCTCTTTAAAACTGTTCTACTTTTGACAATTCTGGCTTCATATTCGGATTCAGCGGAAAATTTTACATAAAGATTGGCTGTCAGATTCAGTTGGTCACGACTTTGTTGAAATTTTGTCACGTAGTGTAATTATTTATAAAAATATAACGGTTAAGAACATAAATTCTGTTCCATTGTGGTTGGAAGATAGCGAAAAAAAAAGTGATGCAATTGCAGAAATACATCCGACATTATGAGCCTTGATAATAGTACGTACATAAGAAAGATTTTTAATTATCAAATTTAATTATAAAAATACTATTTTTGGTTTCGTGAAAAACTTTCGGCTTAATAAAAATTCATTTATGTATGTAAACAATTGTATATACATATGCCACCTGAAAGGTCGACAGTCATTGCACCTTTGATGAAATTAGCTTCAGCATTAAAATGTTTGGTACAAGGTGGATACCAACATCAGATTGACCAAGATCGTCTTGTAGGACTTTCACACTCATCAATTTCCATATGCTTATCTGAGGTATGCGAAATTTTCGAACAAAATATTTGTCCGAAGCATATTATCTTTGAAATGACTGAAGAAAAAAAGATGGTGGCGAAAAGATGGCTTTTTTTAATAAATGTGGAATACCTGGAGTAATTGGCCAAGTAACGATGAGCATTTATACTTCAACCGAAAACATACATTTAACTCTTCTCATACCTAGTAACATAGCACATTTGTAAAAATAGTTAATACAAAATCGATTAAATGAAAACTCACTTTTTTCCACTTCTTCAATTCACGATACGGTGGACCAACCGCACCTTAATCCTTTGATAGTCTTTGCCACAAATCCTTCGACTTGAATTTAGCATTTGCAACATTGAGGTGCCCCTTTGCTCAATATGCATGTGCAATTATAAAATTAACCATCACCATATTCTGTCTTGGTTTTGTAAACATTGCTTTGTTTAAGCTTTCCCTAAACACAACCCAAATTTAAAAAAATTACTAAGTATAAAAATTTTCAGACTAAAAACAAGGAGTTGTGACAACAAACACAGTATGAATTGTGATTTCAAGTCACTCACAGTTCTGAATATAGAGGAAATCGTATGTTTTAAATTATATTTTACACTTTTTGTAAAAAGTTTTATTTAATTTTTAATCCAAATTTTTAATATTTTTAATTAGGCTTAAGTTCATTAAATTTAATTTTCATTAAATTATTTTTATGAAGAAAGGAATTTTACAACATGAAAATTAATTAAAATTTTTATTGATAATTTTTCATTCTTGACTCAATCTGGGCTCGAACCCAGGTGTTTACGGACAGGTTACCCTGACATGTTTCGATTGCAACCACTCAATCTCTTCAGAGGGCTTGCCGTTTAACACTCGCAGCCATCGACGACTGCTGACGTCATTAGTCAAACATCAATCCTTAAACCAAATTGTATTCAACCTTTTGGTAGATCGAAATTTGCTTTTGAATGATTATCTATTTTAATTTATTTTAACATGTTATTCCTTTACTTCTCTTTTTTCGTACTTTTGTCAAGAATTCTTCTTGAAGTTCAAAGTACATATATTTTTTGTTTTTTCATTTTTTTGTCTTTCTTTTTCTTGTTGACCTTTTCAGCACAACTTGAAGGACAAATGCAAACATAGAGCTCGTGCCTTAGCTTTAACAATTATTAGTATTGTGGTTATTTTATTGAACTATTAATGGTTTTTAATCCAAATTTTTAATATTTTTAATTAGGCTTAAGTTCATTAAATTTAATTTTCATTAAATTATTTTTATGAAGAAAGGAATTTTACAACATGAAAATTAATTAAAATTTTTATTGATAATTTTTCATTCTTGACTCAATCTGGGCTCGAACCCAGGTGTTTACGGACAGGTTACCCTGACATGTTTCGATTGCAACCACTCAATCTCTTCAGAGGGCTTGCCGTTTAACACTCGCAGCCATCGACGACTGCTGACGTCATTAGTCAAACATCAATCCTTAAACCAAATTGTATTCAACCTTTTGGTAGATCGAAATTTGCTTTTGAATGATTATCTATTTTAATTTATTTTAACATGTTATTCCTTTACTTCTCTTTTTTCGTACTTTTGTCAAGAATTCTTCTTGAAGTTCAAAGTACATATATTTTTTGTTTTTTCATTTTTTTGTCTTTCTTTTTCTTGTTGACCTTTTCAGCACAACTTGAAGGACAAATGCAAACATAGAGCTCGTGCCTTAGCTTTAACAATTATTAGTATTGTGGTTATTTTATTGAACTATTAATGGTTTTTAATCCAAATTTTTAATATTTTTAATTAGGCTTAAGTTCATTAAATTTAATTTTCATTAAATTATTTTTATGAAGAAAGGAATTTTACAACATGAAAATTAATTAAAATTTTTATTGATAATTTTTCATTCTTGACTCAATCTGGGCTCGAACCCAGGTGTTTACGGACAGGTTACCCTGACATGTTTCGATTGCAACCACTCAATCTCTTCAGAGGGCTTGCCGTTTAACACTCGCAGCCATCGACGACTGCTGACGTCATTAGTCAAACATCAATCCTTAAACCAAATTGTATTCAACCTTTTGGTAGATCGAAATTTGCTTTTGAATGATTATCTATTTTAATTTATTTTAACATGTTATTCCTTTACTTCTCTTTTTTCGTACTTTTGTCAAGAATTCTTCTTGAAGTTCAAAGTACATATATTTTTTGTTTTTTCATTTTTTTGTCTTTCTTTTTCTTGTTGACCTTTTCAGCACAACTTGAAGGACAAATGCAAACATAGAGCTCGTGCCTTAGCTTTAACAATTATTAGTATTGTGGTTATTTTATTGAACTATTAATGGTTTTTAATCCAAATTTTTAATATTTTTAATTAGGCTTAAGTTCATTAAATTTAATTTTCATTAAATTATTTTTATGAAGAAAGGAATTTTACAACATGAAAATTAATTAAAATTTTTATTGATAATTTTTCATTCTTGACTCAATCTGGGCTCGAACCCAGGTGTTTACGGACAGGTTACCCTGACATGTTTCGATTGCAACCACTCAATCTCTTCAGATTATATAACCACAATACTAATAAGTTTTATTTAATTACTTACATTTTTAAATTTTTTATTGTTTTCGCAAGCACAGCACCTTTCGAATAATTTACGAAAAATTTAAATGAACTGACATTTGCTTTCGTATTATATAGTTGCAATTGTAAAAGGGTAATTTACAATTTACGAAAAGGGGTAAAAAAAATCCCACAAAAAGAAAATATTTCCGAACGTTCGAAAATAAATTTTCGAAAAACGTACTACATAATACAATTTGTACGAATTCGTAAATCTTTTCTTTCGAATCGTATTACATAATAACCCCCCTGATTTTTTGTTTTTATTTTTGATTTTACTTGTACCATCCGTGTAAACATGAAAAATACATACAACAAAATTTATTTTTTTTCTTTTAAACACGGAGAGAATTTCATAATATTTTGATTCTACAAAGTCGTAATACATTGTATTACCGTGTTAACCGGTTAAGAATTTTAAAAATTTCGCCTCTTCGTAAATTTGGTCTGGAATTTTGTTCAAGAGGTGGTATTCAAATGGACATGCAGGCAGTGCAAACAATTCCTCTACTTTCAACTGGAGCAAACTACTTTAAAACAAAACTGTGTGTGCACCAATTCACAATTTTTAAAGAGTTTTATACTAGCAGACTGTCAAAGCGCGCAAAAAGATGAGAGTTGCCTCGCTAATTCGTATTTTTTTTTATATAAAATCTTCTTTGCCTTTTATAAATCGTAATTGTTTGCTAACTACCACTTATAATTCGTAATAAAAACAACAGAAACATAAAAAGAATGATTTTTTGTTTACCGCTATTTTTTTGCGTGGGTTTTAGCTATTTGCTGCAGAACGTAAGGAGGGATACGATGCTCTCAATGAAAAGTTTTACATGCTAGTTGAGGAAAATAAAAAACTTCGAAATACTATTGAAGACTTGTTGGGCAAATTTGATTCCCAATTTTCTGGTGATAATAACCTCACAAGCGAAGAGGATATGGTTGTCGATGGACCAGTCCTAAATGACGCTAAAGGAAGCAGGGAATAACAAAAGCCAAAAATAACAAACACCAAGCAAAGGGTGTACGTAATAATAATGAGGGAGCTGCTGCAACATCCAACAAATGTGCCTTATCGGAGAACAGAAATGCTACTGTTGCTCCTGAAAACCAACCCATGTGGACCAAGGAAAAAGAAGTTTCTGGTTGCAGTCAATCCAAACCGACGAAGAAGGATGACGCTTCTTTAAATTTAAGTGAGTCAAAACATATACCGGTTATAACTGGTTATAATATTAATGTAAGGGAGATGACATTTATTATGGATAGGGCTCTAGGGCATAAGAATTATAATTTAAAGATTATGGGCAAAAACGCCACAAACATAGGGGTCTGCACTCTTGAGGACTTTGAAAAAGTTAGGAAGTTGCTTGTTGATCATAAGGTTAATTATTATACATATACCCCCAAAGGGTTAAGACCGTATACATTGGTGCTGGAGGGTCTCTCGGGTACGTACGATGTCGACGATGTTAGGTCGTATCTTAGTGGGCTCCATATTAAGCTGGACATTAATCGGCTGGTTAAGTTGGAGGGTAATAGGTGGTTGTTGCAGCTCTCTCGTGAGTCTGATGTAGAGGCTTTTTATAGGGTTCGTTATATCCTTCATTGTAGGGTTGGAATACGGAAGTTTAAGAGGGGGGCAGTGACCCAGTGTTTTAACTGCCAGCGGTTTGGTCACACTTCGGCTAACTGTCACATGCCATACAGGTGTGTAAAGTGCGGTGGATCTCACGGTCCGGGTAATTGTAGCATACCTGACAGGCAGGAAAATGTTGAGGAGAATTTAGAGACTGATCCGATTACCGGTCGGGTCGTTAAGCGTATAGGGCTTCCGGTTAGGTGTGTCAACTGTGGAGTAGACGGGCACGCTGCTAGTTCGAAGCAGTGCCCACGCAGGATTGAGCTTTTGCGGAAAATTGAGGCAAGAAAGACGGTCAGGGGGGGTCGTGAGATCCCCCGATCGTGTTGGTGGTGTTAGGGTTGGCGTGTCATATGGGTCTGCTCTGGCTGCCAACGTGCCTGTCGTGGAACACTTGGGCGTACCCACATCCGGACGTCCTCCGGTGCCTTCTGGTGGTTTGAATCTTAGTGGCGCTATGCCGCATTTTGATTTGTTGGATGGGGACTGTAAACGTCTTTTTGGGGGCGGCTTTCTCAGCTGCCTTGGTAAGATTGGAGGGTTCGCGCGGGAGTATCGGACCCTGGGCGAAGATGAGGGGAAATCTCGGGCGTTGCTTGGGATGGTAATGGTGTTGCAACATCATGGCTAGAACGTTTAAGTGCATTTTCATATATGTAAATTCGGTGGTCTCTCGTCATAAGAGACACTGTTTGTGTTTGTTTCCGGGCCGGCATAGGCCGGATGTATTGCTTGTGGCTGAACATGGTCTCAGTCCTCGGCATAGGCTTGAATTTAGGGGATATTTGACGTTTAGGCAGAACCGCCTGGATGGACGTGGGGGTACTGCGGTTCTCGTTAGGGACAGCCTATCGTGTGAGAGGGTTATTGTTGATACTCTCTATGCCGCAGGCCGCAGGGCTCGATGTCGGGGGCTAATCTTAGGCCGATAATGGACTTGGCCGGTTATGGAGGTTTGGTGGTTGGGGCGGATTTGAACGCCAGGCACCCATTTTGGGGGGATTCCGTAACGAGCACGAGTGGACGGTGTCTGCGTGACCTTCTTTTGGGGAGTCCGAACTTGGACTGACACGGGGGACGACTGTGTCATCTTCGTACATTGATGTGATGCTGACATCTGTTGACATGTCTCCACTGTTGATGGGAAACGGGCTTAGGACCCTTGATTTTGAGTATGACCACAGGGCTGTTGCGGCTGTTTTCGGGATTGATGACTGCGTTGGTCGGCTGAGACCGACTTGATTTGATTTTGAGGGAATGGATAGGGATAGGTTCAATTTGGTTCTGAGTTGGGAATTGTCTGGCTGTATGCTGCAAATTGATGGGAATGTTGGCGAGCATGAGATTGACGATTATGTAGAGTCTATGGGTCGGGCGTTTCGCCGGGCTATGGAGGTATCGATCCCGAGGGTTCCGGTTGGTCGAAAGGGGTTGCTTAGGTTGCCTTCGTATATCCTTCGCTTCATCGCGGAGAAAAGGAGATTGCGTCGTCTGGTGAGAAATTGTCGGGATCACGGCCGGATCTTGACATCAGGGCTGACATCAGGAACCTGGATAGGATAATTCAGGGTGCCATAGCCGGGTGTGAACGTGAGCACTGGGAAAAGTTTCTTGGTGGCATACGGTTCAACGACAGGACATTTGGGACGATAAGGGCGGCGGCTGGTCAGGGCGGGCGCAATATTGTGCGGGATCTGCTGGACTGCTGATGGGGATGATTCTGGGGCAATGGAATTTGTTTCTGTGGGGTTAATTGGGAGTGCCATTGGGCGAAGGCCGAATAAGAGGTCAAATGGGGTTGATCGGATACCTGATATCGTGCTTAAGAGGACCCGTGGATGCACATGGCACTTTATGGCAGTCCTTTTCAATCACTGCATTAATATTGGATATTTTCCCAAAGCGTGAAAAATGCCATCGTGATACCGATCTTGAAACCTAGGTCTGATCCTAAACAGACTGGGAATTATAGGCCAATATCTTTGTTGTCTCCTTTTTGGAAGCTTCTGTAGTCTTTTGTTTTGCGTGGGATTGATAGGTTAGTGACTGATGACAATGTCCTGTCTGATGCCCAGTTTGGTTTTAGGTGAGGACATTCGACTTCTCATGCCCTAATGGTCTTCGCGGATTATGTGGCCAGGGGCTTGAATAGAAGACACCCGACCATTGCTGTCAGCCTTGACTTTGCTAGGAATTTTGACACTGCCTGGCGGGAAGGCATCATCTTCAAAATGATGCAGATAGGATTCGAGCCGGGCACATGCAGGCTTGTGGCAAGTTTTCTAAGCGATCATTCGTTTACTGTAAGGGTAGGGGATCATCAGTCTGATGGAAGGGTTGTTGCGGCAGGTGTGCCTCAGGGCTCATTGCTTGGTCCGGTTCTATACAACATACTGATGTATGATATCCCTGCTCCTCCGACGGGTGATCTTCTTCTCGTATACGCGGATAACATCCTTGTGGCTTCATCTGGACCACGGGCTAGGACTATTAATCAACGGGTTAATAGTTATCTTGAGGTTCTGGTGGATTTCTTCCATAAGTGGAAACTGCTCTTGAATGTTAGGAAGACGGACGCCATTATCATCAAGGGTAGGCGTAAGTATCTCTATCCAAACAGCAGGTCCTGTATACCATCCCTTAGGGTTGAGGGTGAACTGATCGGCTTTTCGGATAGAATGAAGTATCTGGGTGTGATGTTTCATGAGAATTTTGAATTCTATCGTCACATCGATCTTGTGTTGGAGCGTAAGAAGCGTGTGTTTGCCACTTATCGGGGTATTCTTGGGGTTCGTCGTCTTAACAAGAGGACTGGGCTTTTGCTGTATCGGCAGAGAAACCGTCCTCTTATGTCCTATGCTTTTCCTGTTTGGTTCAGAATATCCTCTGCACAGATGGAAAGGCTTAGGATATGGGAAAGGCGGATTTTGACCGCGTGTCTTGGTTTAAGGGCCAGGCAGATGCCTGATGGGACTTACCGTAGACCCTCTAATGGGTCGATTTATGGAGCTATCGATTTTGAGAGGATTGACGCATATTTGACAAGGTCAGGCATTGCATTTCTGGACAAGGCTGTTTCTCTTGAGAACAGTCTCGTGCAGGCATGCTTTGAGAGATCGGAAAATATGCTGTCGGTCCAGTCGTCGAGATATATGTCCCCATCGGACCTTCTAGCACTGAATGAAGCTGGGTTCCTTTATCAGGGTGCAGATCTCCTATTCTACCACAGGCGTGTAAACACGCTAGATATATTTAACACAGTGTACAGCACTGTCCAATAGGTCATGGACCTCTTTTGTATATATTATTCCTTTTCTTTCTTGCTTTTGTAAATATTTTTTTCTTTTCTTATATTAGTTATTTGGTTATGTTAGTTTTAAGTTTAGAATTAGTTAAATTGATTTCCCTTTTTTGGAAATTTTATTTTTAATGTTAAGAATATATAAGGAAAACATATGCGATAATGAGAAAATTGCTATGTAAATATAGGCTGTATTGAAAAGGCCATGTAAAATACTATAGTATGTAAGGAAAAATGTTAATTTTAAGTTCAATGTTAAGATCAAACGTGTATATGAATTTTAGAAACAATAAAAAGAAAGGAATAATCTCTGGATGAACTTTTCTGACGATCTGGCCTAAGCAACCAATGAAATGCGCATAGGAATAGCTTATCCCTTCAACAATAAATTTCAGTTTCTCAATAGTATTAAATGGGAATTTAGCACATTTGAAAGAAACCTTAAAAATTCGAGCTGTTGACGCTTGAAGGCCTGGTTCGTGCCACAACGCATTTATATGGAGCTTGAGTGACGGAAAAACGTACTATGCCGAAAAATATGCAAATGGTAACCGGAACAGTTGGTTGTTGGTCGATTCAGCTTATGCCTTAGAACCATATATTATGGTACCATACAGATCCCCTGAACATGGTTATATGCAGCATAAATTGAATTCGGTTCATTTTTCGGCACGAATCATAGTCGAAAGAACCTTAGGTAATCTAAAAAGCAGGTTCAGATGTCTTCAAATGTGTCTTCCATTCACTCCACCAAAAGTTGTTAAGATAACAAATGTTTGCTGTGCACTGCATAACATTTGTAAACATTACAATGTACTGCTAGAAGAAACTCTTGTTTTAAATGAAGAATCAGAAAAATAAAACGATGATACAGAAATTGACAATATAGCAATTGATATAAGAGATCGAATTGCCAGAACCTTAATATGAAAGTAACATGAATACTCATACTTTTTAAAATATTAAATTTTATTTAAAATTCATTTAATCCAAATATTTTTAATATTTTAATCAGGCTTAAGTTCATTAAATTTAATTTTCATTAAATTATTTTTATGAAGAAAGGAATTTTACAACATGAAAATTAATTAAAATTGTTATTGATAATCATTCATTCTTGACTGACCTGAGATTCGAACCCAGGCGGCTGGTTACCATGACATGTTTCGATCGCAACCACTCGATCTCCTCAGATGGATTTGCCGTCTTACACTCGCAGCCATCGGCAACAGCTGACGTCAATAGTCAAACATCACTCCTTAAACCAAATTGTATTTTTACCTTTGGTAGATCGAAATTTGCTTTTTTTTTTTTTTTGAATGATTATCCATTTTAATTGATTTTACATGTTTTTCCTTACTTCTGTTTTTTCCGTACTTATGTCAAGAATTCTTCTTGAAGTCCAAAGTACATTTTTTGTTTTTTCATTTTGTCTTTCTTTTTCTTGTTGACCTTTTTTAGCACAACTTGAAGGACAAATGTACACATAGAGCTCGTGCCTTAGCTTAAAAATTTCTTTCTTCATAAAAATAATTTAATGAAAATTAAATTTAATGAACTTAAGCCTGATTAAAATATTAAAAAAAATTGGATTAAAAACCATAAATAGTTCAACAAAATAACCACAATTCTAAATATTCATTTAATTGTTTAATAAACATAAGTATGTTCATTAATATAAATAAAAAAGATAATACAAAAACGAAAACAGAATTACTCAAAAATTAATAATATATTATTATAATATCACATTTTATTTTCATTACCAAAAAGGTGACTAAATAGCACGATATTTTTACAGCGTGATATAATATTAAGTGTCGATTTCTTCCAAAAAATAAAATTATTGAGTTAATACACTATTGTTGCACATGCGCGATGTCTAAAGGTCGATTCACCCATGCGTTACGAACAATATTTTTGTCCGGAGAATAATTTTTTTACAGAGAGTGTTCTGCAGAACGATTCACCCATTTCGGAAAATTTGTCCGGACAAACAAAGCTACCATATGGTTTACAGATGTAAACGATTATACAAAGTGGCAGCACAGTTACCAAATTATTAATTTTTTTTAATAAAAGTTTGTTAAAGAAAATGGACGAAAGCAATGCATTTGGTACTTTTTTATCCCTACTGAAGTATCAAAAATTTCAATATTGTAGTGGGAGCCCATAATTTTATACGTATATAATGAATGGAGAAAAATATTTTGTAAAAAAGTACAAACAATAGTTACGATTTTTACCCCTTAAACGTTCGAATTTCTAAAAAGTACCAAACCAATATTTGTATATTTAGATAAGTTTCGAATGTAATATAGCCGTTATTTCTGTATTAATTGGTTTAAAAGATAAATAGGGTGACATAAAAGTGCCAAATTACAGGTTTTTCTTTTACTCCCTAAAAGGGCCCAATTCCAAAAAAGTACCAGACACAAAAATGGATAAGTTTTAATTTCTTATTGTATCTCTTTTAGTTTTGGAGATATAAGGTTACCGAATTTAAAAGTTTTTAACCTTTTTACCCCCTAAATATTCGAATTTCCAAAAATTCCGTCTTAGTGAATCGATTTGGGGAGAGGCCAACCTTCTGTACAAATTTCAAGTTTTTAGCTTCAGGCATTAAGGATGTACGATGATGAATCAGTCAGTCAGAATGTCAGTAACGTTACAATTTTATATATATATATTAGGGTGACAATGAAAAATCAACTTTGAATTTTTGATGATAAATGTGAAGAATCTTTTGCCACTTGGTCTAAAACTTACTTGCTGAAAATTTGAGCCAATTCGGATAACTCTATCCCGTGCACCTTTGAGGTCAAAGTTCAAATGATAAAAAAAAAATTTCCATACAAGCAAAAAATTTTTTTTTCGATTATTTTTTTTTTATTTTTTAATATTAGTTAGCTTTATTAGCTTATTAACAACAAAAAATTTCATTTCGATCGGACAAGATTTTCAGTTTCAAAAGTGACTCTGAAAAAAAATTTTCAGGCTTGTTAGGGGCTTACTCTAAAAAATTTTCAATTTTTTTTTTTAGTTTTGACAAGCATACATTAAAGATATTTTGTCGCTCTTAATAATAGGTTTTTTTAAACATTTTTTGTGACGTCATAATTTTGTTTTTTAATAGGGCCAAAAACTAAATTTTTGCAGCTTTTGGCCCCAATTTAGAACAAAGCGATGTCGAAAAAAAATTATTAAAAAAAATTTAAAAAACCTGGTATTAAGAGCAACAAAAAATCTTTAATGTGTGCTTATCAAAACTAAAAAAAAAAATTTTTTTTTGAAAATTTTTTAGAGTAAGCCCCTAACAAGTCTCAAATTTTTTTTTCAGAGTCACTTTTGAAACTGAAAATCTTGTCCGATCGAAATGAAATTTTTTGTTGTTAATAAGTTACTAAAGCTAACTGATATTAAAAAATAAAAAAAAAAAAAAAATCGAAAAAAAAATTTTTTGCTTGTATGGAAATTTTTTTTTTATCATTTGAACTTTGACCTCAAAGGTGCACGGGATAGAGTTATCCGATTTGGCTCAAATTTTCAGCAAGTAAGTTTTAGACCAAGTGGCAAAAGAATCTTCACATTTTTGTTTAAAATTCTGGAAAAAAATTTTTCCGATATGTTTCATTGTCACCCTAATATATATATCTATATAGATTGTTAATAAAGAAAAATTTATTATATTTTTTTATTTATATTGCAATATTTTCTTTTACACCCATTTTTGTTTAATTTTTTTTATTTAAACATTCAGCACAAAACGAAAAATGTAATGACACTACATACTTATGTGGCAGCTGAATTCAACTTTCATGTACAAATTAAAAAAAAAGTGGCATCTCAGTTCATTTTGTTCGGAACAAGAATTAAAATTAAACCAATTCAAGAAAAAACGTGCCGAACAAAATAATTTCTCTCTCTCTCTCATAAGTAAAATGTCAAACTCAATATAAAAAAAATTTTGTCCGGACAAAAATTTTGTTCGGAACGCATGGCTGAATCGAGCTTAAGCAACAATTTAAAAATTATTTTAAAATTAAAAAACAAGGAATTAAATAAATTAAATGATATTGTCTCAGCCAACAGAGATCGTAAGTTTTACTCAGTCAGACCCATTTTTATTCGTTTCAGCTTTTTCATTTCCTTGTTCTGTCTCTTTATTTCTTCCAGTTTCTTTCTCTTAGGAGACCTAATTTCGTCAATATTTTTCCTTAGGAAAATTTACTTGAGGTTTGGGGAGAGGCGTAATTTGTGTTGACGTCGTTTGTATATCACAAATAATTTGCGCTTCTTGAAGTCTGGAGTATCTTCCGAAGAGCCACTATTTATATTCTTATTGCCACCGAACAATTTGGCATTTGAAATACCTTCAACGGCATGGAAAATATTGCATATTGCGGCCAGCTGTTCCTCTACTTGGGTCAAAAAATGCTGTTGATGCTGACCTCCCCTCGTTTTATTGAGAAGAGCTTTGTTTTCTGCTAGCCTTGTTTTAATACTTCTTTTCCAATCATACCAGGTCTACAAACAAACAGAAATTATATGCATTGTGTACATAAATACTGAAGAAATGTATGTTTGTTTACTAATAAAACAAATTTTAAAACTTATTGTTATACATAAGCATAAGGAACTGCCGAAGCAAACATATTGGGTCTCATTTCGACCATCATCATGCCATGATGATTGCCACATATGTAAGTCTACAATTACTACGGCGCGTTCCATTACATTAGCATAAACACTACACATGTATACATACATACATACATACATATTACATACCTTTTTCCATGTAGCTGTATCCCTATTAGGTGGCCCACAAGCATTCAACTGATTCGTTAATTCAACCCACATCTGGTCGGGCTTTATTTTGTCGCCTTTAACAAATCCTTTTGCCATATCAGGGTGGCTTTCCATGCAGGCAAGGAAGATATTACACTGCTCCGTAGATTTCTGGCGTGACCTTTATATGTATATACATCAGTGATAACCACTCCATAGACTCGCGAGTAAGTCAATAATCGTATTTCACAGTCACGGTTGGTAATTCACATGTATACAACAACTTTGTTCGTTTCAAAACATCAGTCTACCATCAGTCTCTGCTCAAGCTTTGTGAAAGCACCACCACGCACACAAGCACATAATATCTTTGGGTGCGTGCGTTCGGGGCTTGGTTATCACTGATATACATACATACTTACATTTTTTCGTATCTTTTGTAATTTTTTAAATTTACATTAATTTTTTGACCTCCAAATTCTTTTCAGACTTTTATTAATATATTAATGACATATGAGATGGTGATGCCATATCTTATTGAAGATGTTTTTGCATAAAGTAGCAAGAACTTTTAAATAATGTTTTGGAGTTTTGTCAAATAAATTGAAAAATTGTATTTACAAAATATGATATAAGTTCATACTTTTGCCATATAACCTCTGTAAAAAGTCAAATTCTCAAGTTCATTACACGTCTGAATGTCTAGCACTATTTTTTTCCGAAGTTAAATAGAAACAGCTGCTCACAATCAAAACGCCAATTTAAAAGAAATTGGAAAACAACCATTAGTATTAAAGCATTGTTGTTTTTTAATTTTATATTTTCTATGAAAATTTTCTCAAAACATTATGAGTTTTTAAAATAAATGGAAAGGAAAAACATTAAATTTCTTTTTAATATGCTATTCATTGATGTTAAAAACAAATTTTAAAGGAAATTTACAAGTTCACATGTGGGTCACATTACTGTAGGCTTGTGATTTAAAATCGCCAAATTTAAGGCGATTACGACCTCCAGCATTTGTGATTTCTAGCACATAGGCGATAAATAAGTAAAATTAGTTAACAAATTAGGTTCAGTAGGAGTATGAACAGAACAAGCATGTCACGACATTTTCCATATGATTTGACAGAAAAAACCAGTCACCGCCGTGAAATAAAATTTATTTTAATTTATAAAAATAAAAACAAATGTTGATCATGCTTTCAAAAATAAAGATGGCAAAGTTGACAGATTATGAAAATAGATGACAAAAAGAGGACACAAATTTGATAGATGACAGCAACATAAAAAAGATGAATGTCCTCTAAAAAAGAGTTACCTTACTTAAGGACTTAAGGGCAATCATGCTGCAATTGTTTTTTTAATTTTGACCCTTTTTATTCTCTCGCACCAGTTTTCGAAGTTCGCCATTTACAACTTATTTTGAATTTTGTATTATTTTAATTTATTGCTCTGTCAGCAAAAAAAAAAAAACTCAGTTTGATTATGATGAGGACAATAAAACTCAGAAGTGAAAATCGTTCATTTCAGTGACCGCTCATTTTCGTTCAATCATTCAAAGTGAACCCGTTCGTTCATTCCGTTCAATCGTTCGTTTTATGTACAAGAAGACAAAAACAACAGGCCAAATTGTTTTTGTACGGCAAAACATTCATTCACAACTGATTGAATACGGTAATGTGATAAAAGAAACAAGTATAGCATACTTGTGTGATGTTACACTCAAAATACTATGTAGGTAAATTCAAAAGAATATTATGTTGAATAATTGAAAATTTGATTAGAAACCCGGTCATTTCATTTAAAATAAAGAAATTTTACAGCTTTTTTTTAATGTTAATTTTAAAGGGGAGAAACGCTTTAAAAATAAATAAATTTTTCCGTTATTTTAAACTTAAAATATAGTAACTACAAAAAATACATTCAAAGGTATTTTCAGTTAATTTTAACTCGATTTGAATTACATACTAAGACAGACCTACCAAATTGGCGAAACATTTTTGTTGTTTTATTTACTATGTGCACATGTATGTAGGTATGTAAATAATAAAATAATTTAAAATAAAGGCAGAATTAGTCTTTACTTTCTGTTTTTGTTCTGTTCCGTGCCGTTCTGTTTCGATATTGTAATAGTTACTTTTTCTGTAGCAACTTATCAGCCATTTATGAGAAATTTATTAATTTTGCATTGTCCATTGTTTTATTTAAATAACATTAATGCACATAGATTTGAAAAAATTAAATTTTATGAATTCTTTTAATCAAAAAATAGTTTATTTTAATATAAATATGTATTTTTTGTTATTTATTTTTCTGTCACTTACAATTACTTAACTAGTTTTTGATTTAAGCAAACTGAACCGCAACAGAACAGAAATACTAATCAATTTCATAGGGTTTTTAATAACAAAAACAAATCAGCTGATTCGTAACAGAACAGAACGTAAAGACTAACTGAGCCTTAACTTTGCAGTTAAGTACCCATTTCAGTTTTATTTTAATTATAACAAATAACTGAACATATTTATTTTTGGAACAACATGTAAGTTTAAGAATAATTTTATGTGCTGTTTTCACAACACAAGTGATTGAATGTGTAGTAAAATTTATATGAAAAGCACTAAGTTTTTTGAGAGTTTTTCATATAAATTACTCTACACGTTCAATCACTTGTGTTGTGAAAACAGCACATTAATTATAAAATAACAAAATTTTCACTAAGTTTTAACTTTACGGAAAATGATTTTAGTAAATTACGTTCAGTTACTGCAAAAATTTTTGAGTGTACCCAAGAATGGATAACAAATGCAAATCAAATTCGCAGTTGTTTTTTCGTTTACCAAACAACGGATGGAAAAGAAACAAACTATTAAAGTGCTTATGTTATACCAGTATACTATACTTGTTTCTTTTAACACATTGCCAGTGGCAATTTGCCACACTGCTTAAAAAATTTAATAGTACATGCATGTTGCTTGTCAATACTTTGTTTGAGAAGTTTAGTAGTTAAAATCAATCACATCAACAGTCAATTTCACCAAGTTCAGTTATAATTAACTATCACCTATAACTGTCAAAAACATATTGTTAACTGGAAGTTAAAGTAAAAGTTTGTTATAACTGAACTTGGTGAAATTGGCTGCAAGTTATTTAAATCTCGCAACAAGCTTTAAATCATATAAATTGTGTAACGACGTTATAAGGTGATAGTAAAAGTTTTGAAGTAAAATTTTCTTTTTTTCTTTTTAGAGCATTTTAATAAAAGTTTTTTTTTATATATTATTTAACTTTTAATTTAATTTGGTACCCATATTGAAGGAGAGCATAAAAACTTAGTCCGTCATATTTGATTTAGAGATTTAGGCACTTAATTTTTTGATTTATTCTCAGCAAGTCCTCCCATTTGATACTCATATTGTAGGAATGCATTAAAAATAATAAGTCCGCCATCTTGGGTGTTTTATCAGGTTGGATTTAGTTTTAAAAATTCATAAGTAGTTTCTTAATAACTATTTTTTTTATTTTAATAGTCTTAAGCGGCCCATATTATTGTTTATATTGCAATATTATTGTTTAAGATATTCGCCATATTATTTCCATTTTGTCCTATTTTATGCAATAAGTTGCACAATGGTTTCATTCATTTAATACAAAGTTAACATAATCTATAGGAATAACATAAGCAGCATTATACAATGTTGCCAACACACTTCACTATCTTTTCGTTGTGCAATAAAAATCAAGTATTTTGATTGTTGCCAATATTGTGCATCTTCGAATATTACATACACATTGGCAATATAATTGTACAACACGTAAAATTTAACAATTTTATTGCAAGTGTATGGGAGCTTTATTCAAAAACGAATGCTTAAGTAATGTATACATTAAAAGTTGGTTTTCCATACTAATTTCGTGCTCTAAAACTTGACTTAGCTTTAATAAATAAAGCTGTCGAATATTGAATTTGGTTATTTATTTAAAAATCTTATTTTAAAACTAAATGGAATATATATGTGTAAAATTTTCTGCTGCGGGTTTTATATTAAGAACAACTGGCAACGCTCATAAACATTGTAGAATACAAGGTATATTTACACAAGGTAGACTCATTTGGGAGTGTAGACATGCTGCTCTATAAAAATAACCGAGTGGAACGGAATTGTCAAAATTGTCTTCATATAAATTTAACGCGCACATGTACAAATTTTGGCTCATATACACGGAATTTGACATTGGTGTTCCAACTTACGTAAACAGCTGACAAACATATGTGCCAACGAGTTTACCTTGTGTAAATATACCTTGGTAGAATAGTTGTCAATAGCAGCCAGGGTTGTCGGATTTATTTTGATCTTTTTTCCCAAATTGATTGTTCAAGATCGCCAAAGCCATTTTTTGCGTTTTTAACAATATAAAATATGTATTTCAAACATTCATAAAAATATTTTGTATAAATCCTAAAAAATAAATGTCTTCCTAATTGCTAAAATTTGCTAATAATGGGAAAAAGTCGCCATGATATATATTTTGTTTAATTAAAATAAAATGATTGGTTAACACAAAAAAGGTACAATAGTTTGCAATAGTCTAATTAAAGCAGCAAAACATTTTTTAGGTTAGTGTTAAAGAATTATTGGATATATATCTAAAAAGATATACACGTCACCGACAAGGTAATTCTTACTGTATTTTTTTTGGAAAATAATGTATACGATTCAGTTTATTCAACATATCGACCCCTTTGCGCGAAATTATCGTATATGCCAATTTTTTTGAAATTTAGTTTTTGATGCAATCTTGTTCTACATTCAAAGAGACATCACCTGGAAAAATATTGTAGGCGAATTCCACTTCGTCTAATTTTATCTTATCTAAGCACACAAGTGAAAGCAGAGAAAAGTAGAAAAATGGCTGTCCTGTAAAATTTGGTATTTGTAACATACGATAATTTCGCGCAAAGGGGTCGATATCGTGTGAAGCTACAAAAGTGCTATTTACATTTATATAATTTATAACTCGTATTAACGTGTCAAGAAGTTTATGTTGCTCTCTATTTTGAAGGCGAGTTTTATTGGAGTTAATTATTAAAAAGAACTCTTTCAATAAAGAGTTACATAAAAAGTTATTCAAAATGGTACGTACCTGACGTATCCTTATAGCTATATGCTTTTTTCAAAAACTGATTTAAATTGGATGGAATACCATCATTGAAATAGCCTTTCCAAATAACAAATGGTTAATTTGTCTACGAGTCTCAAAACATATTTATGGCTTATACTATGTTCACACTTGGGTTCTTAAGCTCGTTTAAGCAACATATAGAATTCTCTGAACATGAACGTGTACAACCGGCCAAGATTTCTGCTTAATGTTTTATTTTTTTCCTTAAGTAATTCATAAATTTTCACAATTTCATCATAATTATGTTTAAAATAATCTTCTGATAACTTTAAAAAGTATTTTTATCCATTGTTTGACGATTCTCCACCTCACAGCTTTGGGAACTAAAAACTTAAGTTGAGCGTTCACTTTACGATACAAGCGATGATTTACGATTTCATAATCCTTTTTGAGTTGCGTATCTTCTGTTGATTTTACATTTCCAGACAAAACAGCCATAATGTGACTAAGTCTCTTATCTTGTAATTGCATCGTGAATGCCCAGTCATCAATATCATCAGAGACAGTAAAAATTAATCCGGCGGGTTCCACTTCATTAGAAGGTTCGTCAGGTGAACGGCTTAAAGCATCAACATGAGCTAGTCGGGTTCCTTGTCGGTGTACGGCTTCAAAGTCGAATTCGAGTAGTTTTAACCACCATCGAGCTATTCTGGATTTTAGTTCCTTCTTTTCACGTACTGTCGCAACAGCCGCACAATCAGTAACAAGTCTAAATGGTTTGCCTAGCAAATAAATTCGGAAACGTTCCAACGACTCTACCACTGCCAGTACCTCCAGTTCGTAACTGTGGCGGCTAAAATAGAAAACTGGTTGAAAATTCTTTCCATCTTGTGACTGTAACAATATTCCAGCTAAACCGACGATACTCGCATCGGTATGTAATTCGTGTAATGCTGTGGAATCATATTAAACCAGTATTGGAGTATTTATTAGCATAGTTTTTAATTTCTCGAATGCGCTGCATTCCTCGTCACCCCAAACAAATTGATCCCTCTCCGATTTATGTGTTAGCTTTGTTAGCGGTTTTGTGATCAAAGAATAGTTTGGTACAAATTTTCGGAAAAATCCTGTTAGCCCAAGAAAACGACGAGTTTCTGTTACGTTGGTAGGTTCCTTGAAATTTTTAATCGCGCCTATTTTCTGTTCGCCTGGACGTATTCCTTCGCCGTCTATGATGTGTCCAAGATAAGTAAGTTCACTCTGCAAGAAACAGCATTTATCAAGCCTTAAATTCAATCCATATTTTGCGAAAATTTTAAGAAACTTCTCCAAAACGTGTACCCCTTGCTCCACCGTTCGACTCGGAAATATAACGTCATCTAAATATACCAAAATTTCGCCACGTTTCATTTCGGCTGCGATTTGATTCATCATATTTTGGAAACTTGCGGGAGCATTTACTGACCCGAACGGCATGCGGTTGTATTCGTAGTATCCATCAGTTGTTACGAACGCGGTATACTGCTTTGAAGATTCCTCAATTTCGAGTTGATGGTAGCCCATTTTCAGATCTAGAGTTGTAAATACCCGATTTCCGGCCAACTGTGCAAATTGCTCTTCCAACACAGGCATAGGATATGGTGTTTTTACCGTTACGCTATTTAAAAGTCGATAATCGACGCAAAGTCTACTTTCACCGTTTTTTTTTTCTCGACCAAGACGACTGGTGAGGCATATGGCGAATTCGAAGGTCTTATGATCTGACTTTTCAGCAAATCTTTAACAATATCGGAAACTATAGATCGCTTTGCAAATGGTATACGGTACGCCTTTAGATTTATTGGCTCATGTGTCTTCAATTGTATTTTCATTTTAGATAGCGTGCACTTACCCAGTTCAAAAACATTTTTGGCGAAACAATTACGATTTCCCAAGATAATTGCTTTAAGCTCTGCTTTTTGTTGCTGATCGACAGTATCACTGACGTTTATTTTATTTTCCGCTTCCAACCAGCACTCATCACCTTTTATTATAAATTTGTTACCTTCGCGACATAAAATATCTCGACCAAGCAAGATGTCCTCTGGAAGAAGATTGTCGTCAACCATAAATAATTCTACTTTCAATATATATCCGTCAATTTCAAGCGAGGTATTAACTTTTGATGTACAAACGTTTTTTCCGCCCGCAAACCCGGATAAAGTTTTTGAGCATTTCTGTACGTCGCTCATATTTTCAACACGACTCTCGCGGATTAAACTTATTGGACTTCCCGAGTCAACAAAAGACGTTATTTCACTTCCGTTTATGAATATCTGTTTAGAAAAGTTTTGTCCCGATTTATCGGTTATGATTTTATGCACGTTTGTTCTTGCTTCGTTCGATTGTTTTTTTAAAGAACACTGTTCACTTTTGTGGTTTGTTCGTTGGCAGTGTATGCAACGGACTTTACGTTGTGGTTCCGTGCAGTTAACAGAAATATGTCCCTTTCGGTGACAATTGAAGCATTCTACTTCACGAACTTGCCGTTTATTATCTGATTTCGAAATAACCGGTTCAAAATTGTCATTACCGTTTTTATTCCGGTTGTATTGTATAGATTTTACGTTATTATATTCGGCACTTTTGTTTCGACCGTGATGATTTTCATTTTTCACTATATTATATTCACATTAAGTACAAATATCACGTAACAAATCATTTAGTCTCACATAATTTTTAGAAATTATCTTTCTGAGATCACTGTCATTAATACCGTTTATTATATGGTGAGCTATGTCCTCATCACGCACATTAACTTTTTTCCCGATTGCCGTCATTCTATAAAAATAGTCCTGAGGTGTCTCATTTACTTGCCGATACGTATTCGACATTTTTATATGTACACAGGCCACATTATCATCGCATGGAAAGTCTTTCAAAAACTGGACTTTAAATTGTTGCCACGATACGAAAATTTCCTGGGAATCAACCCACAATTTTGCTGAACCGTTAAGTTTTTGTTGCACTATGAATAATAAAGTATTATCGGACCAGTTGTATGCATTTTTTTAACATTTCTATACGTTTTATAAATTGTACCGAATTTAAGGAAGTGTCCATCATGGGATTAAATTCTGGCATTAACGATGCCATATCACGAATATTTTCGAACGAATTACTTATTCACTCTTACGCTATCAACATGGTTTGTCAAATTTTCAGTACCGGTACTTTTCACAACACTTGGATTCACGATATGCGTTTGCACAACCGACATTAAGTCCTTCATCATAGCTTTAAAGAATATAAGCACGGAACGCGAAAAATGGAAACTCCGATTCGACAAAAAGCACGTAGCTCCCCACCAATATGCTGAGGGTGATTTAGTCGTAGCCGAATATGAACCTGGATCTACTGGTGATTCGCATAAGCTGGAACCCAAGTTTAGAGGTCCCTACATTATTGCAAGAGTACTTGGAAATGATCGTTACATCATCGAAGATATTCCCAGCTTGCAGGTAACGTCAAGAAAATATAGTTCAATTTACTCCTCGGACAAAATAAAACCTTGGTGCGTCATGTATCATGAGTTGGACGCAAATGAGTCTAACGACAGCAGCGATAACGAAATTCAAACCGAGGACGATTTGTAGTCAGGAGAGGCCGAGCTGTCACGTATGGTAACTCTCCTACCAGATGACAATAATTATTTTAAGATGGGCAACACCAGTTCAGTAAATCGAAAACATCAATAAGGTGCAGAACACGCGCGGACGTTTAAATACATTTATACTTATGTTACTTCACAATATTAAATAAATACATATACTTTTCTTTTAACATTATAATTACAAAACAATTCGTTTTTTTTTATTTAATTTACTGCCATCCTCGATACATATATCTTATATATTGTTAGCATTTTACCCGGTACTTCGTAAGCGAGTCCCTTCCTTTCGTGGAGATGTTAATATGCCAAAGTTTATGGCGCATATTCAGAAATCAAAACAGTACCTAAAAAATAGTTCATAGATAGCTATAGATCTTATTCATAATTCATAACTAGCTTATCAACTGCTTTCAGCTGATTGAAGAAATGCAACCATGCATATTGGCGTGTAGAGCAGTGTGACCATTTTAGCTTCTTTCGAGCTAAATTTAGCTTAATTTTTTCATGTTTATCTTAAGATATTTCATTTAGCTATAAGCTTTTTTCGGCTTTTTTTCAACAATGCATTTAGCTTTTTTTAATATTAATTTCGTGTTTGTTTATATTTCAAAATAAATTAAACAGTTTATCCAAATAAACTGAACCTGAAGTTGGCTGTGCTTTTTACGCTTTTTTTGTTGACTTTTCTTTTAAGATTGCGGCAGAAAAACTTGTGCACAAACATTTTTGAATTTAATTGATTAAAAAGTGAAGTAAAGAAAAAGAGTTAACTAATATTTTGCTAGAACAAAATAAATTACAAAAAATATACCAACACTAATTTACAAGTAGTAAAATTAATTTAAAAAAACCAACAAATTTAACAATAAAAATGGTCTTTAAATGGAAGCGGGAAAGTGTGGAAAAATTAATTTTTTGTTTGCAACAACATCCATGTCTATTTAACGTAAAATCTTCAGATTATTTAGATAGAATAAAGAAGGCACAGGCATGGAATAATATTGTGGAGGAGTTGGTTGTAAATGACAGCAGCTTAAATGTGCAGGAAGTCAAACGAAAGTGGAGAAATTTGCGAGTGCAGTTAATGCAGGAGCAGCGCCTGACAAATAATACAAAAAAAGTGGTGCAGGGGTGTCAGATATTTACATTCCAAAACTTTGGTGTTATGAACAATTGTGCTTCCTCAAAATGCATACAGAAGTACGGACAAGCAAAGACAACATCGAGGTATGCTAATGGCTAATAAATCACTTATGGTTTAAACGCTGGTTTAGTTGAACTAAACTTGAATTTATATGTAGTTTAAACTCAACATCTATAAATCAGTGACCCATGTATTATATGTTGTTAAAAAAAATAACTTGTGGCAGCACTACGACAAATCTTATAAAATTCATATGGTCTGCATTGGTAGTTTAAACTCCCAATTTTTTATGCGTTTAAAGATGGTTTATATGTTTAGTGATTTATAGATTTGTTGGTTTTAACACATTTTAAACCCAAAAGAGAGTTTAACTTGCTCTGATTTTTTAGCCCTAAGAGTGACAAAAAAAATAATAATAATAATTGGTTGGTTGGCCTTGCTTTAATTTGTTTTTTAGACAAGTCCAGAAAATCCCATATCCGACACTGGTGGAGAAGAAAATTTTATCCAAGAGAATCATTTAAGCCAAGAGCCTCTTAAGAAAAAACCAAAGGTACATTTGTATACACATAATAACAACATTTTAAGTTAACGATTATGACGCCATTGTTTCAAATGAAAAATTCTAACATTACATAATAATAATAAGACTGTCCTAGAATTTGACATTTATTCGCGTTACTCAAAAACGGTTCAGTTGATTTAATAATCTTAAAAAAACCGAAATTCCGCAATAAAATTACTTTTAAATAAGGCTAAATTTTTTTCTAATCTGCGCAGTCATTTTAGAAACATAATTTAAAAAACAAAAATTTTGAAAAAATACTGCCTTTTTTCTTTGCCAAAAAAAATTATGTTTCTAAAACGACTGCACTTATTAGAAAAATCTTTAACCTTGATTAAAGGTAATTTTATTGCGGAATTTCGGTTTTTTTTAAGATTATTCAATCAACTAACCCGTTTTTGAGGATATATGTTTTGCAACCTCCTCTATTTTTGAAATCACGTTATATCTCGAAAACAAGAGCTAACCTGAAAAAACGGTTAGCACCACTGGATTAAGCGTTCCCGAATTAAGTTAAAACGCCATGTGCTCCGCTTGTCTGCTTTTTTAACTAGCACATTGTAATTAATTTACAAAATATACATACATATTTTTTATTACTTTTAGAATACAATAAAATATTTCCGCGAGGACCTAAACAGTTTTAAAAATATTTTATCCGGAAAAAAAGAAAAAAAATTTGCCTGGCTAGGAAATCTAGTTGCAACCCAAATGGAAGAAATTCGTCCAGAAGATCAAGCTGATGCTGCTTGGGAAGTCCAGTGTCTTATGCGAAGACTTACAAGTAAGTCTTTGCAAAATAGCACGTTTACTTCTTCGCCAGAAGACATTTTGGAACTGTCTATCGAAGAATTGTTTGATGAAGAGTTTAGTACTTCAGAATAGGTAAAATATTTCAAGCTTATTTAAATAACTCAAACATTGTAACTAAAAATTTAAACTTTTTTTTCAGAAAAATCTAAATATTAAAGTTATGTACAAAATAGCATTGTGGTTGTGCATTCCTAATAGACAGATTTTGAAATTGAGTAATGAATTTTTTTATTTAGTTGAAAAACTTAGAATTTAAGAAAAAACTGCTTTTTTTAATAATCTAAATATTTAAGCTATGTAAAAAATCATAGGATTGTGGTTGTGAATTCCTTCAGACTCATTTTAATATTGTTTACAAAACAAATTTTTTTTAAAAAATGTTCTTTTTTTTTAATAAAATTTAATAATCGCTTATAAATACGGGTGTAATAATTTAAGAAAAAATACTGCTTTTTATAAAAGGCAGTAAATATTTGTAGTTTTAAATTGAAAGTACAAAATAATTATTTAAAATGAATTGTTTTATGAATTCATTTTTATTTTTTTTATATTTTTATTTTTTTATAACGTTCTTATACTTATTAAACAAGTTTACCATACATTTCGTTTCGGAAAATCTTAGCCTTCGCTGACAACTTATTATACTTGTTAAACAAGTTTACAATACATTTCGTTTCGGAAAATCTTAGCCTTATACTTACGTATGTGTATACTAATTTTCATAACATTAACATTTTTTGTCAGCTCTAGTTTTCGCAATATAGTATTATGTAAAAAATAAAGCACCTTTCACCACATATAGTAGCATGACTTAAGAAGGGGTTTCCACATTTGGTAAAAAAATCCGAAATTCGACAATAAAATTATATTTAAGACATGCAAACATTATTTTTAAATCTGCACAGCATTTTCAGAGATATTGTAAAAGATTGACAAAAAAATTTAACATTTTTGTTTTTGATAATCATTAAAAAATAAAAATGCAACCACGATAGGAAGATTCTTTTCAAATTATGCTACTATTTGTTGTTAAAGTTCCTTTTTTTACATAATACTGTATCGCGAAAACTAGAACTGCTGGAAAAATAGATTGCAGATTCGCGTTCCAAATAACTAAAGAAAGAACTTGCTTCCTAGTAAACGAAAAATTGTACTGAAATTTATAAACCTTTGTTATATGAACACTTGTTTTGACTTTTGTATGTGTACAAATGAAACTGTTTAAATAAATTACTTAAAACTGATCTTCATCACAGTGTTTTTTTTAAGATTGTGTTAAAAAATTACTTTTTTATAAATTCATTTTTAGCCAAATATTAACTAACAAATAACGGAAAGGAGATAAAACCAAAAAATTAAGATGAGGAAAGATCAAAAAAGAAACTTCAGAATTTTATTGTCAAGAAATTGTTTTTTATCATTTTTCAGAAAGCCAGGAATATTACAAATAAGTTTGCCAACCAGTGTATCTACTGCTTTTATTTTTTCTTATTTACGATTAGAAACCACTCCGCCAAATTCCGTGAAGATCGGTCGATAATATACCAGACTTTAATACGTCTAACAATATTTCCGAAACAAATCATGATATTTAATTTAAATTAGGCAACGAATTATAATTCTGTGAGGCCAGGGGCCAAATTACGGCATTCGATATCGATCGAAATTACAATACAATTTAAATGGGAAGTTCGATCGATATCGAATATCGTGATTTGCCCCCAGGTTTTAATTAGACTGGCTTATATTTTATAGATACCATACAGGGCCCCCTCCTATAATGTTCGAACTCTTGGTGGAGGGTATTAAAGATTTGGCAGAGCCGAATATATCACTCTTGTTATTGTAGAGATTAAACTAAAAATCGGCGTTTAAAAAATTGCAGTCAAAGTAGAAAACCTGCCATTTCTTCCACTTCTTCATTGGCCAAAAAAACTATTGCTTTTCTTCTGATTCTTTAAATGTAAACAGTCGCTGTCAAACCAACTCAAAAATCGAAAAGTTGTACATACATTTTCGTTTTTTGTTCAACAGTTTTTGGTTTTGCCTGCAGTTTTTTAAACCCTGCCAAAAATATCGCTCCTTTATTGAAACATACTCATATCTCAAAAAAAATCAAACTTGGCAAAATGCGATTAAAGTTTTCAAAATGTCCCTTTTTATACAGATTCAAGAAAAAATTTATTTATATGCAAGATTGTCTTAAAGGCTTTGTATTACTTAAAAACAAAGGTTTCTAGAAAATGTGTATTTTCTCGAAAGCATTACCGATCGGTAGATGCGTCATACATTGGTGTCGTGTATCGACCCCAATTTCAGCCGTTCAATATTGTTGAAATCACAAACGGAATGACAAACTTATGTATATGTACATACTTACATACCCTTTATCTTCGGTATAAAAATAATGGTAAAATGAAATTTATTTAGTTGCTATGTATTTGTCGAAAAAGAAAACAATTACTTACTTAAAATTAATTTACATATGAACATAAAGTAAGGGAATCACTGGAAACAATTATTTTGAGTTACAGCCAATCCACTTTACCTTCTTTGTTGAAGTATTCGGTAAACTTTTGCCTTATGGATTCTGCCTCGCCTTTTCGAGGATTGTACACGCTTGGAAAATTGGAAACATTTTCACTTGGAAATTTTTGGTTGTTGTTTTGCGTGTACGTTTCATCGTTTTGCAATAAAAAATTATGTAAAGTGACACAAGCAAAAGTAATCATTTCTACTTTTTCCACTTTTAAATTTATTGGCATCAAAAAAACTCTAAATCTGTTGGCTAACATTCCAAAAGCATGTTCTACCACATGCCTGGCTCGGGAGATTCGTGCGTTAAAAACTTGCTTTTCCTGCGAGTTTGTGTGGTAAGGATAAGATTTTATCAAGTGCTTCTGCATAGGAAATGCATCGTCTCCAACCACTACATATGGAAGACAGCGACCGTTACCTACCACAACATCAGACGGTATATCTTTTGCTTCTTGGAGAACTGTACTTAAACGGCTTTGAAGAAAAATGCCAGCATCGTTATTGCGGCCATTGCACCCTATGTCAAAAAAAATAAATTTGCAATGGGCATCAACTAAGGACATCAAAACTATGCTGTTAGTTCCTTTGTAGTTATGAAAAAATGCCCCGTCCTTGCGAGCTGATCGAAAATTAATGTGTTTCCCGTCTAAAGCTCCTAGACAATTGGGAAATTGCCACTTAATGGCAAAGTCCTTTGCTATGACCTCCCATTCAAAAGAATTGCTAGGAAACTTTAAAAAAAATTAAATATTTAATAAATATACATTCTTATTCATAATACAATAAATTGTATAATTTTAATTGTGTGAATTTAAGTTCATAGTACCTTCAAGTACGTTCCTTTGAGTCGTTTCCAAATGGCTTCACAGACTTGTGGAACTATGCCTGAAATAGCTGATCTTGACACTCTAGTTTGGTAGTCAATGCTGCGAAACGACTCCCCTATTGTATGCATTATTTTAAAACTGACACACAAGGTTCAATAAGAATTTAAATTGAGACTTTGACATTCTTAAGTAATTCCTGTACGATGATTCATCACTCAACAAAAGTTCTGTTGATAAAAAACAAAATGATCCCCGCTTGGCTCTGGCTAGTCTCCATGGTTTTACCCACTGCTTCTTTTCTCCATTTGTAGGCAAGTAAGTTGCTTTGTTGCACATGTCTATTAAACCTGAAACCACCTTAAAATTATTTAGCATTTTTAACATATGGAAATATATACATTTGTATATATTCTTTTTCCTATGTATTAGGAGCATAGGGAAATTCTGGAAATACTGATTACCTATTAATATTTCTTCATTATCATCCTCATCAATTGGTTCTCCAATTAATTCGAGCAATTCATTTATTAAAAAAGTTGTATCTTTTTTATCCATCTTTAATTTTTAAAAAAAAATATTAATACCGCGCCTAATTTGTGTTAAGATATGTCAAAAACAGAAAAATTATGTTAAAGTAAACATGTAAATATAAAATTTCAATAATAAAATTTCAATGTTAAGCCACGAATGAAAGTTAAAAAGAGAACTAAGGACAGTTTCTGAAAGAAAAATTTCACACATGTATTTAACACCATTATTACCACCAGTCATTTTCCCTCAAATTGGAAAAAGTCCAAGATAATACCAATACCCAAAACTAAATCAGAATATAGGCCAATTGCCATTTTACCCTTTATGTCGAAAATATTTGAGAGGTTAATTCACAATCAGATATCGCTTTACGTTAATGATCATAATCTGCTTAATGATAAACAATCTGGGTTTCGGAAAAACCACAGTTGCATAACTGCACTTGTAGATGTTGCGGAAGATATAAGAAATAGTATAGATGAACGAAAAACAAATATCTTAGTACTTTTGGATCATTCAAAAGCCTTCGATACAGTCGATCATAACGTCCTATGTTACAAACTAAAACACATGTTTATGTTTTCTACAGCTTCTACACGTCTGATATCAACATATCTTACCAACAGGTATCAGTATGTTCAAAGTGGTAATAATAAATCAAAATTTCTACCTGTGACGAGGGGTGTACCGCAGGGGTCAATTATTGGGCCCCTTCTATTTTCGCTTTACGCTGATGACCTTCCGAGTCAACTTACACACTGCAAAGTCAGAATGTATGCTGACGATGTTCAGATTTACATCAGCTGTGATACATCTGGGGGTCTACTCTCTATTGCGATGCGAAAGAAAATTGTAGCAAATCTAGCGATTGGTACTCTTTAATACGTTCGCGCATGTGTCTTTCGCATCTTTTAATTTTTTTTATTTTCGTAAATCATCACCTTATTTTATTTAAATTTTTCAATTTCAAATATTTTTACACACTTTGGCATTTCATTACTGTAATTCCGCGCCATCTTTCATTTTTATTGCCACTATTCAGTTTCTATTTCAGAAAATTTTGCGAAAGTGATAGAGAGTACCAAGTTGACATTTAGCTTTCGCATCGACAATGTTTTCGCATCGCAATAGAGAGTAGACCCCCTGAAATTGAACAATGTGTCTTAACTCTGAATACTGAGTTAAAACATATATATGAATGGTCTACTGCTAATGGTCTTAGTATCAACCCAAAAAAATCTAAGTATCTTGTTATCCAAAAACGATCTACTATAACCGATCATATACCTGATATTTTTCTTGGTGATGAACGTATTGAAAGGGTAAATACAGCAAAAAATTTGGGTATTATTTTTAATAAGAACCTGACATGGGGCAACCATATTAATTATGAATGTGGCCGTACATATTCCATGCTTAGAACTCTCTGGCAAACGCAGTATTGTACACCTGTCAAAATAAGAATACTTCTTGCCAAAACCTATTTATTGCCAATTCTGATGTATGGATGCGAATTATTTGCCAAATGTGATGCGGCAAGTACAAGAAAATTAAACTCAGTCTTTAAAAGCATTGTACTATACGTATATGGCGTGAAAAGGTTTAATTCTGTTTCTCCTTTTACGGTAAAGTTATATGGTATTCAGTTTGATGACCTTCTCAAAACAAGAGTACTGATATTTATGCACAAAATCGTGTTTACTCAACAACCACAACATCTGTATAACCGCTTAACCATATCTAGGTCTAATAGAGGTAAAAGAATTTTATTGTTTAGACACCAAAGTTTAACTTCCGATTGGCAATTTGTCCTTAATGCAATCCGTCTTTGGAATCTACTCCCGCATAATATACAAATAACTAGTAACGCACTGAGCTTTAAAAAAAGCATTTTAAATTTTTTTGCACGTTAATTTTTTTCATTTTTTTATGAATTTTAAATATTATTATTTTGTTAATTTTCAATTTAATTTATTAATTTAATAATTTTTTTTTTCTCTCTTTTAAATTTTTTCTTTTGTTTTAAATTTTATCAGTTACAAATTATAATTATAAATGTTTCTGCTAAAACAATGTTCTATACTGCAATAAGAGGCTTTAAGTCTTGTGTATAGAATTGGAAATAAATAAATAAATAAAATAATGAGAACCGAGACTAAGAGCAAAATGAAAAAACTAACCGAAACTCTTGTGTACATGTGATTTTGCCTCTCTTTCTAACTAATGAATTCCACTCGACTACGGAACATATATCTGTACTGCTAACTCTCCTGCATTTTATTAGTCAATGATAACCAAAATAGTGGTTAATGCTAATTAGTTAGTAATAACGTAAATATTAGTAATTTATAACGTAAAAATTGGTTAGTACTAACCTTTATTAAATACACAGTACATTTTTTTATTTTATTTTTTAATTAAATTTTTTATTGAAAAAATTATAATCAAATACATACATAGGAAATAAGACTTCATAAAAGTATATACACGTATCGTTATTTCTGCGGCTGCTTTATGACGTTCCACTTCTTGCATGGGTCTGAAAATGGAGGTAAACGTACGTGTGACCAATTAATTGTGACAACAAAATCAAGTACTTACTTTTAGAGTTGTCAGGATTTTTATTAACATTATTTGTTCCTTTATTACCACCGGTAAATCGTAAACGATGATCCTGGTCAAATCCACCACCCACATGGCCGCTACCTGTTAGAAGACCACTCCTTTGAAAACTACCGTTTTGATAAAATTGATGAATGTTAAAATAGTATTTTTGCATGCTTTCGGCAGCGGGCTGCTGCAAATTTGCAAAAGCTTTTTCTCACTTTTTCTATGGTCAATTTATTTATTTATAAGTTTGAAACAAGAAATATTTTCATATTTTAACTAAATTCGCTTTATATATTTACAAAACAATAAAATTACACATATATAAACAATAAATGCAAGTTATACAACGATGGCATTTATTTCATAATGTACATTAGTATGTTTACTGTATTTCCACTTCTTATTTTCTTTTCTATAACTTTCATTTACATTTACAACAAAAAATTCAACAATATTTTAACGCAAAAATCATAATTTATAATATTACTAGCTTAACCCGGTGCGCTTCGCTACACTGCTTTAACCACTTTATCGGTTGAGAGATATTTAATATATGCATCCTATGGAAGGTAGTTCCCCCCTGCGCCTACCCGCTTTATTTTTATTTTCTATTTCTACAAAGTTTGAACTTTCTCACTATAACAGTTTTTAAGATATCCGATATTAAACATTGGCGTCCTATGGTGGGTAACACTTCCCCCGCTGCTATTTTATTTAAATTTTGGGGCTTAGAAAATCCTACTACCAAAAGTTCAACAAATTGCTTGCAGCGGCTCTTATTAATATTTCTATCTATGAGGGGTACTGCTCCTCCTCTGGCTACCCCGCCCATTTCTATATTTAAATTTATAGTTTACTATAATAGTGGCTTTAACCACGTTTGAAGACTCTCCCTTTAATAGTTCTTCAGTTGAGCGATATTTAATGTATGCATCCTATGGGAGGTATTTCCCCCCCTGCGCCTACCCGCTTTATTTTTATTTTCAAAAGTGAAGTATACCATAAGAGTAACTTCTAGAAAGTTTGAACATTCTCACTATTACAGTTCTTAAGATATGCGATGGTAAACATTGGCGTCCTATGGGGAAAACCACTTCCCCCGCTGCTACTTTATTTCAATTTCGTGGCTCAGAAGATCCTACTACCAAAAGTTCAACAAAATGCGTGCAGTGGCTCTTATTTATATTTCTATCTATGAGGGGTACTGCTCCTCCCCTGTTTACCCCGCCCATTTTTATACTGAAATTTAAAGTTTGCCATAGTAGTAGCTTTAACCACGTTTGAAGACTCCCCCTTTAATAGTTCTTCAGTTGAGCGATATTTAATGTATGCATCCTAAGGGAGGTATTTCCCCCCCTGCGCCTACCCGCTTTATTTTTATTTTCAAAAGTGTAGTATACCATAAGAGTGACTTCTAGAAAGTTTGAACATTCTCACTATAACAGTTCTTAAGATATGCGATGTTAAACATTGGCGTCCTATGGGGGATTCAAATACCCCCGCTGCTATTTTATTTTAATTTCGGGGCTCAGAAGATCCTACTACAAAAAGTTCAGCAAAATGCCGCCAGCGGCTCTTAAGATATGCGATAATAAATATTGGCATCCTATGGGGGGTACCAATTCCCCTGCCCCTATCGAAAAAATAAGTAGCCTATTTTATTTTTAGGGCTCACGTTATGTTACTGTAAAAATTTCAAGAAAATCGGTTCAGTAGTTTCGGAGTCTATAAGCCAACAAACAAACACACAAACACACAAACATACAAACATTTTTCATTTTTATATATATAGATTAAATAAAAATTGAATTTAAAGCCAAAACATAAAACAGCTGATCCGATTATTGATTTTATTATAAAATAATTATTTGCATACATTTTGGACAATGCAAATAGAAAAAAATCAGCGCATAGTTCCGAATATTCCCCTTAACCTTATTATATTAAATATATATATTAATTTTTATTTGACCTTTCTTTTTTCATAATTATTTAAGTTTAAGGTCTTTTTTAAAAAAATATATTATATTATATCAGGCGCGGATTCAGGGGGAGGGAAATAAGGAAATTTCCCCCCCCCTAAATTTTAAAAATATTTTTGGTTTATCTCGATAATACAAGAATTCCCAATAATAATATTATTTTATATGCACAAAATTTTAGGAAATCCCAGCAAGGTTTTTTTTTGATTTTTTTTATTGAATCTAACGAAATGTTCAATAAGTATCCAAATCTAAATTCTAATAGTTATTTATTAGATATTTCCAATGAAACATCTTGTTTACTGTATTCAAATACTTATTATTCTACATTCAATCCCAGCAGATGTCATCTATATCCAAAGAATAAACGTTTGACTTGAAAATGCGTGCGGTTGAATTATTAATAAGCCTTAGTATATGTAATATTTACATATGTATATATGTGTTATATGAATCAAAATTCTATTCGATAATTTTTGACAAAAACACAGATTTGTCGGGGGAAAGATAAAAAAGATATTTCAACATACAAAAAGTTGTTATTGGCTTTGTTGTAAACGCATTTGAAGAGGCTTCAAAGGATATTGATAATGACGTTGATGTGCCAATTGATGCGAAGGCACTATCATCAATAGTTCTAAAAGCTTTGAAAAATTTTAGTCTTGACCTAAAATATTGTGTAGGAAATGGAACAGATGGGTTTCCTCTGATGTCAGCAGATAATGGAGCTGTTATAAAATTCGGGCCAAATGCAAAACAAACGCCTTGCTATTCCCATAAATCAAACAACTCAATTTTAAAAAGCAACAAAGTGCCATTAATACAATAAGTTGTATCATTTGTTAAAGAAACGAAAAATTTTTTTAAATATAATCATCTTAAGCGAAGCGCAGTTTTAGCAAAGTATTTGGGAGCCAAAATCTCTACATTATGCGAGACAAGATGGTTGGACCGTAACGACTCAATTTTACACTTTGCAACAAGTGTACATCATATAGTAGAAGCTTTGGAAAAAATATCTGAGTGGAAAGGTAGAGATACTTCATCAAAAGCCTTATATTAAGGAACTCGCTTAGTACTTTTGAATTCATTAACGGAATAAACATATTAAGTGTGATACTTATTGTATCACAGCCGCTTAGTACCATTTTACAAAAGCACGATATAGATCTTCAAAAAGGATCAACCCTTATCAAAACTTAAATCATGTGCCTTGAAGAGAAAAGAAATAAAGCCGAAGAACTATTTAAAGCGATTTTTGAAAAAGTTAAAGTTATCTGCGTTCAAATCGAGTTTCCAATCACATTCAAAATGTTGAAGATTACTATCGAGTTGTAGGTTACATTCCTCTTATTGAATTTATTGTAGAAGATCTCAAAACACGGTTTCCAATAGGTATCCAAAATGTTTTGAACATACCTAAACTTCTGCCTAAAAGTGTAATTAAGTCTTAAAATTGTAAAAAAAAAAAAAATACTGGGGGACAAAACCCAAGAATTTGGGAGTTGTTTTTAGTACACTTTTAATCTAATTTTTGTTATAAAATTCTGTTTAATAAAGAAATATTTTTATAATATTTGTCATAAAATTGTTTTATCAGGGAAATCTTATTAAAAAACGACGTTTAAAATTCTTGCGTTTTGCGTCTTCGATTTCTGGAACATTCCTGATAAACTCCTGTTATCACATAAGACAGTTCTATAAATGAAAAACACTCTTTCAACATCGCAAGATGTAACTGGAGCATATTTGAACACTTAAGGTCAGATAATTAAAACAAAATTGTGAGAAAATTGATTCAACCACTTTTTTTAAAATTGAAATGCCAAGCCATATAGATTTTTTAGGAGTACATATTGAATAATTTACCACACGTTTTACGATCTAAAACGTTTTTCAAACTTTTCAACAAAATCTTTTTACTGACATCTGGTATTATTTTCCTTAGCACTGTCAATTAAGCCAAAGCTTTCATTCATAGAAATCTGTTTCGTTTGTAACTTCAAGTGGCTTGAGCAGATGCATTGAAAGTACTTTTTACGTCCGATTTTTGCATTATTCAGTTAGCATTTCGAATAGATTCTGTCTCATATTCGCTAAGCTTACAAAAAATTTTTTTTTAGGTTGCAAAAAGGTATTCTTTGGCAAGCTGGACCAAAAATTGCTTTTTAAAAAAATAATTGAAAAAATGGCAAAAATGGCATATGCCATAAAAAACTTGCCCTACTCGTCAGTAATGCTACGAAAGAAAGGTCATTTCCTACCCGTCGTCTAATAAAAACATGGTTCATATCAACAACGACAGAAGAAAGACTGTACTTTCTAAATTTGCCTCACGAGGAAATCATAAATTGCTTATTTAAAAAAATTAATTTATATTGAACTGATCTTATATTGCATTTAAGCTTATTGTTGAGTTTTTTAATATAATATACACATATTAATTTTAATAAACTTTTTAAAACAAATTTTTTACTTTTTTGTATCAAAAAAAATTTCCCCCCCCTAAAACTCAAGCTGGATCCGCGCCTGTATTATATATTTATTTTTCTCATTATTGCGCTAACCTTTGGTTAGCATCATTAGGAAATTAAATTAAGTTTACAATAAAATAATTTTTTTTTAAATTTTTGGTTAACACATATTGGTTATATTAAGTTTCATTTAAAGAGATATTAATAACGGCTAAATATATTTTAAGGTCCATAAATCCAAAACTAGATTCTCAGGCGCCATAAAAACTAGATAAAAAATTAAATTTTTCAAAGCTATTTTAGTGCTGGATATGTAAATATACAGTGCAAGCTCGCTTATCCGAAGGAGTGTAATCCGAATTATCCAGCAATACAAATTGAATTTATGACATATTACATACTCTATAGTTCGCATTGATTGCAAGATCGCTAATCCGAATTTTTATTTATTTTTTTTTTTTCTGCTTTTTTATAATTTTAAGAACCGAATTTCTGTGCAAACTTTGAAAATTTGCAACTAATTTTACCGCAATAATGACGTGTGAATTTCTGAAAAGGAAATTCTTAGCTGGATTATTAAATCTGACAATACTTCGTGGGAGCATGTGCACTGCAAGAGAACTAACCCTACATCACAAATTTTGTATTTTAAAAAAACATAACATTTAAAAAAAGCTTAACTGCCGTATTCATTAAAAACTAAATTGGTCTTGAAATATATTTTCAAAAAAATTTGTATAGAAATTTTGTTTGAAAATACGTTTGATACAGAGCGAATTCATTCAAGGTGGTCTTATTTGAAAACGTTTACAACACTGTAAAATATTTTAACGTTGTGTCAAATATTCAAACAAATCAGGAATCAGGGTCTGCAATCATTAATTCGAATTAGCGAGCTGGCACTGTATATCTGTGGCATTTTAACAAAACATCTTAAGTCCCAATTTACACCAGGGACATTTCTTGCCGGACAGACAAAGTTTGATGGCGAGGGGTCGAAAAAGTAGAGTGTGTAGTACATGACTATCTGTACTGGACATTTTTTCATTTCTCTTTCTTACTTTTCGTAGTTTACATACAAGTATTAATTTCTATCTGACTTCTAATGTTTCCTATGTAAACGCGTCAGGTAAGATTAAAAGAGAATTCAAAAAATGTCCGGCAAGAAATGTCCCTAGTGTAAATTGGGACTAAGTAAAATTCAAAAAGTTGAAAAAAATGTTGTTAATCATACGAATTTTCATGCAAAAAACATTTTTGTTTACATTTTTAAAATTTTGTATTATAAACGAAATTTTTCTTTAAGTTTGATTTTTTAAATGTTTTGTTATCTTATCACGACTTAAGATGTTTTGTCAAAATGCTACAGATATGTATAAAGTATTTTATTTTTTGTACAAAAGCGCCGGTAGCGGTATGTATTGGCAATTTTTAACAAGAATGTTAGCAACATGTTTTGGAACAAGAATGTGAGCAAAATCAAAACAAATAATGATTTACACACATACATATGTACGAGTACACGCATACACCTCAACAACATATGACACGTTTACGTTTTTGTAGTAACTACCAACATTTCAAGTCGACCGCAACGTTTACGTATCCGCAACATTTACGTAAGAGTAACGAGGCCTTTAGTCTTTACTTTCTGTTCTGTTCAGTGCCGTTCTGTTTTGGAATTGTAATAGTTACTTTTTCTGTAGCAACTTATCAGCCATTTATTACAAATTTATTAGTTTTGCACCGTCCATTGTTTTACTTCAATAAGTGTAAAGCACATAAATTTTAAAAAATGAATTTTATAAATTCTTAAAATCAAAAAATAGTTTATTTCATCATAAATATGTATTTTTTATTATATATTTTGCTGTCACTTACAATTACTTAACAAATTTTTGATTTTAACAAACTGAACCGCAACAGAACAGAAAAACTAATCAATTTCATAGGTTTTTTAATAACAAAAACAAATCAGCTGATTCGTAACAGAACATAAAGTATAGACTAACTGAGCCTTAAGTTTCAAGCCTATGCCCACTGCATGAAAATTAAAAAAAAAGGTTTAAGCATACAGTACTTTTCGTTTCTAGTCCCAACAGTTCATAGTCGTTTTAGCGATTCCAATTAATCTGTTTTACTGCCGTTATAAGTAAATTTAATATAGGATTTACATGATAGTCCATTTAGCGATGTAAGCATATTTGCCATATATTCCATCTTTAAGCGGCCAGCAAAGGCAAAAGTAAATCGAATTATGTGCATCATAGTCACATTAGCAAAACGTTCTGCCATATAAAAGAACTATTAATTAATGTGCTGTTTTCACAACACAAGTGACTGAACGTATAGTAAAATTTATATGAAACGCACTCAGTTTTTTGAGTGTTTTCCATATACATTTTACTACACGTTCAGTCACTTGTGTTGTGAAAACAGCACATAAATCGTTTAATTTTTGTCTTCAACACTCAACTTGAAAAAAATTAGTTTTTGGTTTAGGTATCAGGGTAAAAATATCTTGTTTGGCCGACGAACTTTTTACTTATGTGTTTTACATTGTCGTTGTCGTGATTTTGAAATCGACAAAAATTTCAAACGACTACGACTTCGATGACGACAACGACTCGTCAACTATTTTTTTAAAAATTTATTGAAAACATCTGATAGTAAAATTTTTACCAGCAAGGATTATTTAGCCTGTTTCATATTTTTATTTAAAAAAAAATAATTTTCAAAATTATAACAAATAGAAACTGGGAATTATTTCCTTTCGAAGGTTACTTTATATTATATTCAACATTTTTTATTTTTTCGAATTTATTCTATGAGCTAAATTTCAAGATACAATATAATAGTCTGGTAGTTTATAAAAAAGTCATTTCTGAAAAATTGAAGGAATAGGACAAAAAGCTATCTAAAATACATAACTGAAATTTAGCTCATAGAATAAATTCGAAAAAAAAATGTTGAATTTTCAAAATTTTTAAATTAAATGTCTTTCAATAACATAAAATATTTATTTTTCTAAAATTTAAGAATAATATTTTTCGGCAAATGGTTTAAAACAATTAAATTAATTACTATATAATCTCTTTTATTACATCTGAATAGTGTCGATATGACCAACTTGCTAGTTTTTGGTGGTAAACCGTTCATTTACTTTTTCAGTTATTTTATACCACATTATACATAGGTCAAAGCTTTTCAGCTTTATAAAGGTCTTTACACAAAAAAGTGCCAAAATGTATACTCTTTATAACAGAAATCTTGAAAACAAATTTAATTTTCAAATTTCAAGTCGCTATATGATTTAAAAGATAAATTTTTGAAAAATTACATATTCCAAATAGAATGCACTAATTAGCAAAAGCTCTTTCCTTTTTTTCGTATAACGAATTACATATTTGAATTGTTAAACTTAGGAGAAGATAAGGTTTTGCGGCAATACTGATAAATGTTAATAACAGCGATAAAAGAAAACAATAGACGAAAAACCAAAAGCTGCAACAATAGACAAAACTGTGAGGATGCAAAACGATGTTTGCATGTCTACTAGAGTATCCACTCGATGTCGATCGAATAATTAAAATAGCCAATTTCAAATAACGAATAACTTGAACAATTTATTTAAATTAATCGATTAAAATTAATTTCTTAAAAAACTATCCTTTTTAATGTAAAAATATTTTGTTTAGATTTCTAGCATTTATTTTCATGACTCATACTTTTAAACATATTTTAGTCCATTTTAAGATTTAAGCGTGTGTCAAAAATAATGTAAATCATTATTAACAGGGTTTAAAAAACTGCAGTCGAAACGAAAAACTGTCGAACAAAAAACGAAAATTGGTGTACAACTTTTAGCTTTTTAAGTTTTTTTTTTTTTTTTTTTTTTTTAGCGATAAACCAACACTCAGGGGATGCCCCCTATATATGCAGTGCATTGTGTTGATCAGGAAAATAAGGTTTGGGAAGGAGGAAAGAGGGAATAGTGTTTGTGGACATTTGACTTGAATCTTAATAAATTGTAAGTACCGGGGAAGACCTCTGCGGGAAGTTTATTCCACATGAAATAGTTCGACTGAAAAACGAATTTTCTCTATAATGCGTTGGTTTGAAAGCGACTGTTTACATATAAAGAATCAGAAGTAAAAGGAAAAGTTTTTTGGCCAATGACAAATGAACTGCAGTTTATTAAATGCTGACTATAAACGTCAAATTCGTAAAAAAAAAATTCATCAGCAGTTACAAATGTGTAAGCCATACTGTCCGATTATGGGTTAACTGTTATTACCCGAATGTATCGTCTAATCGGCAGGATGTTGACAGTTAGATATCATTAGATCCGTCTTAAAAACCTAATCGTCATTGTTTGAAAACGAAGTGTCTTATTTTTGTCGTGAAATAGTAATACGTTAAAAAAATTAATCAAACCTATAGAGTAGGGTTTTAAAATAAAGGAAATTTAAAGGGAATTACAAAAAAAATAAATATATGTTATCAGCCTTGTTCTGTAAACCGAATACATACGAATATAATTAGAATGAAAAGAATTTAAAAAATATCGCGTTTTAAAAGTTTAAAAAAAAATCCTTTTATATAGTACACATTGAATTCTTATCTTTACCAGAACTTTTCTTAAAATCAGGAAAAACAGCGATGATTTAAAAATAATGAACGGAGAATCTCTATCGATTTCAATTTCACTCGATTTTAAGAAATAATCTCTTTTTCTGTTTATTTATAAAATAAATGTATGAGTACAAATAGAGATGTTTGCTTTTTCCCATTGGATAAAATTATTTGAATATTTCGAGTTATTCGAGTAATTCGAACAATTTAAAACCTTTATTCAATTAATCGAGTAAAATTCAAAAATCGATTAATTCCTTACTGGAACAAAACCAACAGTTGAATAATTGGATACTATAATGTCTACAGCGCCATCACATAAAAACATACATATAAAGAACCCTGTTGGCCAAACTGCCGTCGACGACACTGTCGTCAACGATTTATGCACGAAATGTCCTCTATCACTTTGGATTTCTGGAAGACGGTTTCAAGGAAAATGTCGTGCACGACAAAATACTCGACATTGTCTAGTGCATTGTCTTTTACAGAAGTTTATAATCGACGACATGACCGACATTGTCTTTCATGCTGTCCTTTATCAAAGTGTAACAAAGACAACATGACGGACATTGTCTGGTAAGCTTTCCCTTATCAAAATCTATCCACGACAAAATGAGCGACATTGTCTTGTAAGTGATCCTCTATCAACAACTATACACGACAGTATGAGCGACAGCGTCTTGTAAGTTGTCCCTTATCCGAATGTATCCACGACAACATGACTGACATTGTCTTGTAAGGTATCCTCTATAAACAACTATACACGACAGTACAATCGACAGTGTCTTGTAACCTGTCCTCTATGAGCTACTAAACACGACAATATCAGCGACAGTGTATTGTAAGCTGTCCTGTATTAAAGTGTATGCACGACAACATGACCGACATTGTCTTGTTAGGTGTCCTCTATAAACTACTAAACACGACAATATGAACGACATTGTCTTGTAAGCTGTCCTTTATCAAAGCATATCCACGACAACATGACAGACATTGTCTTGTAAGGTATCCTCTATCAACAACTATGCACGACAGTATGAGCGACATTGTCTTGTAAGCTGTCTTCTAAACAAACAAAAATAATTTATTCCCAATAAAAAATAAAAATAACTGTAAAATAACGATACATAATAATAAAAAACAACCAAAGCAAAGCGAAGAGAATCAGTCAGTCAAGTCTGAGAACTCAAAGACTAAAGCCTATAGTACACGGAATGTTAAAAGCTACATGCGCATGAGGTTCTGACGTAATTTTGTCGTCATCACACAACACGAACTTGCTATTGTGCATGTGGCTTTTTACATTCCGTGTACTATAGGCTTAAAAGGAATGATTTTAAAAATATGTACATACATATGTGCTATTGTATATTTTTATTTATTCCTTTAGGTTTATAGGCGACATTGTCGTGTAAGCTGTTACTATTGTAACTTCATCGACATTGTCTTATACGCAGTCGTTGACGATAAAGTATAATCTATTGTCGTCTATATAGTCATCAACGATAATGTGGACGACAATGTCGTGCATGTGGTCATCAACGACAATATGGACGACAATGTCGTGCATGTGGTCATCAACGACAATATGGATGACAATGTCGTGCATGTGGTCATCAACGACAATATGGATGACAATGCCGTGTATGTGGTCACCAACGACAAGCTAGGAGATATTGTCTTGCACACATTCGTGTGTGTACGACAGGCTGAGCGACATTGTCTTTCTTTGTGTCGTGCACGATTAACGCGACACTTGTTCGAAAAAATCGTCGACGATTTGCATTGGTTGTCCCTTACGTGTCGTGCAGGAATTAACATTGTCGTGCAGGAATCATCAATGATTCGTGCACGACATTGCCAACTGGGAAGATAGTTTCACACATACAATTGTTTTTAAACAGTGTTACCAATTAAGATATTCAGTTGTTAGATTTTGCCATGAAAAAATTAACTTATCCATTATCTATTTTTGCTTTCAATTAATAAGATTTCCAATTTTTATTCTTAATAAAAACATTGAAATTTATTCTAAGGGGATAAACTTTGTAGTTTCTGTGCGAGATATGGAAGAATTCATACCAATTGTAGTGGGGAATGTAAGAAAAGATAAACTCACTGTAGGTATATTGTTGGTATTTTGTTTAATCTTTGATATCGTTCCAAATAAGACTTCTTGTGTGTTTGCAATTTGTATTCACTCTGCAGTTTTATTAGCTAATATCTTTGGATTTTCTAAAAAAAATGTTGGGGTGCAGTTTATTGATGATCTGGCCTAAGCAGCCAGTGTAATGCGCATAGAAACTTGCTTATCCCCCAACTATAAATTTCAGTGTTTTTTTTTAAGAATAAAAATTAGGAATTAAGCACAACAAACAAAATCTTATTAATTAAAAATTTTATATTCTCAAAAATTACTTCCTTTAAGATTTTGTTATTGTTTGATATAAATATAACCATTTTGGTCGTTTAAAGTTGGCAACACAGCTCTTCAATGTATTTGTTCGTACTAACACAAATATTATCTACTACCAAGATTCAACCTAAACCCGTTATATGACCTTAGAATTTTTTTGGCTCTTTTTGTTGAGTTTTCCTTTGAGAATTTAAATAAAAAATAACTCGATTTACGATCAGTCTTTGGATGGCATGATTTTGAGTTAAGGTTCGGATACAAACTTGTATTACCACAATGGCTTGTAGCAAAACAAATATGTATGTATAATGAAATGATTTTGAACTACGGCAACAAAAAAAAAGCTATGATGTGTATGTGAGTAAGTAGTTTCATAGATATTTTTGTTCTTCAATTTTTATTTTCACTAGAATTGTCTAAAAGTCTTGTAGCTTTTCTTCTTTTTTCATTTGGATGTGATGATTGTTACTGTCAAACTTTTGTAGGACGATAAAAAGTACGATACCCTATATACGTCATGTATTCTCATGTTAAGTTTAAAATACATATAAGCAAAAAATAAAAATATTATAGATAACTTAGGACGCGTCAGCCGCTAAAGGCGGCGAGGCAAATAAATAAAATACATCAAATAGTTTGGAGAACCTTATGGGAAACTTTCTGTGCATAAATTTTACCGTAATTGAAAAATCGTTTTGGTAATAAACAAATTCAAGTTAAACTCAATAAAAACATATTCTTTAAAAAAAAATGGTTTAGCTTTGTAGACCAATACAAATAAAAAAAAAAAAGAAAACAATAGATATTAAATATTATTATTAGTTTAACTTTTTTAAAAATACCGTAATATTTTCTAGTCTTTAAACTAGTAAGTAGACGCTTATATTTTAATAAACTTTCAAACAGACCACACTTGGTGGGAAACAAGGCAAATCTAGCTACGGAAAAATTCTTATCTTCAAAACTAATAATTTGATTCACAACTAATGTATAGATGAATTGCAGAAAAGGGTGTCGCGAACATGCTCCTAAAATTAAGACAGCAACTTTTAACCCGGCATGAACGAGGTGAACGATTGATACATGAGATGGGGTGTAACATACCTAGGGTTGCCAGACGGCCTGGAATGGGATTGTCCAGTTTTTTTTGGGTGTTGTCCAGGTTCCAGCTAAAATGCAATTTGTCCAGTTAAAAAACATTATTTAATTTCCAGTTAAAAAACATTATTTAATTTTGAAAAATCACTTCTTTTATGGATTATATTTATTATTGTTTAAAACAAAACCATATACATACATACTAAGAAAAAATTGTTAGGAAAAAATTTCTATTTTGCCGACAGACATTCCAATTAAGTAGATAGAGAGAGAGGTCTAGTTTTTCCAAATAGCAATTAAAATAACGTAAAAAACTTATATTAATTGATCCCGTTTGTTAGTCATGCCAACTAGCAATACTGTTTGTGCAAGGACTTAAGGTATTTCTGATAATCTTTACTCACAAGAATCCATTCATTTGACCGAATAAGGGCTACAATTTTAATAATACTAAATTTTGAAGAAATCTGCAAAATGTTTCAAACATTTTTGCTTACAGCTTAATTAATAGAGTTATTAAATTCTAAACAAAAAGTTATCAGCCATGTTCGGTAAATCGAATTCGAGTGAAATCAAAATCGAACAAACTTTAAAAACGATCCAGTAATTAAAGTTCATTAAATAATCAACAAAAAAGTTTGGAATCTTTCGAACAAAATTTGCGATTTTATTATCAAAAAACAAAAGTCCATATGAGTCGTTCAGCGGATAAAGGGAATGAGTCCAAAAATTTGAAATGGAGAAAAACGACAGAACAGTTGACGTTGACTTTAAAACTAGTTGTTACAACAAAACTCAAAACTAGAATTGCAAAATTAATTATAAGGGCTTCTTTTACAATTTGTAAATATATAATGTTAGTATGTAAGTGAATGTGTTCACAAAACCTGTTAATATGATACAAATACGTTTTTATTGATAAGAGTTTCAGTGGAAAAAGGGAATAAGTCCACCAAATTTCTTGTTGTTAAAATCGATAGCGTAAAAATGCAAATTAATTATGTTTTGACTTTGAGCATTCGTTTGAAAATAAAAAGAAAAATATTCATCTAAATATTGGCTTACTATAAATAGTAAATTTTTATATTTATATGGGGGATTCACAAGATAGGCATACAGTTGTAAAGTCATATGTCCTAAACTAATAACAAGAAATATATAGGACTGCTGTGGGCTACCGCTTATAATAAAGATAAACACAGCATTAACATTTTCGTTTTGTTTAAAATACAACAACATTTATTTTAAACAATTGTAAGATGTTATTTAGGACATTATGACGATATGACTGGATAGCACACCTTGTGAATCCCCCAATTATATTTAAAAAAATACTATTCAACTTTACTTACTTAATATGCGCAGGTCAAATAATTAAAATATTTTTACTAAATCTTTTTCAAATGCTTTTTATGTCCGTTATTTCTACAAGCAGATATCTGGTCGTGTTCGTTCCTATCAGTTATCTTTACCTATCCGGTAAAACTATATTGGTTATTTCAACGTTAATTTTGCATGCTTGTTTTTATACCCTTCACCGAAGGTAGAAAGGGTATATATAACTTTGTCATTCCGTTTGTAATTTCTACAATATGGATCCTTCACCCTATAAAGTATATATATTCTGGGTCCTTATGAAAAGCGAAGTTCAAATCCGGTTGTCCGTCTGTCCGTCTGTCTGTTGAAATGGGGTTTCCGAAGCCCCCAGATATGATGGGGACTTGGTTGGGGTATCTTTATGTCAGGTATTCTTATTATAATTTTGCTATTGAAATTCAGCTAGATCGGTCCACAAATGGCTGAGATATGACCAAAAAACCACGACAACCTCTAATTTTTTCCAAAAATCCCTTGTGTTTGTTGTATTTTTATTACTTTTTGCTGTATATCTGGGGAACGGCAAAAGCCAAAGTTTCCAAATTAGGTACACACATTAAGGTTGCCAATACACAACATTCTACAAAATGTGGGCAGGATTGGAGAAGTGGGCGTGGTACCTCCCATACAAAAAAAATTAAAAATTTTAGGGCTGCCATATGTCCTATGGATATGACTTATATACCAAAATATCAGACATTTTTAAAAGAACATATTTTATAAAAAACTCGGGAAAATCGGTGCAGATACAAAAAAGTTATGACCAAAATTAAATTTTTTTTTTAAATACCCACTTTCGGGAACCATAGATCTCCCCGAGTCCAAGTTTTATAGCTAAAGTAAATGGTAAATTTCTTCTTCAACACGTCGGTATATAAATCTGCCAAATCGGCTATAAAATGGCTGAGTTACAACCGAAATACTGAATCCCCAAAAATTACTCTTTTTATAATTAACTTTGTTAAAATATATGTATGTATACAAGTATATATAAATGTTTATATATAAATATAACTTAAGTAAATGGTAAAATTCTTCCTATTTAAAAATATCAAATCGGTTAGACAATGGGTAATTTATGAGCAAAATACTCCAAAAATGGGCTAAAAAACATCAACATTTTTATAAAAACCTAAATTTTAGGGCTGCCATATGCCCTATGTATATGACTTATATACCAAAATATCAGACATTTTTAAAAGAACATATTTTATAAAAAACTCGGGAAAATCGGTGCAGATACAAAAAAGTTATGACCAAAATTAAATTTTTTTTTTAAATACCCACTTTCGGGAACCATAGATCTCCCCGAGTCCAAGTTTTATAGCTAAAGTAAATGGTAAATTTCTTCTTCAACACGTCGGTATATAAATCTGCCAAATCGGCTATAAAATGGCTGAGTTACAACCGAAATACTGAATCCCCAAAAATTACTCTTTTTATAATTAACTTTGTTAAAATATATGTATGTATACAAGTATATATAAATGTTTATATATAAATATAACTTAAGTAAATGGTAAAATTCTTCCTATTTAAAAATATCAAATCGGTTAGACAATGGGTAATTTATGAGCAAAATACTCCAAAAATGGGCTAAAAAACATCAACATTTTTATAAAAACCTAAATTTTAGGGCTGCCATATGCCCTATGTATATGACTTATATACCAAAATATCAGACATTTTTAAAAGAACATATTTTATAAAAAACTCGGGAAAATCGGTGCAGATACAAAAAAGTTATGACCAAAATTAAATTTTTTTTTTAAATACCCACTTTCGGGAACCATAGATCTCCCCGAGTCCAAGTTTTATAGCTAAAGTAAATGGTAAATTTCTTCTTCAACACGTCGGTATATAAATCTGCCAAATCGGCTATAAAATGGCTGAGTTACAACCGAAATACTGAATCCCCAAAAATTACTCTTTTTATAATTAACTTTGTTAAAATATATGTATGTATACAAGTATATATAAATGTTTATATATAAATATAACTTAAGTAAATGGTAAAATTCTTCCTATTTAAAAATATCAAATCGGTTAGACAATGGGTAATTTATGAGCAAAATACTCCAAAAATGGGCTAAAAAACATCAACATTTTTATAAAAACCTAAATTTTAGGGCTGCCATATGCCCTATGTATATGACTTATATACCAAATTTCGGAAATTTGTATGAGTTATAACCGAAATACTGGGGTCTTATCACCGCATACGATATCGAGCAAAATCCATCGAAATTATTTATTTTGGTATCTTGAAACTCGATATCGAATGAAATGTATTGAATTTGAAATAATACCATTCGACATCGAGTAACTCGACATTACATTTATCGAGTTTTCATTCGATACGCCAGTGTCTATCGTATGCAGGGGTGATTAGACCCCTATCTTCCCGAAAATTACTCTTTTTATACCCTTCACCGAAGGTAAAAAAGGTATATATGTATAACTGTAATTTCTACAATATTGATCCTACACCCTATAAAGTATAAATATTCTGGGCCCTTACGAAAAGCGAAGTTCAAAACCGGTTGTCTCTTATTTAAAAAAAAAATATTTACCAGTTTTATTTAGTTTCTGTCTAATTGCTATGTATTCTGCTCGCACAATGGTGAAGGGTATATAAGATTCGGCACAGCCGAATATAGCACTCTTACTTGTTTCCTTTAAGTTTGTTTATAAAAATGGCAACATTCGTATTTGTATTAATTTTTAGAATTAACTGTCAAAAATCGATGACATAAAATACACTACAGTTTAACCAGTAGGTAAGACATCCGTGTTAAAGTTATGAAAAATTCGTTACACCATAGATATCTATACACAGCTTGATATATGTATATTTGTAGAAATTACGGGCATTAGCAGGAAGGTTGTAACTTACGACGAAGGTTACGAACGATCTGCACTCACTGCACTTATTAAATAAGAAACTCTTCTAACCACAGCGATATCATACCAGCGATCAAAGGTCGAATTCATATGTAATAAAGCATACAGTTCGATTACATTTACGCTTCCGATTGCTGCTCTCTTGCAGCAATGAACTAAGTACAACAACAATTTAAAGAACATAAAAAATTGCCAGGTAGCGAAAGCTCGAAGAGAGGCAAGAAATAGAAACAAATAAGAGTGATTAAAAGCAAGGTTAACAAATGATTAATGCATTATAAATGCAAGCGTGGACTTATTCCCTTTTTCCACTGAAAATAAAAATTTTGTGTTTCGTACAAAAAAATGTTTTGTCTTTAAAAGGGGGTTTCCGTTGAAATTCGAAAACAAAAATGGACTCATTCCCTTTATCCACTGAACGATTCATATCTCGAAAAGATACTATGGTAAACACTAAGATCCTACCTCACTGTTTGCATAATATGCAACATAGTCAATTGTCAAAACAACTGGAAGGTTTTACAATAAAAAAAGAACATTTAATTATAAACAGTTTAAGACGATTTACTGATTTATCATTTAAAATTTTTCGGTGGTGAATTTGCTTCATACTTTTTTCATGTTAATTCAACCTTGTTTTATAATTACTTGCGAACAACATTTTTTTCTTTTAAAATAACTATAATTCATGTTAATTTAACATTGCAGTAAAGTTAGAGCAAAATGTAATTTATATTGAAATAACAATCCAAATCACGTTGAATGAAAGTTATTTCATGTTGAAACAACGTGAATTTCATTTAGAAACTAATTGGTTTGAGTGTGTTATAACAGTGTGAAGAAGCTTCAGAGGCAACATATGCATTTATTTAAGAATAATTCAAGACACTTACCCCTGTAACACATGTTTCACTTATTTTGTAGTCGCCTTTGTTAACAGATCAATCAGCAGAATGGCCCGATATGGTGTTCGTCATCATTCTACTTTGAAAACTTGATGTACTATTTAACAAAATAATTTTAATTAAAAGAATACGGGAATTGTCTTCTTTTTATAACATATTTTAAGAATGAAAATAAAAAAATTAACATACTTAACTATGTTTGCATGTTAATTTAACAAGATAAACTTTTGATTTTAATATAAAACAGGTTTTTATGGATTCAATATTGAATCCATATTTATTTATATTTTAATAATTTTTTTTTATTTTTTTTAACAGTGAATAATACTAAATAAACGTGATTAAAGATTATTTGAATATTTTTCATTTAAAATTAATATGAAATAATGATACATTTAAATAAAGAGCATACTTTTGCAGAAATTTACTATGATTCTCAATCAACATTTTTCAATGTTGATTTTACATTGGTATTTTTTCTGTGTGTATGTCTTCAAAAACAGCATATTGCTCTGCTTGTAATTCCTCACTGGAATCGCATAAAAAAACATGCTGAAAACAGTCGCTACAAACAAAATAAAATAATTTTTTTCTAAAAATTCTTATTTGGGGATTTCCTATTAAAATTTTTTTTTACTATTTTTAAACAAAATAAAATTTTTAATTAACAAGATTCATAAAACAAAAAAAAAACAAAAGAAAATATTAACTCTTTAAGGTTTTGATTTCTAGTTTGGGGATTTTTTTTAATTTTTTGGGGACAAGTAAAAAAGTACCGGGCAGACCTGAAGTCAGCAGGCTTTTTGCTGCCACTTAGTGAATTCGCCATGGTTATAATTTTGTAATATGATATGACTGAATTTTAAGTAGTAGGTACATATTATGTTTCATTGTTTTTTAAAAATTTTTATTGCTAAATAAAATCTGAAGTAAAATTTTTTTTAATTTTATAGTTAAGTGCTTTTTCAAATCGTCCAGTTATTTTTTAAATATCCAGGTGAATTTTTTCCATTGTCCAGTTATTTGACTTTTGGTATCTGGCAACCCTAAACATACCCCAAAGTTCGATGCAATATTTTAGTTTTTACACTCATATACTTAATAACGATTTTTTCTTACCATATATCAATATTAGCAACTGTTTGATAAGATCAGTAAATCAAAAATCATAATTAAAATCATAAAGAGAAAAAGATAGAAAGTATCTATTTAAAATAACAAAGTGCTTAAATCAGCGTTAAAAAAAACTGCAGTCAAAGTAGAAGAACTGCCAATTTTTCCACTCCTTCATTTGTCATTGGCCAGCAAAAAAACTGTTGTCTTTACTTCTGATTCATTAAATTTTAACAGACGCTGTCAAACCAACCCAAAAAGCGAAATGTTGTATACAAATTTTCGTTTTTTGTCTAAGAGTTTTTGGTTTTGACTGCAGTTTTTAAGCCCTAACTTAAATTTTTATTTGGTTTAGGTTTCTTAAGCTGTGAAGTGGGGTGTTCATACCCCAGTCTCGTTTATTTCCCGTCGACGCTATCATTACTCTAATAGCCTATTTTCGATGTGCGAAAGAATTATTTCTTTCGAACAATTACATTTAAAACTAAAACAAATTTTAAAAATGTTGTTTTTATATTAAATATCGAGTTACAAGCTTGCTTATACTAAACAACATACTTCTTTTTATTACTTATTTGAATTACCATATTCGCACGGCATTTTCCTATTCGGTTTTGACAGTTCTTCTTCTTTTTTATACCCTTCACCTCAGGTGGAAAAGGGTATATATAAGTTTGTCATTCCGTTTGTAATTTCTACAATATTGATCTTAGACCCAATAAAGTATATATATTCTGGGTCCTTATGGGGAGAGAAGTTAATTTAACGATATCCGTCCGTCTGTCCGTCTTACGTTTGATATGTGTTTTCCGGAGACTCCAGACATGATAGCGGCTAGGTTGTTTTACATTTATGTCACATATAGTCTACCATCGGTTGCTATTGAAATTCAGCAAGATCGATCCACAAATGGCTGAGATATGAGCAAAAAACCACGACTACCTCTAATATTTTCCAAAAATCCCTTGTGGTTGTTGTAATTTTATTACTTTTTGCTGTATATCTGGGGAACGGCAAAAGCCAAAGTTTCCAAATTAGGTACACACATTTAGGTAGCCAATACACACCATCCTACAAAATGTGGGCGGGATTGGAGAAGTGGGCGTGGTACCTCCCGTACAAAAAAAAATTAAAAATTTTATAAAAACCTAAATTTTAGGGCTGCCATATGTCCTATGGATATGACTTATATACCAAAATATCGAAAATTTTTAGTAGAACATATTTTATAAAAAATTCAGAAAAATCGGTTCAGATACAAAAAAGTTATGACCAAAATTAATTTTTTTTTTAAATACCCACTTTAGGGAACCATAGATGTCCCCGAGTCCAAGCTTTATAACACAAGTAAATGGTAAATTTCTTCTTAAACACGTCGGTATATAAATCTGTCAAATCGGTTAAAAAATTACTGTGTAATAATCAAAATACTGAAATCCCAAAAATTACACTTTTTTTTATAATTAAATTTGTTTTTTTTCTATAATTAAGTTTGCTTAAATATATGTATATACATATATGTAGGTATATATACATATATGCCTATAAGCCAATTTAATGGAAATATTATTTTTAAGCACGTTGGTATATAAATCTGCCAAATCGGTTAAAAATTGTTAAGTTATGTGCAAAATACTCCAAAAAAGGATTGAAAAACATTAACTAAAATTTTAGAGCTGCATTATGACCTATTCATACGTTTTAGATATTAAAATATCGGAAATCTTTAGAAGAACACAATATCGGAAATCTTTAGAAAAACTCGGAATATCGGTAAAAAAAAGTAATGTCAACAATATAGTTTTTTTTTTAATACATATTTTCGGGAACCATAGAACTTCCCGACCACAAGTTTTATCACCAAAGTAAATGGTAATTTTATACTTTAAGATGTCGGTATGACCAAATACTGAAATTAGATCAAAGCTAAACGTGCTATATATTAATTTAACTTTTAATATATTTAATAGCACGCAATCATGTGCAAATAATTAAATAAAACTAAACGATATATATTTTATAAATATACATGTATATATACATATATTTAAATATATATATATAAACTTCTGTTCTTTTCACGGTGAAGGGTATATAAGATTCGGCATAGCCGAATATAGCACTCTTACTTGTTTTTATTAATTTTGTTTATTGCTAAATTTAATTGTTTGTTTGCGGTTACTTGTATTAAGAATGGAAAGAAAAAGTAATTAAAAAATATATCAAAAATATAGAAATATTTATTTTCCTAGTAAATAGAAAAGCTGTTAGCAAATGGACTCAATGTAGCGTTTATGTTATATTTTGTTTTTTTTTTAATGCTTTGACAGCTGGTGATGGAAAAAAATCGATAAACATTAGAGATCACATTGATTTTAAAGTAATCCACAGGGTAATAAAAATTGAAAAATCAAAATTTTGTATGACGAATTATGTAATTTGTATCATAATTAGGCTGTGAATTACGAACGAGAGAGTGAATTACGAAAAAACGCTGTCGTGCGAACATGGTATAAAGCTGCATTTTCTTCATTTTCATTTTGACGACTTTATCAAACAACTCCCTACCGAATCCGATGAGCAAGGAGAAAGGTTTCACAAAACCACAGTGCCCATGGAAAAACGTTACAAAGGCAAAAAAAAAAACTCGACGCATTGCTTGCAGAGGTAATATCAATTTTATTGATGCATTGTTTTGCATTCCTTTTTTGATTGATTTTCACAAGATCACCCTGTATGATGGTAATGAAGTATTTCAAGAAGAAAAAGCTGATGATGGAGGACAGTTTGAAAGCAACGTGCCTGTGGACACCATAAGTTGTAAATCAGAGTCAGATTCGGACGATGATTTGGACCCACAACTTAATAGAATGCGAATTGCATGTCCAGGGCCATCAACATTTTTTAATATTTTTGCAATAGATGGCATAGTAGCTCAATGTTGAAGTTAAGAAAAAACAAATAAAATTAAAAAATGTTCGGGAAATTTTTCAATTTTGCGGCTACAAAACCGGTGTTAAGAATCATTCCTAGGAAGTTCACATCCTCTAAATAGTTGTTTATTGAGATCTTAGGTACATTTTTGTAGTTGGTTGTTTCCGTGAATTTTAAGCGGTTTGCTACCTACGGACCTAAACAGGGGGAAAAAGGTAAAAAAAAAAAATGGAATTTTTTAAAGTTTTTTGAAATTTTGATCTTGAAGATGAAGTTTTTGGGAGACTGGTCTTTAATTTTTTTTTATCACGTAGTTTTGTCAATATATGGTTATTTTTCCATGACATAAAAAAATACAAACAGAGATATCAGCTGTATATATTTACTATATACAGTAATGGCCCTAATATGCTGCCTTCAGGGAAACCAGCAGATATTTTTTTTAGGGAGGGAGTATTTGTTCTTTGATATTACCATGAATGTTCTGCCAGTTAAATATCTCTTAAGGAGTTTGTGAGTGTTTTGAGGAATCATTTGTGTTATTGTAATGAGTAGCCCATCATGCCAAACTTTGTCGAATCCTTGGGAAATATCTATAAACAGTGCTGAGCAATATTCCTTTCTCTAAAACGCTGATCTAATTTGGGTAACAATTCTTTTCAATTGTTCGATTTAGATAGGGAGTTATGCTTAAGATTTGACTGATTGGTCTGTACGACGTAATTTGACTAGCGTCTTTTCCTGACTTAGGAATCATAACAATTGTAGAGGTCTTCCAAGGGGATGGGAAGTTGCCAACTCGAAACAAGCAAGATTCTTGAAGCAGACGTAGGTAAGTTTCTTAACATTGAGCCTCTAATGCGGTTGACATTTTCTATCGCTGATTTTAGTTAAGTTAATTTAAATTTTATTGGGTCGAACAGGAACAAGTGTGAGCATTATGTAGCGTGAACACTTTCTCCAAGTGGCTTGCAAAGGCGTTTATTTTTTCATTTGTGCTTTTGGCCCTAGTCTTAGTGGAGATTCATGGGTTATAGGGCATTGCATATGTGTTACAGCTTTCCATATGATATAATTTTTGTGGCATCTAGGCTGTTTAAATATCCTTCTATTGCAGAGTCGTGTTTCTGTCTAAGTTTGTTGCGAAGAGTTGCCGGGCATAACCGCAGTTGGGCCTTGATTGTTGGCGAAAAACTACTTTAATGATATGATTTATATAAATCAATACTTCCTTTTTTTAGCTTTTTGTTTATTTCTAAGTTCTTCACCCGAGAGTGAAAGATCCCCATTCTTGAGAATTATTAACGTTTGATTTAAAAAGTAAACAGCTGTTACAATTGTTGGTCAAACATAAATTTTTGAAATGCTATGATTACTGAACACGGGTTTTGCTTACTAAACATTGAGATTAACTACAATCAGGGCTATGGCTACAATATTTTTTATCTTTTCTAAATTTTGTATAAATCAAATTCTAAGCTTTTATTTTTAATTATTCCCTTCACCGATGGTAAAAGTGTACATAAGTTTGTCATTCCGTATGCAATTTCTACAATATTGTCAGACCCTATAAACTATATACTTCATGGTTCCTAAAAAGTAGCGCAGTTGATTTAACGACGACCGTTTGTCCAAGAACACGCATCTTGGTTATCAATTCACAACATCCGACAAAATGGGATTGGGCACAAAGTTAAATTATTTATATTAAGAGAACAGTATTTATAAAACTTTCTGTTATTTTCGCACCATGGTGAAGGGTATATATGTTTCGGCATAGCCGAATAAAGCACTCTTACATCTTTTTTATTAATTTATTTTTTAAGAAAAAAAAACCAGTTCGATTAATCGACATTAATTAATCCATTGTTCGTTATTCGAAAATCGCCATTTTAAAACTATTCGAACAAGAGTTGGTTGTTGGTTGATCGATTAATCGAATTATTATTATTCGATTGGCAACTCTATCGTTAATTCACTATTGCATTCTGAATCTTACATTTTAACACTTAGGCCCTAATTTTGTAAAGCACAGCGCAAAGACAAAGAATTACATTTAAAGCAAAACCAAATTCATAAATATTTTTTAATTTTGTTCGTCTTTTTTTAATCTGAGATTGAAAGAGTGAAATGCATGGTTAGAGAGAGACAAATACAAAAAACATAAACAAATATTTTTTTAATTTTCACAGCCAAAATTGATTTTTTTATTGTTAATTATTTATGATTTTTGTAGGTTTGTTTACTATTAGTGTTTTTTTAATGTTGCCTATTTGTCAAGCTTAAAAATTAACTAAAATAGCTACATTCGAGTATAAAAGTAATATATTGGCACCACAGAGTCATTTTAAGCTTGAAATGTCAATTTTAAGACACAAATTTTTTTTATTTTTTTTGACAGATTGCACTTTTGTATAAACATTTTGACATTTTTGGATTTGTATGTATATAGTTGATCTCTTTGCTCTTGATAACATTTTATATTACAGTATATTTGCTCTGTTCTTCAAAATCTTAAACAGTCGAAAAAAGTAGGTGTCATTAGGGCTTAACAACAATTTACAGAATCACATAATCGTTAGTGCAAACAACAAAGCAGGTTGACAATTATAACAACTGTTGTTATTGTTAAAAGTTACAGAATCCCACTACTGAAGTATAATGTGAATTATATATTTATAACTCACTTTAGTTTCTGAAGTCTTTATTTCATTACTCCATTGATTCCTCTTAACACACTCCAATGGGCAAAGATACAGACTTTATTATTTCTGCACCATAAATTAATATTTTATGCAGGCTGGAGGGCATGTTGTCCCAAGGATATAAATTAAAATATAACTGAGTTAGTATTGTGGTAATTTTGTTGCACTATTTATGGTTTTTAATCCAAATTTCCTATATTTTAATCAGGCTAAATTTCTTCAAAATCAATTTTCATTATTTTTATGAAGAAAGGAATTTTATAGCATGAAAAGAACTCAAATTTATTGATAATTTGACATTATTGACTGCCGCGGGGCTCGAACCCGGGCTTTCACGGAGAGGGTACCCTTACATTTTTCAATCGTAACCACTCAATTTCTTTTGCCGTTTAACACTCTCAATTTTCAATCTTTAAACCAAATTGTATTTAACCGTTGGTAGATCGAAATTTGCTTTTTAATTATTATCTATATTAATTGATTTGCATGTTCCTCTTTACATCTGTTTTTTCGTACTTTTTGTCAACTACACGAATCTTAATCTCATAAAAATGTTTCTGTAAATACTATGGTGAAGGGTTTCAAATAGTCGGGCCTGTCCGACATGACTTACTAACTTGTTCTATTTTATGTATTGGTGTCGATTTTGATTAATTTTAAACTCTTAGATTTTATTGTTTCGAGTTCTTAGTTACATATACATGCATGCCAATTAAAGACCGACCTAAATGGTTAAACATTTTCTACATTTCTAGAAATGCATGAATAGAATGTTTAATACTTTTATTATCTTCTGATTAATTAATTAAAAAATAATACATACGTATAAAATATCGAAAACAAAATTGGAATAAATTCAGTACTTCGAGTTAAATAAAACTTAAAATTTCAAAGGTTCCGGCAATGAAAACCCTTGGCCAAATTCTTTAAATATTTTATGTCGTTTTTTTCTCTGTTTCTGTTGTCATTGCACTTTGTGTTATTTCTATTGTGTTTTTGAATTTTAATGTGTTTTTATTTAAAAAAGATTTTAGCCATTTTTGAGCCCATTTTTAGCCATTTTTCCCCGTACATTTAGCCATTTTTGGTCTCCAAGTTTTGGCAACACTTCACAGGAATGGCATGGTTTAATTAACCTGTTGAGTTTCTAAAGGGTCCGCAAATAACTTTTTTTTTGAAAATGCTATAAAAAAAACTATTGAATATTTTCTCAAATTTCTTTTTTTATTTGAAAGTACAATCCTTCCGGTTAATAATGGAAAATAATTTCATTCAAATGGCTGCGGGTTTTCTGTGCACCAAATGCAATAATTTAGCTTGTTTACATGCCCGCCAATATCAAAATGAGCTTCTTCTAAAACGATGATTTTTTTTGGCAAAATCGGCATCTTCTGTAAGGCGATCGCAGGCCCACAAAGCGAAGCGAAAACGCATTGGATGGTCAGTTGGCTTCAACTCTGAAGAACCATATTCGTTCAGCGGAAGGATAAAACTAATTATCTGTCAAATCAGACCTTAGCTAAGTGTTACCATTCACGAAATAAGCACTATTTAAAAAAAACGTTAGATGGCGGACCCGTTATAAACATATAAAAAGAATAAACTGTCATTGTTTGCACATTATAGACGCTGAAACCGCCGAATTGATTTTTACAGTTTGTCACTGATAGTTTGGAAGCGGAGACCATCAGTCGACGTGGCACATCCCATAAAAAGTTAACATTAAAATTTGTCTGTTTGAAAACTGTTTGATCAAGAGCTTTCTGAATTTCAAAGAATCAATCAATTACTAGGTTTCATACTGCCTCTATAAGGGCATTAATAATTTTCCCCAAAAAAAAGCTAATATCTGAGTATTAAATTCTATTTAAACGGTATCGGTTGGCAGCATTGATTTAAATTTACTGATTTATTCGGACTCATCATCAAAATAATAATTTGCATATTCGATATATTTTTCGTATTTCATCTTTATCGAAATTTCAAAAACAAATTTGTACTTGTGGTGTGAAAAATCCTAAAATTAGTGCATTTTTAGTTGCAAGTAAAGGAAGTGAATTTAAGATGACATAAGAAATAACTTTAAATGCTTTTTTTATTAATTATTTAAAAAATGCTAACATACCATCGATATAGGGGTACTATTGCACTATCGTCTACATATTATAAAAATATGAATATTAAATTTCAACAATTGATTATAAATATCACACATACTTATAATACTGCAAATAAGATTGCTTTTTTTTACAGCGACCCAAATATATAAGTTCATATTTAGAAATACTACTTATACGAACCTACATACAAATGCTCTTATGTTCAGCCCAAAGATCACAAATACAGATTTGTGAAAACAAACCATAATTCATTGGCACCAAAATTTCATTGTAATGCCACAGTATTCACTTACTAAGAGAAAAAAGCAACTGGCACTCAAGTTGCAACGTTAAATTTTGTAACTAGTTCCAGGTGTTCGCCTTTGGTTTTTCATTTTAGTTTTCCCAAAAGAAAAATAAGACCAAAGAAAAGGTGTTGTATTCGTTGGCAACAGCAAAAACAGAATTAAGACGACCGCATCAACAGGAGTCGCCAAAACTAAAACTAAATTAAAGCAAACAATAAAAAATCCCCAATATATCGCAAAAAGGGGTAAATATTTATCAGAAAATCGTGAATTGGCTAGACATAAAGGCCACGCTACTCTTACGTAATCTTTCACGTTCCGGATTAGCTGCTCCGTTTTCCAATACCAAGCTTATGAAAAATGGGTACTCTTACGTAAACTTGACGTTGCGTTGCGGATGAACATACAAAAATTCCAATTGTTCTACGTTTTCTATTTATATTTTTGTACAAAACGCACAAATAACAAAGGCCAAAATTTATAGGAAGTCGTCTTTTGTAATTATCGTTACACATTTTCCTTTTTCTTTGTAAAACATTTCAACACCACATAACACGTTTACGTATTTTTTGTAACTACAAAGTCTTAATATTTTACGAAAATGTTTCCCTGATCTAATAATTGTTTGAAAACTTTCAAAAAAAAACCATAACAACTTATCAAGACAGAGTTGTATTTTCCTCAAATTACGTAAGTCTTGTGTGATAGCGTAAAGTACTCTTAATAATTAAAGTCGATTACAACATTTACGTGTCCCCAGATACTAATACCCAAATTAGACGCGTTAACTGACGAAATTTGCTATATAACAATTGAGTGAACCCCACAAGGCATCGGACGACGCGGCCGACCAATAACTAAATGGATATTCTATGTGAACAATCAGTGTTCCTAATGGAATATGCCAATAATTCAAATTTAATTAGTGTTCAATACAACAAAAACTGCCCAAACTTTAGAGATGAGAATGTAAAATATAACATTAAACACTTTCTATTTCGCCGGCGTATGTGCCAACGAACGTCTAGACATTATGGGATCTGTTGGGTTACTACCTCCTATTGAATCACAATCGATAATATTATTCGCACATATTAGAACTTTTATAAAATTTTAATTTAAAACGGAACTTTTTCAAACATTCTCGCTGCAAAATGTTATTTGTACATTAATTTAAAAAAAATTTAAATGAGTACACTTTTGCAAGTACATATGTGTAAGTATTTACTTACTTCTTCAATTGCATTTTATTTTCAGTAGAAAGTATTGCAATTGCTACAGATGGTTTACAAAATTTTTTTAAGGAAACCCAAAAATAAACCACAATACAATATCGTACGGTTTTGGGATCAGCATCAGCGGCATACTGATCTGGTCAACTGCCAGCAAACGAAGAAAAAAATCAATGAAAAACTAACAAAGGCGAATAAGCGAAAATTGTTGTTACATCACATCACCAGATATTTCGCTAGCGACTTAACCAACTAGCCCGTCAGCCATTTAGGAGGTCTGTCCATGTACAACGAGTTTCTAGTGGAGTGCTGGAGAGGAGAGAGCAGAGAATATTTCAAACCAAAATGTGTATGTATGTATGTTTAGTTAGATGGAAAACTGCAACCCGCATACCCCTATACGAACTTGTTTGCACTGCTAAACAAAAAATTTTATGCAGCAGTGAATACAGAAAGGACCTTAATTCGCAGGCCTATCTACAGGTCTAATTACGCCTTTCTATTTTTTATTAATTTGCTTTGCTTATATAACAATTTATTAAAAAACAAAATAGAGATAACGTTTTTTAGAAAAACAATTTCATTTTCAAATATATTCGTTTCATAATCGTCATCAACGTTCTACAAAACGGGTTTAATTAAATACTCAGATCATTTAAATTGATTTGAGTTAATTTTTAGGCAATTTGTAATTGCAACAGCAACTTTTTCTTGTTTTATATAAATAATGAATTGGCTTAACCTAAAACAAGTAGATTTCTTATTTTTGGTTTAAAAAAAATTCTTAAGCCAAATGTTCTTTCGTCTTCGGCATTTAAGTAAGCAGACAAAAGTATACGAATATGAAAACTAGCTAGTTCTTGAAAGGGAAGTTTTAAAATTGTAGACTATAATTCAAAATTCATGATTTCTATCCTTATCTTTCCATTTTTTTTTTGCAAAGTTAGATTCTTTAAGGTATGTTCAGACCTAACAAATATTTGCCGATTGAATCCAAAAAAAGGTTTATTTTCAACAAGTTCAATTTATTTATTAAACCTTATTTCTAAGATAATAATTGTATAATGTAATTTAGAAACTGTGAAATAATGTTTGCTCTAGCCAAACTCTTTGCAAAAGCAAACAATTCTTTAAAAAAAACTAGTGGTTACGTGTAGGACGTCAAATATTTAATAGGCAGGGCTGCCCCAAAAAATTAAAAAACAATCCCCAAACTAAAAATCAAAACCTTAAAAAGTTAATGTAATCTTTTTTTTCTGATAAAATTTTGAATCCTGTTAATTAAATATATAAATTTTTTTTTAAAATAGTACGAAAAATTTTAATAGGAGATCCCCAAAAATCACCAAACAAAAATTTTTAGTAAAAAAATTATTTTATTTTGTGTGTAGAGACTGATTTTGATGTTTTTTAAATTCTTTTTATGCGATTCCAGTGAGGAATTACAAGCAGAGCAATATGCTGTTTTTGAAGACATATGAGACAATTTATAAGAATTTGGAGCATAATAATTACTTACCAATAGCCCAGCATTATTTTTCCCAAACTTTATTATATTGTCTTTTATATTTCGTCAGCTAATACGCAAAAGGCTTTATCTAACATTTTAAAAATTTCACCGCAGAGGCAAAAACTTTTCAAAATGATAAACTAATAAATCTACTTAAACTGTTTCTAATTTATTATTAATACGATTTCCGTATGACGTGCTAAATTCCCAGTTTTTCATATTTGATAAACACACTGAAATTTATTGTTGAGGGAAAGCTAGCTTCTATGCGCATTTTACTGGTTGCTTAGGCCAGCTCATCAGGAAACCTTTTCCAAAGATTTTAGAAAAGCCAAAATATTATACAAATAAAACTCTAAAGCGAATAAGAATTATAAACACTCAAAGTCTTGCTTGTAACAATATCAAAGCCAAAACAAAACACCAACAATAAACAGTGAGTTTATCTTTTCTTACATTCCCCTACAATTGGTTGGGTTCTTTCCGACTCAAATTGTAGTTGTAAGTGGGTAAAAAGAAAAAACAAAATTAAAAAACAAACTGCTTCATGCCACTGTCTTCGTAAGCAAACAACAAAAAAAAATTAATTTTCTTTTATTTTCTTGAAAAAACCTTCCAGTTGTTTTGACAATTGACAATGTTACTTATTATGCAAACTGTCAGTTAGGTTTTTAAGCGTTATCCATAGTATCTTTTATAGATATGGCCTTTTGTTTTTTGATAAAAAAAATCACAAATTTTAGTCGAAAGATTCCAAAATTTTTTTGTGGACATTTATGCTAATGCAATACTTCAGAATCAATGAAAACGTTCATATTTTATGTACGAAACAAAGAAAAAGAAGGGAAAATTATATTTAAAATGTATAAAATCCCCAAGAAATCCCCGAATTTTTCTTTTAAATCCCCATAAAAAATCCCCAATCCCAAATGTCTTTCTTTGTCCTTTTTGCTCGCATGTAATCCCTAACTTTGGGGATAAATCCCCACGTCTGGCAACCTTGTTAATAAGTGTGAACATACATAGCTTTATGGCCGTTATCTCATTACACCATTATCTCTTTTCCCAACGGTAACTATTGTACAATTGTTGTAATCTCGCGGCTACCTGCTATAAATCAGCCATCGGCAAAATCAGGGCGCCGCGTTTTCTCTTTTCTCTTTTATTCTCTTGTATGCTCTTTTATTACGTACATGTGCACACATATTGCAGAGAATTTAACAACATTAACAACAACATACGTAAAATTCATACAACGCATATAATCGCAAAATGTAATAGTATAGGTTGCCGATGGCTGCTATAAATATACTTTGATTTTTAACAAACAATTCGTGTGTGTTGTTAAATGGCCATAGATCCCAGGCGTAGTGGTGACTAACATACTAATACTCTTAAATTATCCTCAAAAGGAGAACACTCCTGATAAATCGAGGAGTCGTGGCAAGTAGGGATGGGCAAGTTGAAAAAATATATCAATATATATCGAATCGATATTTTTTTAGAGTATCGATATTTATTATTTCAAAAATATCGATATATCGATATATCGAACGTATTTTGCTGAAACTATTACCAAATTAAATAATTCAGTATACCTTTGTACAAACATATTTATGAACAAACGTATTATATGTAATTACATTGTTAGTTTTTATTGTTTCATTTTATTTTAAAAAAATAATAAAAACAAACAAATTTAACCAAAACAAAAAATTCAATTATAACAAAAACAAAAGGAAAGAATACAAAAAACCATAAGAAAAAAAAAATATATTACGAAAAATTTAAATGGAAGTAAATAACTCATGGAAGTACCAACTTTCCTTAAAATTTGAATTGCGCCCCAAAAGTACCAACTGGTTTTAGTCAAACCAGTAATCATCAGATATGGACCAGAGAATGACAAAAATATCATTTTAAGTACTCTTTCAATATTAGTGAGAAAGCAGGTATGGAGATCAAAACCATACACATACATACCATTACCCACAACAAGTTGAACTTAAATATGTATAAATATACGCTGCCAATGTGTATATCCATATTCATTCTTCTTTTTGAATGTACATGCAGATATAAATAAAATTTCTGTTAGCTATCTGCAATACCCATATAAGTATGTGTATTACCATAAGTATAACGTAAATAAAAAGAGTGAGAGAGAAAGCAGAGATGGCAAATGCAATTTTAATAATTTTGGAACTATGCAAAATTTTTTTGTGTTGTTATTCAGAAAAAAATCATGATAATTTTAAAGTTTTTTAAGATTTGACTAAGGCGGTAAGGTTATTTTATTAGGACAACGAAGGGCAGTTAGCGGCAATTTCTTCTCCGAAAATATCTAACAGATCTTTACGAAATGTAAAACATATGTATGTAGATAGATCCATATTAATACGAACAGACAAGCTATATATATTTTTTTCAAAATAGGACCACGAGGGAAGCTCAAGGGTATTTTCCTTTACAACTTATTAAAAAGAAATGTTTGAATTTTAAATCTTTACAGAAAGGCGTCTAAGCAAGCGCTAAATGTATTACGTGGCGGTTACACTGTTTCTTATGAGCACAACATACAAATCAATACTTACATGCATACATAAAAAACAATATCTTCCTTCTTGTGTCGTCTACCTATGCTATGTGCGTGTGACAGCGACAAGTGCAGAAGTGCAAAAAAATTGTTCAATTGGATAGTTTTGGAGTGACATAAATTGCCCCCTATTTCCCCTTGTAACCTATTTTTTTTAAATACATAGCGTAAGTGTCTATATAAATATGAATCTATCTATGTTTAAAATTTCATTTAAATCTGTCAGATTGCTTCGGAGAGCAGAAATTCCCCTTTCGTCCTATTTTTTATAAAAATGTATAGCTTATGTGTAGTTTTACATAGGCACTGCTGATTTTACGGACAAATTTATTTTATGTATCATAAATAATGTGTACAAAGTCCCATACCTGCCTAGTGATCAACGCACATTTTTGTTAAATTTACACAGAAGTGCCAAAATGGGAGATAACCAAAACACATTCATGAGTATTGAATAACATCTGCATAACCCGGTGGCGTGTTTTGAGCGACTTTGTCAAGTTGATATTTTCATCTATGATTCCTCCTGACAAACTGGGTCTCAAGGCGCAATTTCTATGATAATATCGAAATGTCGATGAAAGTACGCGACAACGACACTGCTAAATACAGTTTTGCAGACATTTTTATGAATGATTCACTGTATAAAAGAAAGTTGAAAGTAATCGACATTGTCTGTTATCACTCGATATAAAACGGAACTCTGCTGGAATTTGTCTGCTATTCTTCAATGGTTGAATAACGGATTATTAAATATATGTATGTACATATGTATCTTATTTTCTTGTTTATCACCGCATTGAAGTATATTGAAACTTGACAACATTGTCTGAATATCGATGACATTGTCTGTTAGGACTCACTAATACGCGGAAGCCTAACGAACAAAATCAGTTCTGGTCATCTATGATATTTTGGACAATTGCTTAAAAAATTCATGTATGACGCCAAAGAAAATTCAGCATATGTCATTGATGATTTAACATTGTCAGTATGTTTCATGATGAATCATCATGACGTTCGCCACCGGGTAATATTCGTGTGTTTTTGTCTACTGAATGTGGTTGCGTGAAGATATTGCCGTGCATAAGTATAAGTAATAACCATACTTTTTGCAACGCACAACCATAGCTGTTCTTATTATTTGTGTTATAAATATGTGTATACACAATAACGAAAAGCGTGGGTAAATATCTCTGTATATTTTTCTTATGGGTACTTGTTGTAATTCTCTGATATGGACATCAGGAGCACTCTCTGTTTTATGTGCACTCCAGACAATCTGCTTCTTGTATCCGGCACTGTTTCTTATAAATGCCAATTGTTTTAGATCTTCATATGTATTTGTTTGAAAAAACATATGATGCATGCAATGATTCCAATTCTTAAAAAACATATTGTTTGAAAAACGGCTAAAATTTTGAGTTCTTAATGAAGACTGACTTTAAAAAATATCGAATTCGATAGTCGTATTTCAATATCGATACATCGGTATTTAAAATATCGGCGATATATAACGATTATATTTTTTTTAAATATCGATATTTTGATATATCGATATTTTTTGCCCATTCCCAGTGGCAAGACACGTTCGCGGATAAAATCGAGTTTCCTTTTCAAGTTTTTTTGAGCAGTGTTATATATAAAAATAAATGCAATTTGACCAAATTTTATTTAATAATATATATATGTATAGTAAAGGGAATATCAAAACCCAATTCATTTTATTTATCCTGGAATCCTTCTTAGCAAAAACCTCTTAGCCAGGATTATATATTTAAAATTGATTTGCTTCAGCATTATTGAAACCAATATGAATATGAACAGATATATTTATGTGACCTTCTCCGAGCAAAGGGACCTGGTGTGTGAAAATGAAGTTTTCAGAAAAACACATTTAAAGTTGTTCTCCACCTTTTTAGGTACCAGAATCCACTCTTAAGTCCAAACCAGTTTTTTGACACACTAGGTCCCTTTTCTTGGAGAAGGTCACATATATTTTATAATATTTTATTGTATTTTTACAAGCAAAAATAAAAGTTATTTTCTAAAGAAATGGGCATGTTATATAATTCAGTTGACCTTAAATATTTATTTTAATGTGCGTAAGAAATCCCCATGATGATCAAAAAATTTAAATATAAAAAACTAATAATAATTGTTTTGCAGTACCGAGCCAGAATTGGGAAGTCTGTATGTCAAATTTTCAATTATGACTTTAACTACCAAAATTACGGTATTTATTTTATTGATTTCTTAAAATCACAAGTTCAAATCTCTTAAAGTTAAATCCTTAGAAGATTTGAATGTTTCCTATATGATTAATATGATTAAATTAATACCCTTAAGAAATGGAAGTATACTGTAACGGACCAACCATTAAAGTTCCGAAATGAAGAGACTGCTACCTGATCAGTATATTGGGATAGGATCTTTTCTCTAACAATTCGAATTAAGATCTAATACAATTTAAGTGTAGGTAGCTTTCCAATCGACCAATTAAATTAAAGTCCACGAAAATAAAACAAATTAAACCCGAATTGTAACAAGGTGGTGAGATTTAGATGTCGTTATCTCCCCAATGTTCTTCACCCTCCCCACCAATGCTATATCTGACAATTTTTTTAAATGAATAGCCCGAAATGCACCACCTAGTTTACACCCGTAACCTTTCATGACAAAAAAACAAAATATTCAATAAATCATTTTTTGTGGTTATTTTAAGGGCCTATGTTGATTTTGAATAAAACCCAAACTATTTAGGAAATTATTGTAATTTCTTTTTATTATGATCAAATTGGTTTGGTTCAATTATGTATGGAACAAAATATCGGCCAAATGGCCGCCGCGACCTCGGCGGCATTCCTCCATCAGATGGTCCAAATTTTCGATGACGCTGAGGCATAATTGAGGTTCTATGCCGTTAATGTTCCGAATTATCTTATCCTTTAGCTCTTGAATTATTGCTGGCTTATCCACTCACATCTTTTCTTTCAAATAACTTCAAAGAAAGAAGTCCAGTGGTGTCAAATTACATGATCTTGGCGGCCAATTGACATCGCCAACACGTGAGATAACACGGCCATTGGAGTTGTCGCGCAAAAGAGCCATTGGCGCATATTGAAAATTCATAACTAAAGTCGCATCTAATAAAACAGAAACTAAAAAATAGTTCATAGATAGTTATAGATCTTATTCATAATTCATAACTAGCTTGGCAACAGCTTTCAGCTGATTGAAGAAATGCAACCATGCATATTGGCAGGTAGAGAAAACAAAATGTCGATAATATTGTGAACGATAAATACTGTAGTTAATATAAAAGCTTATTAAGCTATTAAAACAACAATTATTGTTCTTAAAAAATGCATACAAAGTCTAAAAAAGTAATATAATAAAAATATAATTTTTCAATAAAATTTTAGTTTATTTTTGTATGGATGTTTTTGGACGCAGTATAAATGGATGCAAGTGGCGAATGTAATAAAGCAAGTTTATTATTTACAAAATTGTAAGAGTATTTAGAGTTTTCTGTATTTTAGAGCGACAAAAATTGGCCGCCAAAATTGTTTTGCTATCACTCAAAAAATTATGTAGTTAAATTCAAACGAAAACTCATTTGAAACAACTTAAAATTCATTTAAAAAACGGATCATTTACAATTCATTTAAAACAAATGATTTTTACATTAATTTTTAATTTTTTTATTTATTAAACAGCATGTTCCGTAAAATTGAATTGATTTTACTTTTAAAAAATATATTTTAACCGAAAAAATCAAACTACATAACAAAATAAATACGGAAAAACATTATTTTTTGGTAGTTTGTTTTTTGAATAACAAACACAAATGTTGAAAAATAAAATTATTCGTGAAATAACTATATTTTTATTCAATTTTAACAGTACGGAAAACGAATTTAATGACCCACAATCAGTTACTGTAATAATTTTATAATTGATCCAATTAAATTATAAGATAATATCTATCAGCTGTTCTTTGTATGTATTAGTTAATTAACATTTAGTTACAGCTCTACCCATAATTAAGTGTAAGTGTAAACTGCTGAAAGTAACCAACTGTGAATAACTTAAATAGGTACTTAAAATAGTTAACACTTAGTGATAATTTATGAATATGCGCCATTGTTTCGTTAGCTGTGTGGCAAGTGGCACATATCCTCCGACTCGGGCAATACAAATTTCGTTATCATCTCACGATAGCGAACACCATTCACAGTAACTGCCTGACCGGCCACGTTTTGGAAAAACGTAATTTTATTTTACAAAAAAGAAGTGCTTATATGTAAAAATGTTTATTTTTAATTGTTTAATTCTTTTACTTTAATTGTAATTTTTTACTATTTCGCAACCTGAATTTCTTTTTTTTTTTCTTTTGTTTAAATCTTAAACTTAATTGCCAACCAAATTTTATTTTATGTCAACGAAAATGCCGGCGTTTAATATCTGTACAAAAAGTGCGGTTTACATTACAGATATAATAATTTTGTCATTTACTGCAATAAATGTCGCAATATTTATCTTTGAATTAGACCGCCAATTAAATAAAAGTGAGGGTTAAATGTTTCATAAAACATATTTATAAAAGAAATTGAAAATGTTTTCCACAGTTGTATTTTTTGTAGAATATACAAAATAGTGCTCCTTACATTTCTTAGAAAATAAATCGCCATTACCCTGCAGATTACGAGACTAGTCCATACATGCATGTAAAGAGTAGTCCATAAAGGAGTTGGAGTACTCCAAAAATATAGTTAAAAGGGTGTCTATTTAACATTACGAGTGGAGTGGACCATATAACCCAGTTTTGCATTACAACGGAGTATTGTTAAAACTACTCCATGTTCATACATACTCTAGTGGGCTAGTTTTGAAACTACTCCATGGTATACTCCAGAGGATTAGTTTTAACTTTGTTTAAATACGAAAACATTTCGTTTAAAAACGAAGAAATGTCGTTTCACTACAAACAGTTTTTAACAATGACATGGTCCATGCTTGCATAACATTGGACCAGTCCATGGAGTAGTCCATTTCATCAAATTGGATCACGTAGTCCAATAAAATCTGCAGGGTAAGAATGACATGGTCCATGCTTGCATAACATTGGACTAGTCCAGGGAGTAGTCCATTTCATCAAAATGGATCACGCAGTCCAATATTATCTGCAGGGTAGTGTCAGTGTTTTCGTGTATGTTTTTTGGTGAGTGAATTTTTTACAAAAAAAATATATCGTCAACTTAATGGCAAACGGACGTATCTACGCAAGAACTCGAAATTGAATTTTTGATTGATTTTTGTTAAAACTACATGTTCACGCAAAATGAAAGAAAGATTTTTCGAACGAAAACTTTATCAACGAAATTCAATTGCCAAGATTTTGTTAAGTTTTAAAAGAAATAAAAATATTTTGTAAATTTAATAAAGGTTTACAAAACAAATTTTGTATGAAAATTTGCCTTAATACACGTTGGTGAAATTTAAAATCGTTTATGGGCGCAGTTTGAATTTTTGAACACAAGCTAAATTTGAAAAGTTTAATAATAATAAGCAAACAAAATATAATTACAAGTTAGAGTGGTATATTCGGCTGTGCCGAATCTTTAATACCCTCCACCGACTGTTCGAATATTTCAGGAGGGATATCTATATGATGTCTATTTATTATTAATTTATCTTAATAAAAACAGACATCAGTTTAAGGTTTAGATCTATATTAAATTATTTAGCAATTTAAACTAGCTTGAGTAACAGTTTCAATTCAAATTTTGTTATGATAGCATTATTTTTATCGGTTTTAGGCGTACTAAACTGTTTTCCGGGAGTAGTGTTTATATGGGGCCTAGGGTAAATTATGGACGCATCTTCACGAAATTTCACAGTGTTATTTCTAGTCCTAAAAAACTGTGACGTACCAAATTTTGTTATGATAGCATTATTTTTATCGGTTTTAGGCGTACTAAACTGTTTTCCGGGAGTAGTGTTTGTATGCGGCCTAGGGTTAATTATGGACGGATCTTCACGAAATTTTACAGCGTGATTTCCAGTCGAATAAAACGAATTTTTGCAAAATCTTATCTCATTCCGTGCCTTGTTTCACCATTTATGTTTTTTTTTTTTGTAACAAAATTATCTATTTTTTAAGGTGGTAGTTCCAAATTTTGATTCATAGCTCTGGTCCTACTGCACCGATTTTACTGGATAACTATAAGCAATTTGACACCAAGTTTGTTCATTTCTTTTGAGTTGTTCGAAAGTGAGCGTGTTTTCAACAGACGGACAGACCGACGGACATGGCTAAATCGACTTACAATCACTCAAGGGCCTAGAATATATATACTTTATGGGGTCTGAGATGAATAATAAAAATGATTCACACGGAATGACAAACTTAATATACCCTCTTCACAACTTATTGTGGTGGAGGGTATAATAAAAATGTTATGTATAAATAAATGACAAGAAAATGCATAACAAAAGAAAAATAAAACGATTTCTTTTATGTCAAAAATTTAGTGTATTAAAAATCCGATTTATTAGCCAATTTCAAAAATAAATATTTCTTGAAAGATTTTTCCAGAAAACTTAAAATTTCAATATATTAATTCAAACATAATATGTTTAGATAAGAACACTTCAAGCTTTTATATACCATATTTTTAGTAACTCCAGCTTATAAAATTTTAAATTTATTAATCTTTAAAAAAATTATATATTAGAAAATTACTCAATTTATCAGCCACGGAGTTTGAATATATGAAATTAGCTCTTAATTGGTAAATCGGTATGCTTTAAACGTCCTGTGAAACACGCTTTGAAGTATTTCCAATGATTCCCATATTTTATAGATTTATTTTATACCTAAAGAGATATGGATAAAGTATTTTGCAACTTTTACGAAAAACACTTTCCTATAGAACTTTATTCAAGCCGACTTGATATTCTTGTTCCAAGCCAATTCTTTTCTGTTAAAAAAAAAATAAGCACTCATTCTTAAAATATTTTTTAATATTAGCAACACTTTTTCTGTTTTGTAGTGGACAAAAATAGAAATTAGTTTAATTTGACTACAACGACAAAATAAGCACAGACAAAAACCTGCAAAGATTATTTAAATAAATAATAAATTTAAATTAAAAAAATTAAATAGTTTTATTTATATTCCACATTGTATTATAATCCACATTTGAGAATTACGTTTGAAAGCAAGCTGAAAATAAAGGAATTTTTCAATTTGAAAATAATTTCCCCTTTTTGTTGAGAACGCTATGATTTTCAAATCATTATCAAACGTTTGTCGTTTGAGAAAACGTTTAATTTCAAATCATTTTCAATTTGAAATCAAACCTCCGTGTTTGTTGGGTACGTTTTTTACCCACTTTGTATTGTGCTTGTTTATGTTATGCATCTACATTTTTTTAACTGCTTTTCTCTGTGACAACTTCAAAGTTGCATTTTAAAACAAAATGCAATGTCAAAATTTTTATGTTTGCATTTAAGAACATGTTGCCTTGTATTACTACAATGCAATAGGCGTTTAGGAAAACAGCCAATTTTTCATCGTTATTGTGGATAGCATTTTTATTATTATTTTATGTTTGCCTATTAAACTTTTGACATTTAGCTTTGCACTGCTGTTGTGCAGTAAAAAAGTATCAGCATTACAACTGCAACTGGTAGCCACGCATTAGCAACAACATTTTGCATCACTGCAGCAGTGATGCATAGCTTTTATATATTTACGTACGTACTTTTACGACATTCGATAACGGAAAAAAATTTTATTTTAAAAGCAGTATACATATATTTTTTTAATTTAATCTGCTGTTAAAATTATATTTATTTTTTAGTTCAAAAAAAAAAACAAAATTAAAATATTTTAAATGATTTTTAATAAATTCATTTGTTTTTGTGCTATTAATGTATTATAAATAAGTATTTACATATGTATATATATATTGGCTTAAATTAAGTACACAATAAAAAAAACAGCTGTTTATAATTGAAAACAATTATAAAAAAAAATATGCGAAAGGAATTTTCGTTTCGATATTGTGGGTCAGGCTGTTTAAAATATATAATAGTCCTTTTTTTGAAGATATTCTAAATGTACTTCTGTAGAAAGTCGTTCCACAGTACATATTTGTTTTAAATAAAAGGTTTTATCCTGCAAGGATAAGGGAATGTGAAAGAGCTGGGTGCAAATGACAAAATGTGTGAAATACATACTTATGTAAAAGTGAATCTGCTAAATACGGCCTTCTGTAAGGCCTCTTTAATTGTTCGTTTTACCGCTGTCCACATAATACAAGTACGAATAGCTTGAAGCCAACAATAGAGTCTGTTTATTTAATTTTATTTCTGGTTTTTGGTACCATTAACCAAAAAAAAAAAAAAAGCAAATCAAATCAAAGAACCAAAACTAAACGAGCTAACAAAAGACATTTGCAGCAAAAGTGGCAAAGTGGGTGAAAGAAACAAACAATTTTCTATGATCATTTAACCCAGGAACAAAGAATGATTTATTGCCACTACGATCAAATTCAGAATAAATATTTAACAATGGAAGTTGTATTGAATTGAAATTGAATTCCAAGCGACATACATAGATGCATGCAAAGATATTTAACTTAAATATTTTATATACAGACAAACATACTTGTAGTATAGAAACATTTTATGTGGTTGGATTAACAATTAAAAGTTTGTGACAAATTCTTCTTTGTTATACATACATACATATATAGTCTATATCCTTATGACATCTTTTGAAAAGATATCATTTAAAGTGTTTTATACTAAACACAAAACAAAAAAATTATTAATTTATTTTGAAAACACTGCAAATAAATAAAATTTAATAATTACTTCCCAGCTAGCATAGGCTGTTTGTTTGACGATTATGTTTAATAGTCAAACATACATACAACTCCCAAAAGAATGTTCTGATGATTATCTGACGAGTAACAAAAGCAAAAATATCAAAATTTTTTATTTATTTTGTTGACACGCTCGTCCAGCGTTGTTAGAAGAAAGATTTGGAAGAAAAATCTTAATTTGGCGAAAAAAAATCTTATTTTTAAGAGAAAAATCTTGAAATTTTTTATAACAAGGGCAAAAACGTAAAAAATTTAAATTTTTTAAAACAACATACTTCTTATTATTGTAGGATTAAATTGTGTTTAAGTTATATATTTTTATAAAATTCTTTCTAAATTAAATTTTCAATCCATTTAATTTTTAATAAATAAGAAATTAAAAAAGTCCATCTAAATAAAGAAATGTCATTCAATGCAATTAAACTCTAAAATTAGAGATATGTATATAAATTTTGAGCAAGAAAATTTTAGTTTGGGAGCTCATACTTCATATGAAATTTTAAGGGTCTTATTTCGAATGCATTTCGAGGAAATTACATTTAAAAAGAGCTCATTGAAAATATATGGATTTTCTTAAATATATTCCTTATGGAATTGTTATTAAAATAATGTTGGTACACCTTTTAAAGAGATATTCTTAAGCACTTATGTTTATATACTTTGTTTAAAAATTATCATAAACATGGAATAAGGAATTTTTTAACTTAAAGCTTCTTAAGTTCCATTAGTTTTACCTTTTGGTACTAAATACCTGGGGTCGAATTACGGAATTCGATATCGATCGATATCGAGTGCCGTAATTTGCCACCTGAACTTTTTTGTTCTTTTATTTATGAAAATTTATAAAAATGCGTTTTTTCTTTTCACAAATAATTATTTTTCATCAGTATTCCCAAAATGAACAACTGCTAATTTAAGATGCTTTTTTAATATTTTGTATGCCCAGAAATAATGATGTATTTTTATGTATGCCAGACAATGGGTTTAAAAGTGTGCAAAATCAATAGTAAGACAACAAATACGATACAAATCCTCAATGTTTTAAAAATTTGCTGTTTAAAAAACTTTAAAAAAATTATGTATTGTGTACAAACTTAAAGTTAATAATCTTTATTTCTAAAAATAAAAAAAATCTTAATTTGAGAAAAAAATCTTCAAATCTTATTTTGGTCAAATAATCTTTAAAAATAAGATGAAATCTTAATTCTGGCAACGCTGCGCTCGTCTTTTAATCTAGGAATGAACCTTTTGCGACTCTCTGTAACACAGGGTCTCCACGTGAGATAAGATATAAGATTTTTATATCAGCAAACGTCAAATTCAATCGCAGAGAGTATTATCTTACGTGTAGACTCTCAAATAGTGTTAATATCAATATTATAATAAATATTATGAGACAGTTATTATGAGAAATCTTATAACAACTATCTTATAAGATGAGCTGTCAAAAATACACATACATACATACATATAAAACAAAAATTAGATGCATTCATTTAAATGTTTAGTTTTTTAGTGCAAATAGTGAAAATCTTGTGATAAGTGTTTAAAAAAACAAAATTTTTAACTAAAAAAATAGAAAAAACTAAAAAGAAGAATAAAAATGGCACAAGTTTACTGTACGAGAATCATTCGATTATGAAATCTTTAGGGATGAAACGATACGAGTAAATACAAGTACATATTCGATACTTTTATGCAAGTATAAAGTATTTTTGTAATCGATACTTTGCAACCGAGTACAAAGTAGTATCGGTCAAAAAATACTCGGTATCGCTCAAAAGTAATCGTTTCACTTTGTTATTGAAATTAATATTAAATTGAGGCAGTTTTAATTATTTTTCAAAGCAGGAGCTGCAGTAATGGTATTAAGAAACAGTTTGACCAGTAAACCCCTTCACAAGTTATTGTGATTAGCAAGTACATCGAATAATGATTTTTTTTGAATGTTAAAATCAACGTTACAAAAACTGCAGTCAAAATACAATAACCGTAATTTCTTCAACTTTTTCATTTGTCATTGGCAAATAAAACTTTTGCTTTTACTTCGGATTCATTAAATTAAAACAGTCTATGTCAAACCAACTCAAAAAGTGAAAAGTTGTAAACAAATTTTCGTTTTTTGTTCGACAGTTTTTGGTTTTGACTGTAGTTTTTTTAAATTGTATGTAATAAAAATAAATTACTTTAATAGTCACTATTACTTTAAATTAGTTTATAAATTTTTCGAAGCCGCGATTGTTATTGCCTAAAACCGGAAAAAAAAAACTCGGTTTTAGCTTTTATTTTAATAATATGTATATTTATGCTTAAAGAAATTGCAAATTATACATTATTTTTGTACTTAATATACAAAAACTTTATACATAACAGCCTGCAAGAATGCAAAGGTATTTTAAAATTCTTTAGATTCAAAACAAGTACTAAGAAGAAGAAATTTTACCTGGGCCTAGCTGGGACTACTTTTATATGTATGGATTTTTGTGGATATAGCAGGGACATTTTGTTGTCAAATAGAATAATCTTCACAAAAAAGTAAAGAAAGAATTCTTATGTGTTGCGTATGCTTTTTATACGTTTCGTTTTTTTGATTACATTCACATCAGTCAATATAATACATTATGCACAACATTTTTATTTGGTCAATTGCCACGGCCACGGTATTTAAAGTAACACTTTTTTTATTTTCTTGTAAAAACCACGTTGATTGAGGAATATATATAGTTCTAATATACTCTATAATTATATAAAAATAAATTGAAAAAAGTCAAAAATGCCTGGCCAGGCCCAGGTATACACTTAACGGTTTTATTAACCCTTACCTGAATTTAAACAGATTAAAAAATGTATTATATATAAAAAAAATATATATGCATTATCAAGAATCAAGAAGTGCACGAAATGCAGTTTGATTAAGCGCACATTTTCGTAAAAGGTTTCAACAATCTTAACGCGTTGCTTAATTGTGTACCTCTGATTGGTTGAATTTGGCAAACAGTGAAACAAAAAAATATCAAATTAAGGTGCGCAATAAACTTGACGTTAAGGTGTGACTCACAATTAACATCATGGATTATGGTTTTACCACCCTTTATTTTATATATATTTATCAATTTAAATATAAAATATCACACATAAAATAAATACAAAGTGACATTGTTGATTTTTGGAATAAAAGGTGAATGACGGTTGTTATCCTGAGCGTTCTATAAAATTTTGTTTCCTAGGATAAAGAAGATTTTTCGAAAAGGAAATTGGTACTAGGTGGAAACTAAAAGTGGTCTAAATTTTTATCGTTTTCGTTTTGCACAAAAATACTAATGGGTCGTAGTTCTTACTGTATTGTATAGTACGTAAACGCTAATAGGAACGTTTATAAATGCTGCTTGCTATTCTTTTATCATATAAACCGAAACAAGTATCGATACTTTTGTTTCGATACTGAGTAGGTATCGATACTTTTCGAGCGATACCACATCGAGTAAAAGTATCGATACCTAAGAGGTATCGTTTCATCCCTAATACTGAGTAGGTATCGATACTTTTCGAGCGATACCACATCGAGTAAAAGTATCGATACCTTAGAGGTATCGTTTCATCCCTAGAAATCTTATAACATACGTGTTCCCCTTGTTTAAGATTAAGATAATATGAAGAAATTTGTTCTCTCATTCTGCCGACGTTCTCTCACTTATTATATCAGATATTATCTCAGGTGAAGACCCCATGTAAGAGTCGTATAACAATTACTGAGCTACCTAAATAAGAGCGTTTTTCAAATATGAAAATTTTATTGTCAATACAATTTCAAAAAAAACAAACCGGTCTAAGGATCTGTAAAAAAGGGATTTTTCCGAATGGATGGTGTAGATTTCGCGACCTGAAGGTTTGTTTTATATAAATTGTATGAAAACTAGAAGTTTTGACATGAAAAATACGCTTGATGCCCTTATATGGCTGACCATTTCACGAGTTGTAAAATAATCCCTACATGAGTCTCATACGACTCTTGACATGCTTTTTGAAAGACTCGTTAGATAATTCCTACATGCATCATACACGTCTCCGTTTATGATTAATAAAAGCGTCTTTCGCTGTGTTATGGAAGAATCTCTCGTACGAATCAGCACGTGTAACAGTTTCTCCCGTTCGAATCGTCTACCATTAAAAAATGAGCTCATCGACGATCAAAAAACACTCTTTGTGAGATTCCCAGTAGACTCCTAGACGATTGAAAATGCTAGCTGGGTTACTTTTAATATTTTAAGAGCATATTTTTCAATTTATGCTAAAACCAATTTTTGTTGAATACATAGTTTTATTTGAAATTTTTTAGGAAAAATATATTAAATCTAAAAATGAACAGTCTGTTCAACAAATTTGTATGTTAACGTTCGAATAGAAAATTTAAAAAACACTCCGTTTTAAATTTTTTTTTCATATAAAATTTTATGCGAATGTTTACGTTTGAAATTGTTGAACAGGCAGTAAACAAAGTTAAATTTTTTTTTAAAATATATAAAGAGATAGCGAATATTTTTATTCAAATTTTTAGAACAAAAATTAAAATTTTTTGTATCGATTTTGTTGATTTAAATTTAGTATCAAAATAATATTATTTAAATTTCAGTAACTAAATTCTGTAACTTTATTAATATAACTATATCGGTAGTTTAGTAAAGAGAAATCTCGTCTTCTTTAACGAATTTTTTATTATCGTTTTTGTGTTGCTAAGTTCACGCGTTACAAAAGCCGTTCCTGTCAGCTGCTTTTTGTTTGTTTACTTATTTGTGCATTGAAAACAGATTCGAAAGTATATCAAAATTTATTTATTTTATTGAATTTATTCTTTTTATATAAACATTA